>JANRMT010028174.1:56974160-57053197 GCA_026402145.1 Polypterus bichir lapradei | reverse complement strand
CGAAATTTGGTAGGCGGCTTCCCTGCACTAACCGAAACCAATGTACGTACTTATTTCGGTGGTATGATGCCACTGTCGGCCACCATATTGAACTTTTCAACAGTCTTTGTTACTTATGGGCCCATCTTCAAGAAATTTGGTACATGGGTTCCCAACGCTAACTGAATCCTACTTACGTACATATATACGTCCATAGCCTGCAGCTCAGTCACTGTGTGAGGTGGCGTTGGGTCCCCCATCCCAACGCCTCCCACGTTGTTGGCTGCCTGCCTATATAAGACCGTCCGTCGCTCCGGTCTCTACATTCCCTTCCTTGCTTCGCCACGGGATTCACTTCTCCCTACAGATAACTACAGCCTTTTTGTTTAATCCACGGCTTCTCCGCTGTTTTATTGTTTGTTTATTACAATTATAGTTATTGTATAGGTATTTTAGACTTACTTTACATTGCTCAGGTACCCATTTCCTTTATCATTCCAACCCCCATTACCATGTCTATCGAGGTGATCACTATCGATCAAAGAACTGTCACTTACTGAGTGGTTTCCATGCCCGGAGATGGCACCTACCTTTTCCATTCTCTTTGTTACATATTGCACGGCCATATCAGGCTCACTCTTGATATCCGGAGGAACATTGTGTCTTATGTATTGAATGACTGGGACAGGTTCAAGGTGTGGACTGATGACAGTACAGGAGATAATTATACTACACAGGAGCACTATAAGAGTGAAATGCTTAAGCCCTTCACCTATGGTTCTGCATGTGAGTTGATGGCTGCCACTGAATTGTTCGGTTGTCGCTTTCAAGTGTACCGAAATGGCCAAATATTTTACACCTTTCGACAACCGCCAATGCCTCTTAAACATCTTAGATTCACAGAGTGACGATTTCAGTAGTGGACACTTTGATGTTTATGAGTGTTTAAACTCTCAAAAGCTGGATGTGATTTTATCGATGAAACCGGTTGTGTGCTTACAACGCGTGACAGATGCCGAATGTCACTTCAACACAACAAATCCTGCAAATACTATCGTAATTGAAACAAACCATGAAACTCAAACCGATTATGACAGCAGCAATCCAAGCTGTGAGATCTGAGACAAGATTACTGTTCACATGGCCAACTGTAAGTTACATGCTCAAGAGTAAGCTCATCGCACAGCTTGGTCATGTTACAACCGGAGGGCCGAACTGACAACATGGTATACAAAGAGATCCTTAACAAATAATTATTGGCATATTTTCCCTCAGTTTAAAAAGGTTACATTTTCTTCTTAATAAAAATTTTAAGGCAGTACTTCGCCGCTGCGAAGCGCGGGTATTTTGCTAGTATATCATAGATCCATATTTTATTATATCTACTTAACTTTTATCGACATTTATCTAACTCTATATTTATTTTTCTAGTATCAGAATGTAGTTAAGTTAATTTGTTTTGGTTTCAATAGATGTATTGTTCATATTTTCGATTCTTATTTTCTTTTTTTCACCTCTTTGCGCACCTAGGGGGGCCCGCCCCACAGTTTGAGAACCACTGCCATATGGCTTTGGCTTTTTTTAAATCAATAATGATGAGATTTTCTGTTTTTAGCTATCATGATGGATCCCTTTGTCACCAAGTGATTGCCCATCTCTCCGCCCATGTCAGACAAAGGTCATGACTGACTAAAAATGAACCAACTCAATATGCTGCAAATGTAGTTTTCATTATTAATTTAATGTAATTTATTGATGTAACTATTTGACTGTAATTTAGGCTGAATGACAGACTTTGCACTGTGTATCAATTGTTTGGGCACTATTCTAAATGCTTGTATGCATTTACTGTAAAGAAAACAGGAGTGCATGCATGCATTATATTAGATGTTATTTCACTAACGTGTACAGTGAGAGTCTGAGACAGGCACTCTTTAATAGCCGCCCCTCGCTCTTCGTGAACTTCGTTCTGATTGGCAGCCAGCAGCAATCGTATGAGAAGGAGTGCAGAACAATAAAAGAGGCAATCGGCTGTGGCTGTGGACATAAATGTTGTTTGGATGCCCTGCACATATGCCAGTGTCGAGAACTTCAACTATCAGAAATAATAACTGCAAAGCAGGAACCAACTCTGATGGGGTCCAAGTCCACTGATGATATCAAGTTGTCTGTCATTCAGTCATTTTCTAAAACCGCTTTGTCCTGAACAGGGTCGCAGGGGGTGCTGGAGCCCCTCCCAGATACCATAGGGTGCAAAGCAGGAACAAATTCTGGACAGAGTGTCAGTCCATAGCAGGGCGATATCAAGTTGTTTTGTTTATAAATATCGGGAATCTGGTAAGATGGTGACATTATAAAACTCCATGACCAGCATCAGTACCAAGTTTTTTATGTGTCTAGTGTAAAAGGGATGAAAGTTTTCCTTCCCCGTGATACAGTAGTTAAAGAACAGAAGAACGTATGAAATCTAACAAACATATGGGAACAATGCCTTTCAAGCTTGTTTGGAAGCTGGTCCCATACCTCGTCCAGGCATTTCTTAAAACCCATCAAGTTCTAGCCTCAGCTGGACATATGAGTAGTTTGTTTCACACTTCCATGATGTTTAATTGACGTTTGTTATATTGTTCAAAGTTTAACCACAAGGGTTCTACCAGATTGAATGCCTTGAGAATTCTGAAGACATGGATAAGGTTCTTGCAGAGACATCTCTGATTAAGTCTGTCAACATTAGGCATCCCTTAGACCTTCAGAGCAATAGATGATCTCCAAGCTACCACAAAAACCAAAACATAGCAGCACTAGAAAAAGTTCAGAGAAGAGCAACTAGGATGATTCCAGGTCTACAAGGGATGTGTTATGAGGAAAGATTAAAAGAGCTGAGCCTTTTCTATTTAGACAAATAATATCAAGTGGAGACATGATTGAAGTGTTTAAAATTGTGAAGGGAATTAGTACAGTGGATGGAGACTGCTACTATAAAATGAGTTCATCAAGAACATGGGGACACCGTTGCAAACCTGTTAAGGGTAAATTTCAAACCATAGATACTTACCAAGTTACCAAGCAGTGTGGTAGACAATAGAACTTTGGAGACCTTCAATAACTTGACCTGATGTTATTTGGAAGAATTAAGTGGATAAGACTGGTGGGCTTTGTGTGGCTGATCTGTTCTCACCTTGAGTTTTCTAATGTTCTGACAAATAAACAACAAACAACCCTCCTCATAATAAGAATTACAAAAAAGAAAAAAAACTTGGCTGAAGATGAGCGAGCACTCACAGTGAGGCATTATGAAGCCATATTGTTGCTTCATGAAGAAGTCACCGTAGCATTTACTGATAAACTTCTGAATAATTCATTGGTTTAGCATCCTCAATTTTAATGTGCCACAGAGAGGATGTGCAGTATTGTTCATAGTGGCAATCTGTTTTGTTTTATTTCTGTACCACCTCCAGGGGTTCCACAGTGTGTCCTATAATTGACTGCACTTTTAATTAGATTACTGATTCTATGGGCCTCTGTTGAAATGATGTTACTCACACTGGCAATCAGAGAATTGTAGAAGATGTGAAGGATGTCCACACCATCCACAATAGAAGAATGCAGTCTTCTAACAAAAAGGAGACTTCTAATATTATTCTATAGTTGTAACAAAAGCTATACATAGTCTAGTACAACCATTGCAGAAGTGTCTGTTTTTCAAAGATATGTGAAATTATTATCATTTAATTTGTGGTAAGTGCACATGTAACAGACCATACCTGCATTTGTGTGCAGTTGTGATGATGTTATGTTCTTGTTAAGTATTATAACCAAATTGTGTAAGCATCTGATTTAACCATTAGAAAACTAAACCACAACTCAGTTATCAATGCAGATATCACAGTTTTTTGTTCAGACTTATATTATTAATGTCATGTGTACAGGGTACAGTAAAATTCTTACTTGGATTTGCTAATCAATATTCAACATATTACCAGTCACCAGTACCATGATTAGTGAGTATAATAACCTTACTTCAAAATGTCTGTCTTCCTTACCTGCAATATGAACGTGGCCATAAACTTAATATGTTTAATCTCATTTTAGTCATCTTGCATAAATTACCTTTTTTTTCCTCCCTTATCTCATCTCTTTATTGAAAAGCCAGATTTCTGCACCTAATTATTCAATGTGCTTAAGAAAATCAGCGTTAAGCCTTTTATATATATATTATATATATATATATATATATATATATATATATATATATATATATATATATATATATATATATATACACATACATACTGGATCTGTCATGAAAGTAATAAGACTAATAAGCACTATAACTGATGTACTTACTGACAGCACAGAATACAATTTCCTTGAATGCTTCCAAAGGTGGAAGGCTAACATAAAATAACATAAGCATTTTTATAATAAAATGGTAATTAATTTTGTGAAACTTTTTATACACAAAATTATATATTCAATGGATTCAGAAAGTAATCAGAACCCTTCATTTCCTGCACGCTTTATTATGTTGTAGATTTAATTTTAAATGGATAAATCTGCCATTTTTGCCCATCAATCTATTCTCAATAAGCCATGATGAACAAGTGAAAATGTTTTCAGAAAGATGTGCAAATTTATTAAAAGTTAAAAACTGAAATCTCATTCATTTACATATTTCGACTCCTAATTTAGTACTTTGTAGAAGTCCCTTTGACAGCAAGTACAGCTTTCAGTCTTCTTGGGTAAGTCTTGACAATCTCTGCTCACCTGGATTTGGGCAGTTTATTCCATTTTTTCTAGCAGCTCCTTTCAAGCTCTTTTAGATTGGATGGGAAGTGTCTTTAAGCTGCCATATTCAGGACTCTTCACATATGTTCTATGGGGTTTAAGTCTGTGCTATGGCTGGGCCACTCATGGGCACTCAAAGACTTGTCCTGAAGCCACTCCAGTGTTGTTTTAGCTGTATGCTGCGGGTCAATGTTGAGATGAAAGGTCAACCATCGCCAAAGTCTGAGGTTGGGTGCACTCTGGTATATCTGGTTGTATTCATCCTCCCCTTGTTTCTGTGCAGTCTCCCTTGCCTCTGAGAAGCACCCCCATAACATGATGCTGCCACCACCATGCTTAACCATAGGGATGGTATTAGGCAGATAATGAGTAGTGCCTGGTCTTTGTCACACATCGTGCTTAAAATTCTGCCCAAACAGTTCAGTTTTGTCTCATTAAAACAGAGAATATTTTTCCTCATGTTCTCAAAGTCCTGTGAATGGTATTTGGCAAACTGAAAGTGGGCTATCTAATGTGTTTCAAATATAAATTGAATTATGTCTTGCCACTCTAACAAAAACACCGAATGATGGTGTTGAAATGGTGGTCCTTCTGAGACTTTTTTCCTACCCAGCAGAGGATCTCTGAAGCTCTGTTAGAGTGACTATTAGGTTCTTGGTCACTTCCCTGATCAAGGCGTTTCATGCCAATTTACTCAGTTTGGCTGGGTGGCCAACTCCAGGAAGAGTCCTGGGGATTACAAAAATCTTCCATGTTAATATTATTGAAGCCATCATGAACCTGGGAACACTAAATGCTTTAGAAATGGTTTCATAAATGGTTTCTGTGCTTCACCACAGTTGATTGTGGAGGACTACAGAGAGTACCCTGGACTTCATGACCGTTTTTTTGTCTTGACATGAAGCGTGAATTGTGGGACCTCATATACACAGGTGTGTGACTTTCTAAGCGATGTCCAATCAGTTCAGTTTTCCACAGGTAGACTCCAATCAAGTTCCAGACACATCTCAAGGAGAATTAAAGCAAACAGGATGCACCTGATCACAATGAGGAGTGACACTGCAAAGGGTGCGAATGCTTTTATATGAATGAGAGATTTCAACTTTTGACTTTAAACAAATTTGACAGCCTTTTAGGAAACAGGTTTACACTTTGTCATTATGGGTTCTTGAGCGTGGATTGATGGGAAAAAAATGAGAGATTTATTCATTTAAAATTAAATCTACAAATCAATAAAGTTTACAGAAAGTGATGGGGACTGATTACATCCTGAATCCACTGCTTTAACTGAATACACATAATAGTGGCAAAGACTTTTTATGTTCATGATGAAAACCATTTCAATGTGACATTGTAAGCTGGCTTTTAACAACTACAATACAATTACAATACCATTTCTAATCATTGCCTGGAATGAAATTGCACCAACACATTAATTAAATGTGGTACAGAATATATGGAAATATGGTTTGTGTCTCATGAGAAGTAATAATAAACAACTAACCCTTCCTCCTTTTACTGCCATCAACTACTCCGTAGTGCTCTTGCTAGCTGTGCAGAAGTATTTATTGTTCCCATCTGTACTCACCATCTCTGCCTTACTACATCACTATTTGTTTTTTACCATGATTGTAGCTGCTTCTTCCTACTCTCATTTTATTTTTTCCGAGCATGGGGCAGCTCTTTTTGCTCCAGCCTGCTTTACTTCTGAAGTAAAATACAGCACTCTAACCTGTCCTGACAAGTAGGACAAAGCTTCTCTTTGTGGTACTGGATGGGGTGAATTACACTCTAATGCCAGCATGCTTAATTCAGACACCTAAGAATGCTATTGAGCTCTCTGCCCTTTTGTACATAACTAGAATCAGGAATGGCCTTCGGTGCCATCTCTCATCTCTCCTCTTGGAGGACATTTTACCTGCCCCTTCCTATATGTGGCTGTTGCTAAACAAGATCGATTACTCATCAGCCACATGACAGGTCGGAGAAAATGACATTCAAAAAGAGGGACTGGACTAGGGTTTTAAGCCCAAGGGTATGGTCTCAGCCCATTCCTAGCGTGACACAGAACTTGAAAGAAGTACTAGGGACAGAGCCGCAGTCCATTCTTAAAAAGTAGGAAGCTACTTAACTAAGTGAGGAAAAGCCTGAGCTTGTCTGTTGGCAGGGTGAAAGAACCTTCCAGATGTCTGTAACCCTTGTCATATTCACACAGAAACTACTCCAAGAAGGAGGATAAACCGAGTCCCCTCTAGCAGTAAATACAGGACTCAAAGTTTTTTGCCCAATTGCATATTTAGGGTCAGCTTACAGGATGTGGTGATTTTAAATCTGTGCTGTGGCTTCCTTCATGTCTTTTTGCTAATTATTTGAAAGTTTAATTATTGCAATTGTGTTGTTTATTATATTTGTTGCTATGAAGTTGATGTCATTGAAATGAACACAGGTGTCTGGGCCATACACAGTAATACTCTTTACTCCTTATTAGGTCTATTGCTGGACACATGACATGGAAATCATTTAACGTATTAGGTCATCTAATTCCATGCATAAGAAGATGGTCGAACAGAGCAGTAGGTATTTTAGTGTTGGATTAGTTTTGTAAAATAATCTTCCATGTTCATGTTACGGGCCCCACTAGTGGGCCACAGCAACAGAAATGACGAAAGTAGCAAATCCCGAAGTGTATGCGACCTTCGCCTCCACCAGAGGATGAGCTACGTCAACCAGGTCTGGAACTGAACTCCACTGTTCCTCAATGGTGATGTAATCCAGATCTTTGGCCATGTGAAATAGATAAAGTGGAGCAGCAATGAGAGCACACCGCTTTCAGTTTGTTGTCCAAGTTGCGTCTCTTTATTCACATTCAATAAAGTCATTATAACCCTGCATATATATTTGACATTCACATTCTCAGGTGTGTTCCCAATAAAGTACTTCTTCATTCCACCAAGAGTCTCAATAAACAAGATCACATACACATGTATATACAGTAAGCAATCCCTAGCCACTAGGGTAATAGAGAAAAAGATTACAGAAATACCGTATTGAAATCATGCTATATGCTGTCTTAAATTATATGCAGAGGCACAACTAATCTCTTCATTATATAACCCTTTTTTTTTAAATAACATTTCTAAAGGTATGAAAAATCACCATTAAATATTAATCAAAAATCTTCAATGCTACTATTATCATATTTCAAACACTGTCATAACTACCCGTTTCATATTTAGACATGTACTAGCAGAATACCCACGCTTCGCAGCGGAGAAGTAGTGTGTTAAAGAAGTTATGAAAAAGAAAAGGAAATATTTTAAAAATAACGTAACATGATTGTTAATGTAATTGTTTTGTCATTGATATGAGTGTTGTTGTCATATATATATATATATATATATTATATATATATATATATATATATATATATATATATATATATATATACAGTATATAGCAAAATACCAGTGTTTGGCAGAGGAGAAGTAAAAAGAAAAGGAAACATTTTAATAATAACGTATTATCTTGATTAATCGTATGTAATCGCACATGTAAATTTGCCCCAAATCGCAAATGTTTCTTTTTAATTTAAAAGGGTTTTAGTGGGCGACAGAATCAAATAATAGACATGGACATGAATATTGTAAACTCAAGCTCTTTCTGAAAAAAAAAATGCTTTTAAACTGCATTTGAATTCAATACAGAAACAAAAATATCATCCCTGGTTAAAATTGGGCAGACTTAAAAATAAAGTGGTAGTTTAAGTACCGGTACTTTAAGTAGATTTTCAGAATGGTATTGTTTTAAATAATAATAACCAAAATTTCAACATAAAGTGCAGTTTTTCTTCTTAAAAAAATAAGTCAGAAACATAAAAGGTAATTTGACCAACTTAATCTTTAAACTCTGAGTAACCTTAGCCAAAATTATTTTGTACATTAGGCTAAAACAGTGTGATCATTGAACATTTTGTAATTAGATGTAATTAGAATTACTAACGGTCACGGAAGTCCAAAGATCCTCAGTAAGAGCCACAAAGTCTGCTTTCTGTAATGCATCTAATTTTGCTTGCTTTTCAGTGTGCACAAAACCATGCTTTTATCAAGGCTTCGCTCGGGTAGTTTTTTGAAATTAAATTTTCCTCCGATCAGTCGTAGGAACGCACTTCATTCCGACTCTAACATTTTTGTAGCTGTGATGTGTGCATGAGTGTAATCGATGTACCAGGAAATCATGCATTGACAAAAGTTCCCCTTTGCTTGGAATTGAAAGTGTGATTAAATGCGTTATTTTTTGTTATGGAGTACATGCATCGAAGCTTCTCAGCTGTGCTTGTGCTAAGAAAAGGAAAGATTTTAAAAATAACGTAACATGATTCTGCGTTAACCGCATATTTTTTCATATGTCTCAAACCAAGGAGATGCGAGGTTAAAATGAATCGAGAAGCACGTGTACATATTCAGTACACCCCCTCCCGGGAATCGAACTTCGGATGTCATCGCTAGAGGCAAAGCCTCTACAATTGCGCCATGGCGTGTGGCTTGTCTATTTGAGAGTATGTAGATCGGGGTATATATATATATTCGCAGCGGAGAAGTAGTGTGTTAAAGAAGTTATGAAAAAGAAAAGGGAACATTTTAAAAATAACGTAACATGATTGTCAATATACAGTAATTGTTTTGTGAGTGTTATTGAGTGTTGCTGTCATCAAGGATTCGATTATCATTATTTGTTTCAATCAGGGTCGTATTTGTACGTTGTGTGTTGTGTTCAAGTTACATTCCGTGTTTGTCAATCGTTGTAAAGATAAGAGGTTTCATTCATCGATTCGTTTCTTACTGCATCAATAAACAGCTCGTCTTCTTCTTTATCTGAGACCTGACACACTGCATGTACGGGTTTTTTTTTTACACTGTCTTCCTTTAGCGGGACATTCACTTTTTGCACCGTGTGCTTTGTTTCCGCAGTAGCTGCACTTATGAATATGCTGATATGTATCAGAAGCTTCATATTTTTTTGCTGCCTTTTCAATTGTGTAATTCGGTTTTTGTTCAGCACTCTTTGGAACTGTTGCTTTTTGTCTGTGCACTGCGTCAGTTCACGTGAGCCGCTTGGTGTTCTTGCATCGAAGGTTCCCAGCTGTGCTGGTGCCATCTCGTGTGATGTCCACGGCTGTATGTAATGTCAGCTAAGACCCGGCACTTAAACGTTTCTCTCGCAGTTTCGCTGAGTTTGTGCCAAACACCACCCTGACCATCTCATCTTCCTCTGCATAAGCACAGTCCTTCACCCGTGAATATTTAGCGGCAGTGTTTCTATTGGATTGCCGCTGACGGACGGCCTTATTTGGGCAGGCAATAAATTACAAACACCAGCGGCAGCCTGTCTATGAACTTAATTTAAACTTTAGGTTTCCACCGTGCTTTGTTTCCGAAGTAGCAGCACTCATGAATATGGTTGTATATGTCAGTCGCTCGCTTTTGTTTCCTATTGTTTCGCTGCCTTCTCAATTATATAATGCATGTTTTCTTCAGCGCTTTTTGGAGGTCTTCCTGGTTTTCTACACACTGTGTTGACAGTAAGTTCACGTGATTACGTGGGAGGCGTGATGATGTCACACGAAACTCCGCCCCCACGGCTTTCAAGCTCAACTCCATTACAGTATATGCAGAAAAATAGCTTCCAGTTATGACCATTACGTGTAGAATTTCAAAATGAAATTCTGCCCATCTTTTGTAAGTAAGCTGTAAGGAATGAGCCTGCCAAATTTCAGCCTTCTACCTACACGGGAAGTTGGAGAATTAGTGATGAGTGAGTGAGTGAGTCAGTCAGTCAGTCAGTCAGTCAGTCAGTGAGGGCTTTGCCTTTTATTAGTATAGATAACAACATAATAACCATTCATCACAACATTTCAGCTATTCTATAACTTATTTACACCTGATACAATTTACAAAATATACATTTAACAAGAGTACCAAGTGTTTAGGAGCCGAGCAACTATTTTAAAAGCCACACTCTTGTCTGGTTAATGATTTACAGCACCGGCGTCTATCTACAGCGCAGCTACGCAGTCTCTGCAAACAAGCAGCTTGCCTCCTGCATTTAGCGAGTTTTGACTTTACGCCTCTGTAGCAATACATATCAGCATACTACCGTCATGTTCTGAGTATTCTTGACTCTCAATTAAAAGGTAAAATACTCCAATTTATTGTACACTAACCTGTGAAATTGGTAAAGTGGAGCAGCAATGAGAGCACACCGCTTTCAGTTTGTTGTCCAAGTTGCGTCTGAGGGGCGGGCCGATGTTCATCCCTTTACTACAACCCTGACGGAACCACTTCAGTGTGAAACACGTTCCTATCAATTACTGCTCATGTCACAGTCCGTTTTCATGGTCCAATCGATGACAGGGACCCTTTGTTTACCAAATAGTATTCACTTTTGGTGATTACATTAATAAGATAAACTATTGTGGCCACTCTTTTTTTTTTTCTGAGTGTGCCACATTCATAATCAACAAACATAAGAACTTCTGGCTTGGATAGCATAGAGCTGCTGCTTTCAATAACAGGATTGTAGGTGGCAGTATGATGAGGTCAGTCCTGCTCAGGTTGTATCACTGTTTTTTGTTAAAAAAAAACAGCGCAGGACCACCTTGTAGAGT
This sequence comes from Polypterus bichir lapradei, assembly GCA_026402145.1. NCBI lineage: Eukaryota > Metazoa > Chordata > Cladistia > Polypteriformes > Polypteridae > Polypterus > Polypterus bichir. The sequence goes on along the minus strand of JANRMT010028174.1, from coordinate 57,041,766 downwards.
CCACAAATTAATCATTTTTTAGAATGATTCATCATTAGGATACTGGTACAGATGGAATCATTTCTGTTGCTAAGTTAGCCAGGATGATATAAGTTCATTCCTTGGGTGGTAACATAGCCAAATTTCATCCATGTTTCAATGTCTGGATCATACATTTAGTTTTCATTTTGTTGTGCTCAATTTTTAATCAATGTTCATTCACATAAATATCCACAAATCCCTACACTTGTCCCCTCCTGCTTTTCCCACTCAGTATGATGTAACTTCTCCATCATTTAAATAGCATCTGAAATAAGAGGTTTAAGCCAGTGCCCGTGCTTGCCGTAACACATTATTGTCATGTTTCAGCCAGGGTTATTGCCCTTTGCGGAGTGCAGATTCATGTTTAATGTCTGTTTTGTTGAGGTTCCTGCTAAATACCACAATTAACTGTCCCTCAGCCCTCTAAATCTGGAGGGTCTCCCACAGTTCCTGAATGTTCATTTCAAATATGCCTGGGAATGATAAGTTTACTTGTGCCTTTTTCTGTACTTTGTGATTTACAGGATTTCTATTTGGGACCTTGTTTACCTGGATTACCTTTTGTTTTAGGCAACTTTATTTTCCTCTTTGCACTCTACACAACTTACTTTTGTTTCAGAGCATTTTGCTGAAATAAACCTTGGTATTATATGAAGTTATGTCTTTGACGGTTTTTTCCTTCTAGTGGGCATTTCTGGAAGTGCTTTTATGGGACTTACGTGCTTTGGGACTCCTACGTCAAGACAGCCATGAGATGTAACAGTTCATACAACTTATAAATACAATCGAACATTTCTAATTATATGTCAGACCAGGTCTAAATCCTTTCTACCTTACGTTTATTCTTACTATGTATCTTTGTTTTGTTTTTTCTTCCTTCCCATTTTCGGATAAGCAGCTTCTCTGATACGGTGTAACAAAGCTCCTTAGGTGGCAGTGATTGCAGTGCTTACCAGGTGAATATGGGAATATTTAATAGATCCCACTTTATATTCCTCAGAGTCTGTTACATTCTCAGATGTTATTGACATGAGGTACCTATCAATTCCTGGACGCTAACCCTGTGACATCTCCTAAGTTCACAGCTTGTCCAAAAAGCAGTTGAGACGGTTTAAGGCTTGGCTCTGCATTGACAGTAGCATCTCTTCAATTAAATTTAAAACAATATTCAAAAAACTATAGAAACAAACCAGATGCCAAATCGTAACATTAATAATTATTAACAAATTATTTAATTAATGAATTAATTGATTACATTAATTGTAAATAAAAGAGCAAGAAAGAAAGAGAGAAAGCTTCCGTAAAGGCTGCTGCATGTCATGGTGCCAGGAAGTAATACTCCCTAACTAAGGATGTTTTACTCTTTTACCAGATTTTCTGACTTTCTTTCAGGGCCTTTTTAGCATTCTAACTGAAAAAGTATTCTAGGATTTGGAGTCTTGTGACAAGTCCAAACCAAACATCCATCTTTGGTTATAAGACTACACTGCTGTATTGATTTCAATCTGTTATTATTTGTTATAGTTCAATGCACATGAACACAAATAAAGACAATCACAAAGAATTTAGTATAAAATCAGTACTTCCTCTTGTTCTCAGACACATCTTCAGTCAGACAATTACTTTATCCATTGGCTTCAAAGAGCTTTCCGATTTCTTCAGTTTTCTGTCATCTACTATGGCATCCTGTTAACCTAACAGCAGGATTTCATTTACAAGGGCTTTGTTTCACATACTTTGGTCACCACGTCCAGTTGGCAGATGTGAGATTATCACCTGCTAATGTCTTCCATGTGCCTTGAATGACTATCAATGCCTTCTCCCATGCTCACTGTATGTCGTATTTACATAGGAGTCATTTTCATAAATGCCTTATCCAAATTTAGGCACCCTTTGCCTGACAACTTAACCTACAGCAAAGATTTAAAGATAGTGAGGCAAAAGTTAATTTCGTCTTTTTGTATTCCAGTGCTATTGCAAATTGGATCAGGCATTAGCCTCAAAAACACAAGACTGGTGGTCTCCATTCCTTCTTGTTACTCTGGAACAGGTCCCATATTGTGCCTGTGCTCCAGTTGTATACAATATACTGTATGTAAACAGATGTCCAATGTAATAGTAGTTGAAAGTTTGCTCGCGATAGATAGATAGATAGATAGATAGATAGATAGATAGATAGATAGATAGATAGATAGATAGATAGATAGATAAAGTATACCAATGTACATTTCTATGACAAACATGTTCTGAATTTTTCAGGTGAGGATGACAGAAGTTTTAAAGTAACTTTTTACAGATGTTAAATTATAACATATATATCTCATAATATTTAATTTTTGTGATGTTTTAATATAGGACTACCAGGATTATTTAGATAAGATGCAGCTTTCAAGTGAATAACTTGTGTAAACAAGACTGCATTGTAGAGACAAAGGGGGAAGGCTAGCATTATTTTTGATTTTGTGAATTACAATAAAAGTTTAATAGGCAAGTGCCTTTTTGGACAGAAATTTTATTCAGCAAGCATATGACAAGACTGATCTCAATAGGACGAGTATGAATTGGTTGATGGGATGTTTGCAAATAGGCTAATAGATATTAGGATATATGCACTGTGAACGACGCTATATAGCGCCCGACCCGGCACAGACTATGCAGAGGCACGTGTACAAAACACACAGGCTTTTTATTTTTTCTTCACCCATGGGCGCACGCCTTCCCCGTGACCCACAGGCAATACACAGTCCCAAAAGCACTTTAGTCCCACACAACAACTCTCCACCGTGTACCACGACTCCTCTTCAGGCAACCTCGTCCTCTTCCTCCCGATTCTGGCTCCTTAGTGGTGGAGGCTGGCCTGTTTTATACCCCACCCAGGAGGATTCCAGGTGCTTGACCACCTGGTCCCAATTGCATCTCCGAGTGGGGCTAATGACTCGTCCAGCCGGGTTCTTGAGTCTTGGCAGCGCCCCCTAGCGGCTACCCCATCTCCCAACCAGGCTGTGGAGGCCCTTGGAGCCACGCGGGAGAGTGGGAAATGAACATTGGCCAGGGAGGCTGCCACCTAGTGTCCCGGGGGAGGTATTGAGCTGTCCATGGTGGCTCCCCTGGAACATACGCAGCAGGGGCGTCCCTGCCGGGCATGGGACCCGGCTGTCCATCACAGCACATGTAACAGCTAGTACTAATATAGTGCCATGACTATTAGTTTATAAAAGCTTTAAGCTCGGATAGATTAACAAGTGTGTGTATATGCTTGTAAGAAGGAGCAAAACAAGTGCTGAGGACGTTTAGTCAATATGTTAGAGTATTAGCTAAAAGCAGCTTCAAAGATAAGGAAAAAACCATTAGAAATTATCAGTTGTCCAATTTCAGCTGATATAACTAGTGCTAATTCTTGCACAATCAGCTACCAAGGCACTATATAAAGGAAAGGACTTGGAAACATTTTTGCAACACCATTGTCAAGCCAGCCACCTTCAATAGCATCCCAACTTTTGCTATCACAATTTTGCGCAGTAAAAAATGGCATTATGGCATGCACTTTAAAGTAACACCTTAGCTGGATAAAGAAGAAAAGACTCTCATACAGACATATCGTTGTGATGGTACGGGTGGGCTGCAGCTGCCATGTCCTTCTTGAACACAGGACTGTCGATAGTCATGACTGGGATAAGCTAGGCAATAGGGACATAAAACAAGCAAGAGTGGTGCTAAGTGCCATGTGCTTATTTTCAAATCCAAGCAGAGTGTGGAAAACAAAGTGCAATGCTTCTTGTAATTAGTAAATAAATAAATAAAATCCCATAAAATCAGGTGCACTTGCAAAGGGTAAAGGTCAATAAATAGTTATGTACAATAAGTAATCCAGTCATAAAACAAGGTTTAAAAATCACAGGAGTAATCCATTCCTTACATACAATCCTGTCCAGGGTGCTGCACCAAGACTTGCTCCCATCTCCCACCACCAGGAGACTTCAGAGCGGCAGGTCGCTCCTACTTTCAAGTGCACACAACAAGAGTGATCTCTGCCCTCTATGAGCAACAGCCATGAGTTCCCAACTACCTGTTTTCTCTACACAGTAGCATTGCCTCCTCTATGATTCTGCCTTCCTTTCACGTTTGTTTCCATTTAAACTCCATTTCCTCATGTTCTTTCTTTGCTTTTCTTTTCTGTTTCTCCATGTTTCTTGTTCAGGCTCCTTTTTAAACTTTATTCAGGCACAGGTATCGCAATAACGGACCCTGGAGTGTTAATGAGGAAACTGCCTGCCGCACATGTCCACATGTGAATACCTGACCAGCTAATTCTCCATCAACACCCCAGAGCTATTCAATTATGCTACACCATGCACCAGGGCCCAATCACTCCATTTTATTTATTTATTAAAAATCGTGGACTGCCACAGACATCAACATGCACTGTATCACACTCCTTTGGATTAAGAAAGGTCTTTGAACTCTGTAACTGTTCAAGCTGAACTTTCTGATAACATGGCTTGCTGGAGTTTGTTTTAAATTATTCAGGTTTCATTTTTGTTTCTGTTTTAACTCCTGGTGTTTGATATGCCTGGTTTCTCTATAAATAAATCTAGGTTTACAGATCAATAAAGCGTGTTGTTATCTCACTGAAACTATTTTGTGTTTACTGACACTTGCAATCACGGAGGAGGTAGGGATGTTCCTGTCTAAGCCAGGTCCTGTAGGTTCCATTTTAATGAAGGACTGAGATACAGTTGTGAGGTCAGTAGGTTCTGTAGGATGAGGGAGTGACATACTAATCCAGGTCATTCAGGCCAAGGAATATAAACTGAAAGTAGGCTGTCCACTAGCGAGACGTCCTGTCTCTGGTAAGCATTACAAAGGTAAGTAATGCAGGGTTTGCGTGTAAAACTGTTATGCAACAGTCTGAATTTATGTATATTTTATGTAGATGTCATTTTAGAATTATTTTTCATAGTTTTATGTATTTTCTGCTATTTTTGTAATTATGTATTGTCTTTTTAAATGTGCCTCCATTCCATGTATTTTGTAGGTGAATCCCCAGGAGGCGGTGCCACCCTGATGTCACCGCTGCAGGGTCCTCTCTTTGCCAGTGGATCATCAGGTTTGTTTGGAGTCCTTTTAAACACTGCTGATTTATTTGGACTCTCCTGGTTCTGATGATTTATTGCTGCTGTCTTTAGGAGTCTGATAACTGGATAGCGTATTGGGACTTTTTTGTTTTGGACCACCGTTTAGGCATCTCCTTTTGTCTATTCTTATTTTTTTTAACATTTTCTTGTAATTTTTTTGTAGTAAATCTTTTATTTATAAAGGTTCCTTGTTTATCCTTTTGTGTGCAAGACAGGGTTTATAGTCATCCATTTCATTTTATATGTCTTTGGAATATTTTAAGACATTTCTTGTTATTTTGCCATCTCCCCATGTTTGGTAGCCTGCACCTAGCTCTTGCCACCTCGGGCACACTGGTTAGGTTGTTGTCCTACCTTTATGATCCCTTTAGGATGCCTCACACCCATTTTGCCAAACTTGTTACCCCTAATCCAAACAAACACAAGGTTAGTAAGCTTAAGAATATTAATAGGCATTTCTTCATGTCCACCAATTAAAAAAAAATAAACTTTGGGGGCTGAAGTGCCTTTCATGTACACTTTCATGATAAAACAGTCAGATAGTGGTGATGTGTTGCATGTTGATTAACATGCACAAGTAAGAATTTCATTGTATGCTGTACACATGACAACAAACCTTTATCCTGTACTTAGGAATGCAAAGCATCATTATGAGCATGGTAAGAGATCTGAGAAATCTGAGATGCATCTTGAGTTCAAATCCTGGCTCAGGCTTTGTGGAGTTTGTGTATTCACCCCTCATTCATATACGTTTTACTTTTGGTCCCCCAATTTTCCACGCACATCTGAAAGATATGCCATGCAGGTTAGCTTGACAGGCATTTTTAAACTGACCAGGTGTAAGTGTGCTCTTTGATTGGCTGACATCTTGTCTTGCTGGTTCTTGACTTGCACTCAGTGTTGGTGGGATAAGCTCACCCTTAAGCAAAAAAGATGGAAAAGTGAGCTCAATCGCTAGATGGCTGAATAGAAGACATGAAAGTAACGAACTGCCAAATCATCACAATATAAAGCAGCAGCAGTTATGGACTCAGCTTACATCACATTTTTGATGGGCCAATGAGGCTGTTTTCATTCTTTTGTGACATCTAGTTCTTAAATTATATACAAAAATATCTCAGTCTTGAGATTGAATAGACTATTTAAAATCAATGTGGCCAATTAATATAGCTTTTCCTAAATAGTTTTTGTTTTCTCAAAAGTGCCAGTGTTGTCTTGTCTACTCAAAATCTTTTTACTACCCAGATATACAGACATTGCACCCAAATGGGACCTCCAGTCTGCCACTGTTCAAAGATTTGTGAGTCAAGGATTCAAATCCTCAGCTATGTAAATTCTCACATATAACAGTTATGGGCATCATGCCCATACTGAGTGATTGCCAAGACCCAGACACTCATTATTTTTCACTCTAATACTTTTCTTCTGTTGCAAGCCAGTATAGGCAAGTATAAGATGGATCTCATGAATATTGAAGACAATTACATGGGAGGCAACCATTTAGCTCCCTTTGTGCTGTATCTTTAATTAGTAATTAACACTTTATTCAGGGGAATGATAGGTATGTCTGTTACTGCATTATGCTAAAAGCTAACAAATTAATGGTGTTGTTAAGTAATAAGTGAAATGAGAAAAGACACGAGTGAGTCATTTATGTGCTCAATTTAAACAAATGATTCCTCCATTATTTTTATGAATTGGGAACAAGATAGGGATCAAATCCAGCGAATACACACTCTAGTAATAATTCATACATTTGTAACAAAATGTCTTCTATTAACCTGACTTGTGATAAGAGAAGAAGCCAAAATACCTGGAGAAAGCTCAGGGAGAGAAGGTGCAAAGGTCATACAGCTAGTGGCATGGCTGGAAGTCAGACACAGGTCACTGGAGCTTTGAGGAGGCACCAACTGCTATGCCTACAGTAGTCACATTTGTATATTTATTAATCAGATCCTGCTGTAAAATTAAGAAATCTCCTCATGTAGAATATCCAGTGACATTCTTTACTATGCAGACGGCTCCTCCTGCAGTTTACTGCCTAATTTAATCTTGATGCCATTTATGATTGATTCTAAACACAGATACTTGTATCATTTAATACCATGAGATGTTTGCTTTTATAACAAGCAGGATGTCATTGAAATCTACAATTAAAATGTGGAAAAGGCAATAACCATTTTTAGTGTTAATTATGATGGCGTTTACTATGTTATCAATGTCGGAGTTCTTGCAATTTCATCCTTACATTAAATGTTTTGCAACCTGTTTGTTATGACTTAAGGATAATGTATCATAACAGGATGTAGATCTGTATCTCTAATGCTCATAAATCACTGTTGCAATATCATGGGGAAAGAGCCAAATCTGCCCTGGGCAAAAACACTGCAGAGTCTCATCACCTAAACTAAACAGGCTCTCCATTAAAATATTTAACCTCATTAGCATTTGCATTCCTATCAAGGAATAGCCTACTTCTCCTAAAGCCACATAAAAATGGAAATGGTGTCCTTTTGTGTTTGCCTCCAAGCAAGCAGTGATCACCTTAAAAGTCATCAGGGTAGCTTTGTGGTTTAAAACATTTAAATGATATTTTACTTTGAGCTTTTATCTTATAGCAGTTTAAACATTCAACAAATTTAGCACAATTCCCTCACCTGGATTTTGGGGTGGGGTTGTTTCAGGAAACGGATAATAATAATAATAATAATAATAATAACTAGGGAGCTGCATCCTCTGCTCACTTCACTCGCCAACCCCCGGGGCAGGCACTGGGCACCCGCTATCTTGTCGCTAAGTACGTTATGGCGCTCCTCCATTAGAGAAAGCGATTGTATTTAAAGAGATGGTATATAGAAGAGTATGAGGGGTGCAGGAGGAAGACGATTTGGTCCTTAGTTATTACAGATAGAAAATCAGTTACTTGAGTATTTCACGACAACTGTCTAATTTAAATACCAATGAATCATAAAACATAGTAAAAAGTAAAAGCCCCGCCCACCATTCACTAAGGGCACGCAAGACAGAGAGCCACGCCTGCCAACTCACAGAGCCCCGCCCACCAACTGTAAGACCATGGGATACGCACGACAGGGCCAGGTCTGCCAACTCCTCTGATGTCCAATGAAGAACATTACAAGAAGTACATACTACGGTAGGTAGGCCAATGTTATGTTCTTGGACGGGAATGGCGTTATCTTCTTGAAAAGCAGCGTAAAACTGAATGCGATGACTATGCATAGGGTTTGTGAGTTAACACTGAAAGGAAATGGAATGCGTTTGTAAGTGCTTCTTGAGAGCACAAGTTGTTTTGAAGCATTGCTGGCAATGTTCACATTGCATAATTCGTTCAGTGGAGTGTGATTTTAAATGTGCGTTGAAATATCTCTGCAGTTGGAACATTTTCGAACAAATAGTGCATTGAAAGACCTGTGTGGAGTGCGTTTGTTCAGTGGAGTGTGTGTTTAAATGTGCTTTGAGATATTTCTGGAGCATGAAGGCTTTTGAGCAAATGTTGCATTGAAATTCCGGTGTGAAATGCGTTTGTAAATGTTTTTTTAGTAAGAGGATAGTAGGAAGGTGACGTCACATCAGCGTGGCTGCAGACAAATGTTTATGCTGAGTGGATTTGCACATGGTTGTGGAGATCCGTCTCTGTAATGGCACTAGACTTTCTGTTACCAGCATTCACCGCAATCTACTGGAGTGTAAGACTATCACATCTGGTACCTCACAAACTGTCCTTATTCTCCAGATTTCACTAACCCCATCAGATTCAAATTTGCCTTTTACTTTTACACGCAGACAATTTCCTGTTAGATTGGCGTTTGCAATGACAATTAATAAGGCACAGGGCCAAACTTTCAAAAAGATATGCCTGTATCTGCCAAAACCTGTTTTCAGTCACGGACAATTGTATGTTGCTCTCTCCAGAGTTCCATCTTTTCATTCACTGACAGTTGTATCCTCAAACTCTCCCCATTTGGACAACTGTCTTTCAGGAAGTGTTCACACATCAATAAATAATTATATGTGGCGTATGCTACGCCGCGGGTTGGCTAGTTTTATATAATCAACCAATATATACAAAAAAGAAACATCACGAATGGTACATGTAAATCATAACCAGCATAATAATTGTTTGAGAGAATATATTAAACAGAATATAGATGAAAACAGCATTATTTTTGACACAGGTTAGTTAACCAAATATATACAAAAATGTTACAAAGAAATCCATCAGTGGGTTATAAACACAAAATGATAGAAATATAACCAAGGAGCAATTAATATACAAAAAAACCTAAAAAGGCTTATTCAAGTAATACATAAACCAGACTGTCAGCAGAGTATTACATCTCCAATTCAGGCTAAATAACCTACTATAAATAAGATCTTATTTTGAGTAAATTGGAGATTGGAGAGAGTGTTGAAGCAATTCAATTCATTTCCTTGATTAAGCCCATCGGCCATTAATGTATTCCATTTAAATATTCAGGATATTTCCATTAGTAAAAGCAAGGCGTTAAAGTCTCAACCATTAATAGTGTTGTGTTACAGGCAGGGTTATTTGTTGTTTTCACTATTTATTATGTTTTTATTTATTTGCTGTTCAAAAAATGCTATTTTTTTTAAATATGTATACACTGTGTCTTTTAATGTTATTAAGAGACGGGGCTCCCATGACATCACTGCTGAAGAGCCGCCCTCAGACTTTATACATGAGGCTGGGGAGGTGGCCCTTCAGTAGATCATTAAGCATTCTCAGAGTTCTATTGTGTGTATTGTTTTCATTTGATTTTCTGTTTTTTTGTGAATTTCCAGTCCTGTTCTTGAATTTCTGCATTTAGATTTCATAGTGGGACTTATTTGTTTTGGATTCCCTTTTTAGGCAAATCATTTTTTGCCCTGTTTTCTGCGTTGTGCTTATTTTTGTAAATAAACTCTTGATTTATAAAGATTTTTGTTTAAACTCAGTAAGCCAGTCGTTTGATGGTTCCGCTCTCTTGAAAAGCATGTGCATACAGTATATGCTTTGGAGCATATACTTATATTTTGAACTTTAAGAGCCAGAGCCTTATCTTAGGCCTGTGGAGGTCAAAGCCTGTTTCTGGTAGATGGGGGCTAGTTCATAAATTGAGGCCAATGATCACAGCGGTAGAATTGTAAAAAGAAGGAACACAGCCACGATCTGTTCTGATAATTAAATCTGTAATTATACAGCTGGATATAAAACTAAAGCAAGGGAAATCTCAAAACACCCTCCTGACTATATCTGTATTATAACCATGGACAGAAAGTCTACATATCATTGAGCTGCTTCTTCTTATATTCAGAATGGTCTAAGCCAGGGGTCCTCAATCACGGTCCTGGAGGGCCGCAGTGGCTGCAGGTTTTTGCTCCAACCCAATTGCTTAATAAGAAGCTCTTATTGCTCAAGCAACACTTCTGCTTCACTTTACTTGTCTTGCTTGTTAAGATTTTAAACCCTTATTGCTTATTTTAGTCTTAAATAGCTGTGTTTTTGGTTTTTAATTGTGCCTAATTACCAATAAAATGCAAATGACAAAAGAGACCAGCATTTCTCCATTTAGCCTGTTACCATTTACACCCGTGTGTATTTATCATGCATTACTGGGTTTAATTAAATACATGGAAGGAAAGTGAAGAGACAAAGTAAAGGACTACTTATCCATTTTAGCCTTCAGATATCTTTAGACCTTAGAAAGGGGAAGAAAATATAGGATATGAGAATTACCTGACATAGCAGAGTTAAAGCACTAATAAGCAATGAAATTAAATTATTGGCAAGAATTGCTTTCTAATTAAGCAACCAGGTTAGAACAAAAACCTGCAGCCACTGCGGCCCTCCAGGACTGTGATTGAGGACCCCTGGTCTAAGCAAATACATCTAATAAAGAGAAACTGAGATAAAGATGAAGCCTTTAGAAAACATGTGTATTTCACAAGTAGAAAGAACCCTACTAGAAATATTAATTACCAAAACCTCACCGGTTTGGAGTTCCTTATTAAAAAATAGTGAAGTCAGTTTTTGCACCTATGAATTGTCAGGACTTAACCGTTGTTTCACCTAAAAAAGTAGGGCAGCTACTTCTTAGAACAGCTGGAAGTGACCGATCCTGAAGAAGATGTGAAAAAAGAGGAATCTGATAGCTTGTATTAGTGTTGAGACCTCCATTCTTAATCCAACAGGAGCACATTCATTTAAACTTGTTGCTATCCGTTTGTAAATGTAAGCACTAGAACAATCTGAAAACATGGTTTGTTCCTGTTGAAAGTTGGAGATCTAGGCCTTACTGACCTTAATCCTGAGATATCTTTAATTTGTTTTATATCCTGTTCTAATAAATGTATTTCTCTTGTAAGTTCTCTTACTAGTAACTCTTAAACCTTAACTAATTTTAATAATCCTTGGACTGCATTGTAGCTTACAGTCTCCAGTTTATCACTTACTATATATTCAATACAGATAAGATGTGATCATTATACAAGGTACAAGCTGGCCCAGTGCACTATATATCATGAAATATTGGAACAGCACTTAAATCTAAGTGCACAAGAGTCACCTAATTGGAAATGAATTTAACAGAGTGTAGCTACTGTCCACATTAGCTCCAACATCATTCATGACACACTCATTCAAGAATGTTATTCTCAACATGGCTATTCAAAGACTTTTGTTGTAAATTCTAAAAAAAAATAAACAGGTGGGGAATTTTAAATATAGAATAAAAAAATGATAATAAATAAAAAATTAGATTGTAACGGTCCATTCAGTACTTCCATGTAAATTACACTTAAGTGATACCGCAGGAAATCAGTCAGCGGATGATTTTACCTTAGAAAACAACTGAATGTACTGTACAATAATATAGTCAGTTCATTATTTTATATTTATTATATACACAAATAAATGTGGAGTACCATGAACAGGAAATTAAATTAAATAAACACTTTAAATACACTGCCTGGCCAAAAAAAAAGTCGCCACCAAAAAAAAAGGTCACACACTCTAATATTTCATTGGACCGCCTTTAGCTTTGATTACGGCACGCATTCGCTGTGGCATTGTTTCGATAAGCTTCTGCAATGTCACAAGATTTAGTTCCATCCAGTGTTGCATTAATTTTTCACCAAGATCTTGCATTGATGATGGTAGAGTCTGACCGCTGTGCAAAGCCTTCTCCAGCACATCCCAAAGATTCTCAATGGGGTTAAGGTCCGGACTTTGTGGTGGCCAATCCATGTGTGAAAATGATGTCTCATGCTCCCTGAACCACTCTTTCACAATTTGAGCCCGATGAATCCTGGCATTGTCATCTTGGAATATGCCCGTGCCATCAGGGAAGAAAAAATGCATTGATGGAATAACCCGGTCATTCAGTATATTCAGGTAGTCAGCTGACCTCATTCTAGGAGCACATACTGTTGCTGAACCTAGACCTGACCAACTGCAGCAACCCCAGATCATAGCACTGCCCCCACAGGCTTGTACAGTAGGCACTAGGCATGATGGGTGCATCACTTCATCTGCCTCTATTCTTACCCTGATGCGCCCATTACTCTGGAACAGGGTAAATCTGGACTCATCAGACCACATGACCTTCTTCCATTGCTCCAGAGTCCAATCTTTATGCTTCCTAGCAAATTGAAGCCTTTTTTTAGGTTTACCTCACTGATTAGTGGTTTTCTTACGGCTACACAGCTGTTCAGTCCCAATCCCTTGAGTTCCCTTCGCATTGTGCGTGTGGAAATGCTCTTACTTTCACTATTAAATATAGACCTGAGTTCTACTGTTGTTTTTCTTCGATCTGATTTCACCAAACGTTTAAGTGATCGCCGATCACGATCATTCAGGATTTTTTTCCGGCCACATTTCTTCCTCGAAGACAATGGGTCCCCACTATCCTTCCAGTTTTTAATAATGCGTTGGACAGTTCTTAACCCAATTTTAGTAGCTTCTGCAGTCTCCTTAGATGTTTTCTCTGCTTGATGCATGTCAATGATTTGACCCTTCTCAAACAGACTAACATCTTTTCCACGACCACGAGATGTGTCTTTCGACATGGTTGTTTAAGAAATGAGAAGCAACTCATTGCACCAGTTGGGGTTAAATAACTTGTTGCCAGCTGAAAGATAATCGCCCATTCAGTAATTATCCAATAGGAGGCTCGTACCTATTTGCTTAGTTAAATCCAGGTGGCAACTTTTTTTTGGCCAGGCAGTGTATTATTTAATTTGAAATTAATCACATTGTGTCAAATGAAGCAGACAGATTGGTACAGGGTGTCTTAATGCCTCTGTCTATGTTGAACTTCACAGATTTATTGTGTGTGTTCATTTCTTTCTCTGTAACATTAAGCATATGCTTTGATGGGGAAAATAAGCTGTCAGCTATCTTCACTTATAAATTACTTTAAATGTGTGCATGTTAGTGTCTATCTACAGGTACATCCATCCATCCATTATCCAACCTGCTATATCCTGACTACAGGGTCACGGGGGTCTGCTGGAGCCAATCCCAGCCAACACAGGGTGCAAGGCAGGAAACAAACCCCAGGCAGGGCACAAGCCCACCGCAGGGTGCACACACACACACCCACACACCAAGCACACACTAGGGACAATTTAGGATCGCCAATACACCTAACCTGCATGTCTTTGGACTGTGGGAGGAAACAGGAGCACCCAGAGGAAACCCATGCAGACACGGGGAGAACATTTGCAAAAAATTTGCAAATCAATAGGCCTGGTCCCATGACAAAATGGAGCAGACTGCAAAAAACCCAGTTAAATTAACACTTTTAGGGCTGATTATTTTTTCCTTCTTATTGTCCCAAGGCTGAATATTTTTCCAAAAAACAGACAAAGCAATAGTTTCACACATATATCAACATAAAATACTTATTTATGACAAATGTTATGCTCCAGGGGCCCCTACAGTATGCCTATTCACATACTTATTACATCCCTGTTTGTCTCATCACTCTTAAGCTGAATGGCACTTTCTGGAAAAAAAAATGTTAAAGTATTTGAGTGGCTGGTAATCCATATTGTCCACTAGCAGGTAGCATCTCTTGGTGAAGTCCAGTTGCCAGCTTGACTCCCACTGATCGATGTATGTGTAGTCCTCTCATGGTGAACGTTTTCATGGGCACATCAGCTACATGAATATGTCCAGCACTATGATCACCTGGGGACCGATCAGCTGATGCAGGCACCTGTCTTTCGTTTCCGATCTCCAGATCACTTGTATGAAAATTTGAGTTTGATAAGTCAGTGTCCGATTCAGCAATCATACCCAAAAAAGGAATAATATGCACAGAGTATTTGCTTTGTGCATTTGCTTTGCTCTATTTCCCGATGTTGAAGGCATTCTAGACGTTGCTTACTCTACGCTACTCACGCACACTCAGGGTTTCAACGTCAACGAGTCAAACAGTCCTCCAAGAAAAGAGGGGTCTATCTATAACATAACGGTGAGTTTTATTAACATTTGCAGCTTTCTTTCGCCCTCTGCCCATGATATCCACTCTCAACCCCTCGTGTCGACATCCGTCCTAAAAGAGTTAAACAATTTCTGTGGCAGTTTTCATTAGACATAAGTTGAACTGATTTGGCAGGATATGAGAATTAGTACTGGACCAAACTTGACCAAAAACAATAGGCCTGGAGCCTGTAACAACATAAACACATAGAGGAGCCAGGCCAAGTTTTCATTAGTTATCCTTGTACATACTGTAGGTCTCATCATTCTGGGCTGATATCTCAGAAACTGCTTCTTCTAAATTGCTCTATCCAACTGGGGTGGACTAATCCAGGACTTCTACACACAAAAATACATTATTTTCTGATGAAAATTGAAATTTTATTATGTGAAAATCAATTTTGATTTTCCACAGACACACTTGGAGACAACATGCTAAATTCAGATTTTGTCAATGTTCTGAACAATGTAGAATCAGAATCTGAATTTAACTCACTAGCAAATGTTTGACTCCATGACAAAACTTCCTTATACGCGTAAATAAAAAGACTGATACTCATGCTGAAGGGATAAGCTCGTGGTATGACCGCAGGTGTCTCAGACTTGGGTTCTACATTTTACAGCTATTAATGTACAGTATTTATCCTCTTACGTTACAACATTAATGAGAGCAGATCACCTGAATGTTTAATTGACTTTTTATTTCTACATATTTTTCCATTTAAATTTTCCTTTACGAAGTTATAGTGTCAGTTTGTCCATACAGCATTATACATTTACTATAATATTCTCATCAGCAGGGCTAAAGTTTGTGATGTGCCATCTGTTGGAATGAAAAACGAAAGGCATTTTACTATTATTGCTTTACAATCTACATTCCAGTAGACAGTGGACTGCAAACATTAACACTGAATACCCCCAACAGAGTGTAACTGGTGAATTTGTCTCTATATTGTTTTTTTTTATCTCCACACCGCTAAGTCCTGAAGAGGGAACAGTAGGTCCCGAAACAAGTCGTTGGGTTACTGATTTTAATTGCCTCTCTAATCCCAAGCTGGAATACATCTAAAAATGTTTTACATTTCTAGTTTAGACTTTTCATCTTCCTGGACTTTGCACCATGCTCTGGAGACACGTTATCAATATAATAGATTTTTTATGATAATAAAAAAAATTTTGTTGTATAATTGGTATCACAATATATCCCTTATGTGTTGTATTTAAATATATTAGCATTACCCACATTTCTTTGAAACGTTTGTGAAATCTATCATGTTTAATTCCTCTTTAAGTATTTGGAGGTATACACATTTCAAAAGCCAGTGGGCCTTTTGTTTTTATTCAGGACACCAGAGTTACTAAAGCAAACCCACTCAAAACATGGGAACAATTTAAAAACATCATGCAGACAGTGAGAGGCTATGGAATCAAATGCAGGCTAACGAGTACACAACAAGGCTACCCTACCATTAGTACACACTACAGTGCAGGTCACTTTGTGTTTTCTGGCTTTTGGTAAAAAATACATAAAAAGAGCTATGAAGTAGTAGATAGAAGGCTCTTTGGATCACAGATAAATAAATAAGAGTGGTGGGCCTGCTTTTCACTAATGGAAAGTATGCCTTCAACCCCCAGTCTCAGGAGGACGTGGATCTTTCCTGTATTGTTACTTCTGCACAAGCCATTAGAGTAATGATGTGGGGAAAGCTTTTCGTGGCATGTAATGGGTTCCATGAGACTTCAGAAGATCTATGATGCATTCCAAGAATATCTGAGTATTGTTGCCGACCAAAGACATCCTCCTGCACCCTGACAGTGATGAACACTTGCCAGATGTCAATACCACTATTTATTACACCCATATGTTTTGTGGTGGACTGAGGCAGCACCACACGGGCTTGTATCGGGTCCTCTGATCACAGCCAGAGCCATAGACATCAAGAGAATACTGCTGCCTGAAATGTATGTTCTAGAAAACTAAAACATGATATCTACAGGATTATTTTGTTCACAAAGTGCTCGTTGTTCAATAAGCATTGACAGGCACACTTGCCATAGTTTAGAGGAAAATGAACATTTTAAAATGTAGGACCCCGGCTGGCTGCATGACTCATTCTATGGCTGGCCGCAGTGGATCCAGGTTTTCATTTTTACCAGTCTCCTAATCAGAGGCTAATTTGTGGGTCTTATTGAACTCATTACCGAATTAGATTTGTTGTGTAGCAGTTTATGAGCTCAGACTCAGGATTCAGGGATGAGCTCATGATTTTGGCTTTGTTTGTCTATAACATTCTAACATTTCGTTCTTTTTCAGAATTATAGCTCACATAAATATATTCTGCCTCTTCGTTACAAAACAGCCGTGCTCAGTTCCAGTAAACCAATATGGTAGCATGTAATAAGCCTTCCAGGGTTTCTTTCCACCTGAATTGGTCTCCTTTGATTTGTAATTTTTTTATGCTGTTACATTTACAAAAAGAATACTAGAA
This sequence comes from Polypterus bichir lapradei, assembly GCA_026402145.1. Classification (NCBI taxonomy): domain Eukaryota; kingdom Metazoa; phylum Chordata; class Cladistia; order Polypteriformes; family Polypteridae; genus Polypterus; species Polypterus bichir. The sequence goes on along the minus strand of JANRMT010028174.1, from coordinate 57,024,613 downwards.
ACCTTCTACAGCCTCGCTATTCAGCTCAGTCTGTGGAGGGTTGCAGTGGCTGTAGGTTTTTGTTCCAACCTATTCATGACTTTAATTATATATACTAGTTTCAACCATTATTGTGTCAGTCCAGAAATGATGAATTGATTTACTTTGTCAAGGAATTTAAAATGTATCACTAAGCTATACTGATCTCTCTATTTTCTTTTAAAAAGTCATCTTTATTAATCAGCCATTTGCTGTGATCACAAATGCAGAAATTAATGAAGTAGCTGCTCCTGTCATTTGTACCCATGCCTGTTCTTTGTTAGCTGGCACTTTTTGAAAAAAGATTTTATACTGCTTCTAATTAATCTCCTCGTGTAATTTCCCACTCTCATTTTACAGTCTGAAAGACTATTTATTGGGAAATTTGTGTTTGATTCCTCAGATTTCAATAAACAAGAGTCTATTTTCCAAGTGCTTTTAGTTTTAGCAGAGATTTAGCCGAATTAAATTTTATGAAAGAAAAATTCAAAAGAGGAACCATTTTAATAACATTTTCACATTTAAAGTCATTAGTGGGTAACTGCTTAAATAATAATGGCATCTTACAAAATAACACAGTAAAATCTCAAGATCTGAGAAAAGCAGACATATTTTAAAATGGCTGTAAAGGTAAACATTCTTGTATCATTCTGTAATGACACAATAAAGGTCTAATGTGGTAAATATGAGCATACTTAATTAAGATAGGATTTCCAATTAGAAGATTTGAATAGTCAGGCTTTAGAGAATAAATGCACTCATGTGGATAAACTTGTTTCAGCATTAACTCATAATTTAGTAATACATCGCTAAGTTTCATTCCACTAATTAGTGTTCCATATTAATAGACTGAGTGAACAACTGGGAAAAAATGTGATTGTGATGAAGAAAAATAATAGTAATAACGTGGTACAATTTGAATAGTTGCTGCCTTATGTCAGGTGTGCTGTGAACTGGTGACATGGAAATGGTGAACAGAGAGTATGAGGCCTCCCAAGTGCTCCAGAAACAAGGCTTGGGGCCTTACTTATAAAACTTTGCAGGGATTCGAGTGTGAAAATATGCACACATCAAAATAAATTTAAAAAATCACATACACCAAAATAAAAACTGGCATATGCACATTTCTATGCAATTTGCCACTTATAAATCACAATCATCTTGCAAATATCGCGTAAGCAAATGTGGCTTCAACACTGCTCTGAAACATCCATGAATGCAGCATACTAATCTATCTCATACATATCCAATCTCGATGCTTCAGAACTCCATTGGTGGGTAGCGCAGCTTCCTCCTGACATGTTGAGATACCTAAACTCAAAAGTATCTGGCTGTATTCCACAATTGAGAGTGCAAGATCATACGTGACATTATAGCGCCTCTCTGCGCTAAGGGGGCCTGAGAAAAGCATAAGGCAACAGTGTCTGAGTGGGTAGCCACTGTCACCTGGCAAATGTAATGAAATGATGGCTGTTACAATTAATAGCACAGGCCATATGATACACTGAGGGTTCAGCCAGTTACCTTACCAAGAAGCCAGCCACCACATACAATACCACCATGTTTTTAAAAGCTACTTCGCCCAAAAATAAATGAATCACCTGTTGACCCAGGCCACTGAGATATAACATTTGACATGGCATCTTGGATAAATTGTTCATTAATGGAATATAACTGCTGTGAGCGATGGCCGCCGTCCTTATCTGGTGAGGATGCTCTCACAATGGAAGGACACAGGGAGATTGATTCTAATAGGCTCTGCCCCCTCCCCCAGGACACTAGATGGCAGTAAAACCAGGCTGGGATTCCCTCATGGGTGCCCACAGGGCATGCCGAATATTGTAGTCCCGGGGGACAGCCCTGTTGGGTCCCATGAGGGCTGCCAGGATGACCTGTAGGATTTGGGAGTCCCTAATTCATAGGCCTCCGATTTCACCTGGAAGTACTTTGGAGCCACAGATTTCATGTCACTCTTGGGTGCTAGATAAAAGGAGCTTCCTGTCTCATATGAACGAGACAGAGGAGGACAACGCTTGTGAGGAGAAGTGGAGGAGACAGTGGAAGACAGAGAGATGGAAGAAAAGAGTTGCAATATTGTCCTTATTGTACTTGTGGCTTTGGGGAAGAGTTTGCCTTTGCCTTTTATACTTGTGTTCGAGCCTACTTGTGTTGGATGTTTGGGGAGCTCCACCACCCCCTGGGCGCCACACTGCTTACAAACAACAAAAGCCGCTTCACTCTATGCTAACTGCCCTAAATGCAAGTGCAGTGAAGTGCTCTGATTAGCCTAGGAGAACTGGACACTGCTGCAAATTGTCTTTTTGGCAATTCTTTGGGGAATGGATGTTTGTACACCCACACCATACAAAAACTGGACTTGGAGCCACTCCAGTCAGTTAACAGCTTCCAGCACAGCTGGTATGATGGAGTGAAGCTTGGCTGAGATACTGTTGACCCATCAGCCAGTTCCCTGAGAAGTAACAAAAGGTAGCAGGTATGAAAAAACAAAAAAAGTTTTTCAGTGAAAGTGTATAGCTTTGGCCCTTTTAAATAGGGAACTAAAACACAGTTTGTGTATCAAATTTATCATTCATGAGGTGTGGTATGTTTATCATGTCAACACATATTATAATAATGGTGCTGTGATATGAATTATTATGCATGCAAGCATATTTGACAATTTGACTGCATTTCTGAGCTTGATCAATGGTGTCATCATTGGTTAGAGTTACCATAAGCATGCGCATGTTCCCCCATGAAGTTTTCTCTTCTAAATAACTAGGGGGCTCTGCCCCCTGTTTGTTACACTCGCCCACCCCCGGGTTTGGTTTACCAGATATACAATTTAAAGAGATTGTTATTTTCATGGGAATTGTTACATATGCATTATTTTCACTTTTACTTTAAAACTTTTGTAAAAACCTTTATTTACAGTCCCGGGCATGGTTAAATCTTTCTTGCAGGACATATAACACTGCTTTGTGAAGGGGGGGGGCGGCTAAACGCACCGTCGGATCAGCTGCTGTCTTTCTGCTGCTGGCGAGCTGCATGTTCTTTTTGTTGCGCTACACATCAATCATTTAAAAGCCTGTACAGCAGCTGTCCTTTTGCCACTTCGTGTCTCTGCCGCTCATGTGAAGGGGGGGCTAAACACACGCTAAGGAGTCGCAGTTGGATCATCTGCTGGGATGTTGCTTCTGGCTGAATGCGTTTTCTGCTTGTCGTGCTTTGCGTCGATCATTTCAAAGCCTGTACAGCAGCTGTCCTTTTGCCACTTTATGTCTCTGACGCTCACGTTATGAAGGGGGGTCTGAACGCATGCTAAGGAGTTGCAGTTGGATCATCTGCTGGCTTGTTGCTGATGGCGAGCTACATTTTCTGCTTGTCGTGCTTTGCGTCGATCATTTCAAAGCCTGTACAGCAGCTGTCCTTTTGCCACTTTACATCTGTGGCGCTCGCGTTGTGAAGGGGGGGGGGTGGCTGAACACATGCTAAAGAGATGCCGTCGGATCATCTGCTGGCTTCCTGCTGCTGCTGCTGGCAAGCTGCATGTTTTGCTTGTCCTTGTCATTGTTTTAAGAGCTGGGAATACATGATGTCTGTCTGCCAAAAGTATTCCAACAACTGCTTGGTTAAATGTCTGTGAACTTGTTTTAAATGTTGTCTCACTGCCTTGTCTCGCGGGACATCAAATTGTCTTCCGAGAATATCACGTCTCATCTCCTTAGTCTCCCTCCCAGGATTTTTTATTATAATAGAGAGACAATATTTGCGTGGGGAGTTAGGTATGCATATGTCAAACCTCTTCTTAAATGAGGTCCCAGGACCTTCACTAGTCTGTCTTAATATAGCTTAACAATTAGGCAGCCAGTCCCCAACCACTGCCTTTAGGCTTTGGTTTATACAGGCCTAAAAATGTGCTTTAAAAGTTCAAAATGTTAGTGATGTACTAAAATATATAATAAATGTCTTACATGGGGAAAAATGTAAAACTAGTAAAGATAATTCAAACAAGGAATCAGTATAAAATAAGAATTTATTTACAAAAATAGAAAAATAAGAATACACAAAAGGGCAAAAAGGATTTGCCTAAAAGGCAATCCAGTGCAACCAAGTCACAATATAATATGCAAGTATAATCCAATAACCACAAGCAAAAATAATTCAGTAACCAGAGATAACAAATGAAAAGCAATACTTAAGAAACTCCTATAGCAAACTCAATGCTCCACTGATAAGGTCCTCTCTCTAACTTACTATAAAACCAGAGGGAGCTCCCAGCAGCAGTGACAATCTTTGGGGTTTCACCCACAGAATATATGGAATGGACACATTTTTAAAGACACAGTAAATACTAAATCATTAACAAACATGCCAGAATACATGAAAATAACACATTCAAACATAACAAAAACCACAATAAAATAGGGGTGGGGATCGATTTGTCCTTAACTCAATTTTTCTTTTTGTAAAAACTTGATTGATTTGTATGGATTGCAATAAAATTAATAAAAAGAAAAAAAAACACAATAAAATAATGAATAAATACTGTACAAGACATGGGAAACCCCTGGTTGTAGTAAGGTGCATGCTGAGCAGAGGCATTTGTAAACACCGGAGTGTGGCCATTGTAGCCCATCAGGACAAACATTTGTGTGAAAAAAGCTGAGCTGGTGGACTACACAACTGTAAAGCACAGACCTACATTATCATGCACATTTGGACAAGTCTGCCAGGAGCATGTGAATAATTTGTTACTTTTAGTGTTAGCAAACATTGTTCCAATTTTTTTATGGTAACATCACATTTTACTAACATTTTGAGCATCTGATTTTCGTGGGAGATGCCATTTTGAAGCTTCAGATTATTAGAATGCTGTTCATTGCTAAGCATGGAACACATGAACTGCATTACATGTGATGCTGAAAAAGATGACAAGTTTTGTGCAAATATACAGAAGATATTTTGAGAGACTTAAAGTTAAGCAACAAAAATGTACTTCTTTGTGTGCTTAGTGGAGCCTTTTGAATTGTAGCGAAAAGTTCTTACATTAGTGTACAGACCTCTGCAGCAACCCAACTACTCCTCTGATTATTCCTAAAGCAAAACACCTTCATGTCAGCTCTTCATTTTAAACATTGTCAAGGAGGACTTGCCTTAAAGGCTCTTGTCAGTCTTGGCAGAGTCAGGCATGAAAAAAGGCTCCTGATTGTGCTATTGTAAGTCTGAAATCCAAGAGGCTATTCTAAAAATCAGATAGAGCTTGGCATTAGTGTCTGTCTTTGTTCTTCAGAACCCCCTTTTTGTGCATTTGGTCTTTGTTTTTAGGTTTGCTTTGTTTTGGATTTGTTTTTTGTAGGTCTCTTAGTTTTATTTTAGTTTCTTTTAGAGTATTTTTGTATTTAGTGTTCATTCTTTTTGTTATAGTTACTTTTTGTAATTTGAAATTAGTTTCAGAAACAAGTTTTGTATTTGATGAGTTGTGATTCGTTTGTTGCTTTTTAAATGAATTAAACTTAATATTTAAAGATTTGCTTTTCAAGTGTCTTTCGGCATGGTTTTGTTGTGTCTTTTTTGGGGTAATCATAACAAAAAGGAGCAAAGATCCAAGTAGAATCCAAAAAATGGGCAGAGAGTTATAAACTGTAGACTATTAAATGGTGAAATATGATTAATCAGAATCAGAAATCCAAAAAGCAAAGGAAAGCTCAAAGGTGCAAAACCCCCAAAACACAACAAATCAGAGTTCTAATTAAACCAATTTAATGCTGGTGTGATACCACCATCAGACTGTATTTGTTTTTCCTGCACCCTATATCATCCATTATCCAACCCGCTATATCCTAACTACAGGGTCACGGGGGTCTGCTGGAGCCAATCCCAGCCAGCACAGGGCGCAAGGCAGGAAACAAACCCCGGGCAGAGTGCCAGCCCACCGCAGGGCATGCACACACACACACCAAACACACACTAGGGATAATTTAGAATCGCCAATGCACCTAACCTGCATGTCTTTGGACTGTGGGAGGAAACCCATGCAGACACAGGGAGAACATGCAGACTCCACACAGGGAGGACCCAGGAACTGAACCCGGGTCTCCTAACTGCGAGGCAGCAGCGCTACCCACTGTGCCACCATGCCACCACCCTGTAGCTGCTAACTAATAAATATTGTGTAGCAACAGACACAGATAAGAGGAGCCAATAGCAAATAGCATGCAAAGCAATGGCTATGGGTGGAGACGTAGTCATCTCGTGACATCCCACAACAGTAGAATCCCGTGTTTGAATAACAAACCACATACCACCTGTTAGGAATCGTTATGTTCCATATCTATTTGTTTTTTTTCTTTTTGAATATTCACACTTTCCTTATTTATTAGAACATTAGAAATTAGAAAAACTTTTGACAAGAACCGGCCATTCAGCCTAACAATGCTCGCCAATCTTATCCTCCAAATGTCTCCAAAACAACTTCAAGTCAAGTTTTGAATGTTTCTAGAGTCCTACTGTCCACCATATTATATTGTTATTTATACTTGCTGTGTTTACTTCTCTTTGTGAAGAGAAATTTCCTAAAGTTTCTGCAAAATTTTCCCCCTAATAAGTTTCCAACTGTGTCCACATGTTCATGTTGAAGTGAGTTTAAGAAAACAGTTTTGATTCACTGTACTAATTCCTTTATTAATTTTACCCCCTTGGACTTGTACTCTACACATCATGGCACCATATAACCGAACATTCTGTTAGCCTTCTTTATGGTTTCTGAGCATTGTCTGGACATTGATAGTAAGAGTCAACTATGACTCCTAAATCCTTCTCATAAGGTGTACTCTCGATTTTCAGATCTCCCATTGTATATTCAAACGTACCATTTATACTTCCTACATGTGATACTTTACATTTACTGACCCCAAATCTGCCCAAGCCTGTATGCCATTCAAGTCCCACTGTAATGTTTCAACAGATTCCAGATAATCTGCCAATCCACCCAACTTGGTATTCTAAGTAAACCCCAAAGATTTACATGTTAATTGATAACAGTGAACTGCTTCAGTGTAGATTGATGTGTGTTTGTTCCCAAGACCCATAGCTGGATTAGGTGATTTAATAACTGAGAGATATTTTGATGAAGAAGTCGCAATAAAAACATATATCGACCTGGATCCAAAACTGTCATTCTTGTATGATCATCTGTGGACTGAACATGAGGAATGGGATTGTACGAGGGACTTTCAAAAAGTTTGCACACTTTTATATTTTCGTTGGAAACGGTGAAGGCAGGAGGAGTAGTAAAAAGTTGGTACAATGCTGGGAAAATTGCATCGCAAATGAAGGTGACTATGTCGAAAAGTGCTCGTAATTTGTTTTTGAAATTCTTAATAAATACAGTTAAAAAATACGGAAACATTTTGAGCGTACGTCGTAATACTCGTATTCAAGTGACTGTTTAAAGCACAATAGAATAGTGTTCAGACAGACAGGTGTTGTCCATGTTAGGACAGAGAATCAACCAAATTATAAAAAGAACAGACAGACATGTCAATCGAAGGATAAGCAGGAGATGAAAAAAACACAAAGCCTACAAATAATGCGATTGTTCTAGGAGCTGTTCTTCACTTACTAATGAGTCTTTCCTTTATTTTAAACAAAATGCTTAATTGATGGCACCTTAGCCTTAAATAACGCACATGACATTGTAAATGAACGACTTCATGGCAACTGGAAAAACTATTGAAGACATGTGGAGTACCTGTAAGCTGCACACTCATATGACTGTGCCTTGACAAGTTGGGAAGCAACATCAGCATAACCTCTGCACAATGGTGGGTAACTCAGCCTTGTTTGTCTAGTTTTTTTTAATAATAATAATAATTTAATGATTAGTATTATTATGAGTTTTATATCAATTTGCAGTTTCAACAAACAGAAAAGTGAACAAAACTTTGCAAATAGTGCTGTAATTTTTTTTATGTTCATGTCTTATGGATGGAAGAGTTAGTAATGTCTGAATTGAAAATAAGAAAACATGTCAAAACTCTTTGAAGAATAAATACATGCACCCTTATTCCCTTTGCATCAATAAAGAAAGTAAAAAGAGGTAAATAGTGCAATTGATTAGCTGATGATAAGAAAATATTAAAACCTTGATATACTGTAAAACCAGAACCTTTGGCAATTCAGCTTGTAGCATTTGGGCATATAAGAACATAACACAAGGAGACAAAGTCACCATTCTCTGTTAAAAATGGCAAATATATTTGATGGAACAGATGATATCTTTTGTTTCTCATCAAAATATGTAACAAAACAGAAGGATAACAAAATTAACTGATTTTTTCTCCAAACTTGATGAAGTATATACTAGATTGCCTACTGCAGATATTTATATAAAAATAGGTTCTTTAAACATAGTTTAGACTATTAACAATAAAAGTATTAGTACTTAAACTGCAAAGAGGAAAGGTGTGTGTGTTCGTCCTGCGTTGGACTAGTGACCTATTCAGGATTGGTTCCTGCCTTGCACCCTTTGCTGATCGGGATAGGCTCCAGCCCCCCAAATGTGACTCTGGTCTGGATTAAGCAGGTTAGAAAATGACGTGATGGTGTTATTATGAATGTGGAGACAAAGCTGTAAAGATATTAGCACATCAGATTCAGTGGGAATTAGAAAAGCATTCAAAATGCTGGTAGGTGTGTCCCTGTATAGAAAACCACAGAACTGAAAGAAAATGCAGTTATTTTCACATTTCTAAATATCACTCAAGAAAGTGAAGAAAGCATTTGACATAAACTCGAAAGTCTTAAGAACATAAATCAAATTAATCTATAGCATGAAATGTTTGTGCTGGCAATAAATAATAATAAATGGCATTATAATAAATGTACTTTGAGGAAACTGCAATAAACATAAAAAAGAGCTCACAGGCTAAAGTGTTTTGTGCAATTTGTTTTTCTATGTCAAAAGATAAAGAAAAAATAATAAAATACACTACTTGCAGGTTAATTCTGTTTTTTTTCGGCATTTATCTAATAAAAAATGGATGTGCTACTTATTGCTTAATTCATAAAACATGAAGGCAGCAGTGAAAGCATTAAGATTGATGGCGTTTTCTATTTTTTCTTTTAGCAAACTTTGGAGAAAATGTTACTATAATAAAAATAAGACGATAAGCTTAATTTTTACATAGTATTATAAGAACAGATAGTTAAAAAATAATGAATAAAACCATTAATTTAATAGTTACTGATTATAGGTGATAGCCATCTTTTTGAAGCTTGAATTGCAGACTGACGCTTCGGCTGGCATGTGTTGCATATTAAGATGACATTTTTCCCTTCCCTTTAGCAACTGCCCTGGTGCCTTTCTGGAGTCCAAAGACAAACCATCAGACTAATCGATCAATCAGAAGTAATGTGTTGTCTGTTTAGGTGGGCCATGATAAACACAACTGTAAGACAGACCTGTTATTAAACATTCAGCTGACAGCTTTGTCATATTCAGACCTTTTTTTTTTTAATAACTGGAGTACAAGCAGGTGAAATAACTTGCTCAGGATCACACAGTGAGGCACAGGCAGGAATTGAACTGGTAGAACCTTCAGTCTACTGTGCCATACTGCCTACCACAAGCCGAAATTAGAATTTTAAAATTATCTAAAAAATATTGGATTTCCTTACAATTCTACAAATTGAAGCATTAAATAGAAAATTCAGTGTTCCAAAATTAAATATATCCACTTACCTCTCATCCATAACATCTATCAGCTGCTTGCAAAGCTCTTTTGCTAGACACTGATGGAAAATAATACTATGAAAAATAATGTGATCTGATTACATAATCAGAACATTGGTCCAAAGAAACCAGACAACTAACTCTGTGAAATGTGCTTGAAGAAAAAGTCTAGGACCCTCTCACTTCACCTTGCTCACCTTCATCTTTCAAGGAATAGCTCAAATGAAAAAATGATTGAATGATTTTCACTATCTGCATAAAATCAATCTGCATGAACATAAGACTTACCCGGAAAAGTGAAGTAGAAAATGGATGGATTGATAATGTGCATGATTGGGAAACCAGTCACCGGTACGATGAAATCAACTAGGCGAAAAATTTCTATCTCCTCTCAGCTTGTCGCTTACTGCAGAGGGGAAGGGTCAGCTTATACAGACTGCTTCAAAATGTCTATTACATAATTTAGAAAGGTCGATATTGAAAGTATACAGAAGCAGTGGCATATGGCAGTAGTATTCATTGGCTGTGATGATTGATAGATAGATAGATAGATAGATAGATAGATAGATAGATAGATAGATAAAGGTATTTAAGGTAATCTTTTAGTTTTCTTTCTGTCTTTAGTCAACAATATATAAAACTACTGTATAACTAGCCATTTAACTATATGAGCTACTATTTAAGTACTATTTTACAGTATATAATTAGAAATCATATTAATAAAAATACAGTTATGAGTGTCCTGTTTGATGCAGTATAATTGCTCAATTATATTGTGTACTGTATGCAGAATCAAAATCACCATTACCCTCACCTACTGTATACCTTCTTCTATTCATTGTGTTAGTCACACTAGGGTCCCATTGGTTTCTTTTTTAATTTCATATCAATGTAATTTTATTATAGGAATATTTTTGTCGCATGACCAAGCTCTGGCTGCATGGTGGCACAGTGGTTGGCACTGCTTGAGCATTGATCCATTGTCCTGGTATTGAATCTGGCTTTTGTCTGTGTAGAGCCTGCACATTCTCTCCTGTCCATATGAGTTTTTCTCCAGGTACTCTGGATTTCGTCCCACTTCCTCAAAGACAATTGTTACTTTAGCAGGTGACTGTAAGTTGTCCCCATTGTAATGGATTGAGCGTGTACATGTATGTCATGCAATGGACTGGCACACTGGCTACAGGTATTTTCCATCTTGCCCTTATTTCTTATTGAGGAGCTGTAGGCATCCGTAACCCAAAATGAAATTAATTGAGTTTTAGAATGTATTTTTATGACATTAAACTCATTTTTAAATAGTTTCTAATTATTTATTAATATTCAAGAGAGGGATTGGTATCCCATCCATAATTTGTTCTTGCCTTGTGCCCACCTGAATAAATGATAGAAAGCCGATGCATAAATGAAAATTGACAAGTTATGTATTACTATTTAATATTTGTGGCTGCCATTCCAACTTATTTTCATTTACTCATCTATAATAATAAAAGGCAAAGCCCTCACTCACTGACTGACTGACTGACTCATCACTAATTCTCCAACTTCCCATGTAGGTAGAAAGCTGAAATTTGGCAGGCTCATTCCTTACAGCTTACTTGCAAAAGTTAAGCAGGTTTCATTTCGAAATTCTACACGTAACGGTCATAACGGTCGATAACGGTCGACAATGTCCGCCATGTTGAACTTTCTTATTTATGGCCCCATCTTCACGAAATTTGGTAGGCGGCTTCCCTGTGCTAACCAAAACCGATGTATGTACTTATTTCGATGGTATGACGCCACTGTCGGCCGCCATATTGAACTTTCCAACGTCACCAATTTTCAAACTTCCCGTGTAGGTAGAAGGCTGACGCCATCTTCACGAAATTTGGTAGGTGACTTCCCTGCGCTAACCAAAACCGATGTACGTACTTATTTCGATGGTATGACGCCACTGTCGGCCGCCATATTGAATTTTCCAAACGTCACTAATTCTCCAACTTCCCGTGTAGGTAGAAGGCTGAAATTTGGTAGGCCCATTCCTTACAGCTTACTTACAAAAGTTAAGCAGGTTTCATTTCGAAATTCTACGCGTAATGGTCATAACGATCAACAACGTCCGCCATATTGAACTTTCTTATTCATGGCCCCATCTTCACGAAATTTGGTAGGCAGCTTCCCTGCGCTAACCGAAACCAATGTGCATACTTATTTCGGTGGTATGACGCCACTGTCAGCCGCCATATTGAACTTTCCAACGTCACTAATTCTCAAACTTCCCGTGTAGGTAGAAGGCTGAAATTTGGCAGGCCCATTCCTTACAGCTTACTTACAAAAGTTAAGCAGGTTTCATTTCGAAATTCTACGCATAACGGTCATAACGGTCAACAACGTCCGCCATGTTGAACTTTCTTATTTACGGCCCCATCTTCACGAAATTTGGTAGGTGACTTCCCTGAGCTAACCAAAACCAATGTACGTACTTATTTCGGTGGTATGACACCACTGTCAGCCGCCATATTGAATTTTCCAACATCACTAATTCTCCAACTTCCCGTATAGGTAGAAGGCTGAAATTTGGCAGGCTCATTCCTTACAGCTTACTTACAAAAGTTAAGCAGGTTTCATTTCGAAATTCTACGCGTAACGATCAACAACGTCCGCCATGTTGAACTTTCTTATTTATGGCCTCATCTTCTCAAAATTTGGTAGGCGGCTTCCCTGCACTAACCGAAACCAATGTACGTACTTATTTCGGTGGTATGATGCCACTGTCGGCCACCATATTGAACTTTTCAACAGTCTTTGTTACTTATGGGCCCATCTTCAAGAAATTTGGTACACGGGTTCCCAACGCTAACTGAATCCTATTTACGTACATATATACGTCCATAGCCTGCAGCTTGGTCACCATGTGAGGCGGCGTTGGGTCTCCCATCCCATCACCTCCCACGTTGTTGGCTGCCTGCCTATATAAGGCCGTCCGTCGCTCCAGTCTCTACATTCCCTTCCTTGCTTCGCCACGGGATTCACGTCTCCCTGCTGATAACTACAGCCTTTTTGTTTAATCCACGGCTTCTCCGCTGTTTTATTGTTTGTTTATTACAATTATAGTTATTGTATAGGTATTTTACACTTACTTTACATTACTCAGGTACCCATTTCCTTCATCATTCCAACCCCCATTACCATGTCTATCGAGGTAATCACCATCGATCAAAGAACTGTCACTTACCGAGTGGTTTCCATGCCCGGAGATGGCACCAACCTTTTCCATTCTCTGTGTTACATATTGCACGGCCATATCAGGCTCACTCTTGATATCTGGAAGAACATTGTGTCTTATGTATTGAATGACTGGGACAGGTTCAAGGTGTGGACTGATGACGGTACAGGAGATAATTATACTACACAGGAGCACTAGAAGAGTGAAATGCTTAAGCCCTTCACCTATGGTTCTGCATGTGAGTTGATGGCTGCCGCTGAATTGTTCGGTTGGTGCTTTCAAGTGTACCGAAATGGCCAAATATTTTACACATTTCGACAACCGCCAATGCCTCTTAAACATCTTACATTCATAGGTGACAATTTCAGTAGTGGACACTTTGATGTTTATGAATGTTTAAACTCTCAAAAGCTGGATGTGAAGTTATCGATGAAACCGGTTGTAAGCTTACAACGCTTGACAGATGCCGAATGTCACTTCAACACAAGTCCTGCAAATACTGTCGTAATTGAAACAAACCATGAAACTAAAATCGATTACGACAGCAGCAATCCATGCCGTGAGATTTGAAACAAGACTACTTTTCACATGGCCAACTGTAAGTTGCATGCTCACGAGTAAGCTCAGCGCACAGCTTGGTCATGTTACAACCGGAAGGCCGAACTGACAACGTGGTATACAAAGAGATCCTTAACAAATAATTATTGCCATATTTTCCCTCACTTTAAAAAGGTTAAATTTTCTTCTTAATAAAAATTTTAATGCAGTACTTCGCCGCTGCGAAGCACGGGTATTTTGCTAGTTTGTAATAAATGCTATTAAACACATTAGATAGCTAAGTTACATAATAACACATTAATTAGAAAGATGCAAATTAAAATAGCTTCAACACAAACACCCTGAGACGGGCCAGAGAGGCTGTCAGGATGGGCTGAGCTGTGGCCCCCCATGACCCTGAATCTGACTAACAAGGTTATGTCATGTGTGTTATACTCGTATTTCAGCCATCATGTGTCTAGAGGTCTATAAAGGAGATTGTTACATTAAATATGCGATTGTTGGTCGTAATTCCCTTTCTCTGTTCAGTTCTGCTTATTTACTACTGTCATATCTAGAATGATGTATTATTACAGTTAAAAATGACCTTTTATTCCTATCCACCAATTTTCTAACATATTTATCCAGTTAAGAGTTGGGGTGAGCTGGTGTCTGCCCTAGCACATGTGCAAAGTAAAGCCAGGAAGTGGTGCCAATGCATCACAGGGCACAGACTATGAGGCCAATTCTTAATGTCTAATTGACCTACAGTACATTTACGTTTATTTATTTGTAAGAGGCCTTTATCCAAAGTGACACAATTGGTTACATTTCTTTTCTTTTTCAGTTGGAGGACAGATGGATGAAGTGACTTACTCAGGGTCACACAGTGTCAGTAGCAGGATTTGAACCCCGTACCCTCAGGGTTTGAAGTCCACAGCCGTAACCACTGTGCCACACTGCCTGTCAGTAAGTTAAATGATGATGAATGTGGGAGGAAAACCAGAGCAAACCTCTGGTAGACAATGTGAAATCTGCATCGAAGACTTTGGAGTTACTAGCACTAGCTTCTGGACTACTGTGCAACCCATTATCTTTTACAGCAGACTTTAATGCAAATTTCATTCAAACACGCATAGGCAGCCCTGTAATATCCAGTGCTGCGAAGAGGCTAGGTTCTTTTGAAATATCCCATAATTCTAATATAATAGCAAGCCTTTACTGTACTGAAAGTGTATGACAAGAATAAAAGTATGAAATAACTGCACTCAGAATGTAAGAACATGCAACACAAAGTGGGAGTTGGTGTGACGATGCAGGTTCTGGCTCCACGCTCCCATCGCTATTTGGAAGCCCTTGAACCCAACACCGTCGATAATGTTACCGAATGAGCTAGTCAGTGGAGGCAACATTTGATCAAGCGGATGGTAAAGATGTGCAAAGTGCTTTTATTTAAAACAGTCAACAAAAACAGTCAAAGTGTCCAATTAAATAAAGTGCAGTGCTTTTCAAAGTCTTGTAAATAAATAATCCATTAAGAAAATGTGGAGGTTAAAAATACTACAAAAACAATCCTTTAAAACCAGAGGTTAAAATGATCAGGAAGCAGTCTTTAAAAACAAATGACAAACCCGGTGCCTTCTTTTAAAACTAGCGTCTCTCCTGTTTCACCCATCAGGGCCCCGCAACAAGGGAGACGCTCTCTTTCTGCAGCTGACCTTTGTGCCTGCCTCTGCTGTCAGTTGCCATATCGATCCTTGGCTCCGGTCAGCTCCTCCGGACAGCGACTTGGGAATTCCCTACGACCAAGGCTCTCACGCAGGGAACACCGCGTCCCAAGTCCCGACTCCCGCTACCTTCTGCGGGGAGTCCTGCGCCTTCCCGGTCACTCCCGCCCTACAAAACAAACCCTGCGGTAGCGACCACAACCACTTCTCCCGGGTGTTGGCCAAACACCCAGGCTGCCTGTGAGCGCTCGCCCACTTCCTGCTGCACTGATTTGCTCGCTCTCTCTCCTTCCTGCTTCCTGCTCCCAACCTCCGTCTTTCTTTTTCTTTTTTCTTCCTCTCCCAACCGACTCGCGCTTCTTTTAAATGGCGAGGGGCCATAACAGCTGTAGTATATTAGCCCCGGGAGCAATCACGGATGTGGGCAGTTCCTCACCTGTGCACTCGGTGAGAAACGCCCACACCGCAGATCGACCCGTGGCTTGCTATGGCCCAACGCCCCCTCGCTAAGCCGCCGCGAGAGCGGTGATTATTTATTTTAAATAAATGGCCTTTGCTCAACGAGCTGTGGACCCATAACACCACAGTTGGTGTTTGTTATTTGACAAAAGAAAGCCCTTCATTTTTATAGTGCCTTTGACAGTCCTTTGTTTATGCTCACTTTGTTTGAAACCCAGAGGGGACTGGGCGGTCTCATGGCCTGGAATCCCTGCAGATTTTATTTTTTTTCTCCGGCCGTCTGGAGTTTTTTTTTTGTTTTTTCTGTCCCCCCTGGCCATTGGACCTTACACTTATTCTATGTTAATTAATGCTGACTTATTTTATTTTCTTACTGTGTCTCTTATTTTTCTATTCTTCATTATGTAAAGCACTTTGAGCTACATTTTTTTGTATGAAAATGTGCCCTATAAATAAATGTTGTTGTTGTTGTTGTTGTTGAAACAACAGAGGTCCTCTTTGCTATTTGTTCACAGTTTTAAGTGTAAATGAAATAAAAAATAAATAAATAAAACACGGCTTCACAGTTCCCTTTTATGCCCCAAAGAGGATAAGAAAGCTCAGTGAATGCTGCTCCACCCTGTGTAAAAATTGCTTTGACCCAAACCCTTAAAGTGCTGACGTTACAATGTGTTCTATTTGCAGGTTAAGTGACTTGGTCATGGTCACACAACATTATATTTGAGAGTTCAGTTTCTCAGTCACCACATCACACTGCTATAGAATGCATCGAAATGAAATATTTTTATTGCTGCCATTGAAGGCCTGGCAGACAGTCCACTGCAAATGAATGGAATGGAATCCTTTCATATTTCTACACATACAATGTGTTATCAGTTCCAAAAATATCTTCATGGCAATAAGTGTTAAATAAAATTATTACTTTTTTTTGGCATGGAATACTTCTCATAATATTTGGTGCAATGATGATTTAATGAGAACCCAACCATTCAAAGAACTACTTTTGACTTTAAGCAGCCTATAAATCCTAATTATGATATACTTAGGATGCGTGGGTGTTTTTTCTTACTTATTTCTAGTTAACAAATGTGTATCTCAATGTATGATTCTAAAACTATTTTGTGCCTTGTAGGATTTAAGGTTTTCAGTTCAACCAGTCGTTTGAAGATAATTTGTAAAAATTCGGAGGCCGACCAACAGGCATCATTTATTATTCTCCATTATCGTGTGATACCCTTATCTGTCTCTACCTTTGATCAGCATCCATGTCTGCAGTTTCCTAGTTGAACATCTAAGCAGCTTGTCTGTCAGAAGGAATGATGAAACTGGTGTTGCAGAGCAGGCTGGGAATGATTTGTGAATATACTCGTTTTTTAATTTTATGTTAAAGTTTCCAGTACAGCTAAAGCATATGAATAAAAATGAACATTTTAACATGCAGTGCATAATAATTTTATAGTCAGTGCAATAACATTGCTCTAAGTGAGTTCATCATATTACATTACATGATTACTAACAAATCTCTTCTTCAGCTTTATTTAATTCGACGTTAATTACTAACAAATACAGCAAAAGAAAATATTCACACTTAAAAATGTAAACCACACTTTAATGATTACAGTGAACTTTCTCATTGTAATAATAATCATTCACCATTCGTTGCGTTGTAAAAATTAATTGCGTAACTGGAAACACACAATTAAGTGAGTTGCAATTATAGAAACTGGGTTTTAATTCCGTCTCAAGTAATTATTATTACTACACATTATTAAACACGTTTACTGGGATGGTGTTTAGACAGTGGAATCTTATCAGAGGCATATGGAGACCTCTACTTTGCAAAGCCATTTGTAATAAGGCTTAAGTTAAAAGGCTATATAATAAAGTAGTAAAATATAATTACTGCCATTGCGTTTGTCCATTATGATATTGTAAAGAGAATCTAAAATGCTGTCATTGCCTGTTTAAAGTGCATGGCTTACCCTGGAGAATCTCACCACACCTGATTTAAGGATAAAGAAAGCTTTTCTGCCCTATTGGGCCTACTTACAGAGGACGTTGAGCCCACTTGTCCACCTGTACATTTACTGTGCCTCCTATCTATGCATCAAGACTGTGAGCTTTAACCCCAACTCTTCTCTAAATTTAGAACTCAAATAAGGTTTTCAACCTTTTCTCTGGGCCATTTTCAACCGTCCTTTTCTGTTTCTTGATTTCTGTAAAACAGGTTGAGGATAAACACTCTCGAAACACTGTGGAGCTTCATGTTTACTTTCTGTCTCTGATACATCTTTAGGATTGGGATTGTCAAGATCATCATGTTAGTTGACAAAGTGGGGATTGTTCACATCTAGCAGCTCAACAAAATGTCTACACATGACAGAAAACGTGTCTGGTAGTTTTTTTTTCATCAGAGATCTATACTTAAAAACTAAATGAAAGGCAGACAAATGTGGAATAATACATGGAAAAACATCCAGAACTAAACAGCTTTCTTGTTGTGTCAATCGTGCATCTTTCACTGGAGGGTAAGCACAATTTATATCACAATTTTTTTTTGTAGCAAATACAGTTTTGCATGAATTGTTTTACTCATCGATAGTGAAAAGAATTCTCCCCTAAATATCTGAGACCCCTATATGCATATTTGGAAGAGAGGGAAGGTAAGAATTAGATTCACCAAAGAATTTGAGCTCCATAATTGTAACCTCGGGCTCAGGGGTACAGGTGTATATGAAACCTCCAGAGGTGAGTTTGGATAGTTCACACGACATATTAGAGGGACACAAGTGTTGGGCTTAAAGGCTGTTTGATGTTTGTGGCCCTGTGTGTAGACCAGCCAAGAGAAGTAAAAAGGGATGGTCGTATCTTTGTTTATTATTCTTCTTCTTTTAGTCAGTCCTCCATTGTGTGTTGTTGGTTGTATTACTATGATTTTTTATAAAATTCTAGTATTTAGTTCCTTATGTCCCAGGTCAGCATAGCTCACAGACATGCCCCCCCTGTCAAATATCATCAATGAAGGATTAAGAATGAAGTCAGAAGATACACGCAGAAACACCTCACAAGCCTATGCATCCCATAAACTGCAGACAGATGTTTGTGAACGTATTAAGGGCAGAACTGTAATGACATGGCAGGCAATTGCCTGGGACCCCGAACTGGGAAGGGGTCCCCTGAAGGCATCTGTTTAGATTGGTACTCATTGCAGTGACAGATCTATAGGGACCCCAGTTGAAGCATAGCATCAACACAATCAGTATCCCCACCTAAAGTACCCCAGTCTCCATTGCAGGACTGTTTTCAGTAACGGTAAATATAATCAGAGCCAAATTAATGAATCATGATGAGGATTTACATGTCTGGAAGCAAAGATTGGATTGATTCGGGTTATTTAGACAATTTAGCCATTTCTGATTCAGCTTCAGTCTCTCCAGACCCCAGTGTAGTCAGCGTGCAGCCAATATCAGCAGCACCAATTCAGCCATAGGGTGAGTGAGACCAAAACGGAGGTCTGAGAAGTCAGAATGTAGACCCTCAGCAGTCCTGCCCCTTCCTTTCACTGTTGCCTCTGGTAAGAGAAGTTAAAGCTGATTAAATCTTACTTGGGATCTACCATGTGCCAGGAGATTCTTTCCGCCCGAGCTCAAATTTTAAATGAGCACAATGTTCAAAGGGTCTTTGGAGCTGGAGGACACAGTGGCTGCATTGGCCACAGCTAAAGTCTGCAACAAGCAATTTGAAAAGTTGCAGTAATAAGAGCCATTTTTAATTTTTTAGTTTCTATTATGTAAACTTTTTAATTTATTTTTTGTAATATTATTATGCACAATTTGTAAAAATTCCAAACTTTTACTTCAAGTTTTATTAGTATTCTTCCTCATGGTTTTTTTAACCACGTGCACCTTACATTTCTATTTACTTTTTTATTTATTAGATTTTTAAAATTTACTTTATTCTCTTATTGTTATTTTTCTGATCTCTATAAAAATTTATATATTGTGGTGTTTTATTTATGTAATGTGTTTTTTACAAAATTTAAATTAAGGATTTGTGTTTATTAAATTCTCTTCTTCTGCCCTAAAATAATGGTAATTAATTTTACCATGTTGAGACTTGAGGGAGGGTGAGATGGGGGAGCCTAATGGAGCTTTTTGACCAAGGGCTCCCAAAAGCTCAATAATCTCTTCTGGCTAAGTGGGTGAGATTGGAAAAAAAATACAATAATACTCTCACTAAACTGTAAATAGAAAAAAACAACTCTAAAAAACGGTAACCACCCAAGCCTTGTCTGACACCCTGGCCTGACATGCCAAAGAAATTCTTCTGATGAGTCCCCAGCTTCTCAGTTAACAATCCCAGATCAGCTCATCTGGAAGGTGCAGCTCTTCATTTATTACCGCATAAACGATATGGCCTTCAGATCCAAACAAATGAAACATTTTTAGTATTAGTAAAAGGAAAAAAAATCACCATTAACTGTTGGACAATTCATTCGCTTTAGGGTTCTTGGGGCACTGGCAGCTGTGCAGCACAGTCCTGCTTCTTATAACAACCAGGCTGCCTCATCGATCAGCAGAAGCACATCTGTTTTTTGTCATTTACTGCAATCCTTTTCCAATTATTCTCTTATATTTAATAGCTCTACTTTATTGTAATATTATCTTTTCAGTTTACAGATAAAAAGAAAAAAAAAACAGAAAATGAATTTCCCTTGGGCATGTGTTGTCTCGCTGTTGCACCACACGTGTGCTTATCTTTGAGCTTCGTGCTGGTGTGACTACGAGAGAAATGCCGGTCGTGAATCTTCATTCTGTATAGCACCTCTCATGGTGAAGCCTACTTCAGAACATGTACAGAGGCACATATTTTAACAATTAAGGAAAGAGCACAGGCAAGTTAGGCTAGTGACTCTGGGTAACACAGTGAGCCAGCAGTTGAATTTGAACTGAAGACCTTGTAGTTTACACTCTGCATTTGATTTATAGCTGTCCTTATTATTGCCTCGTGAGCACAGAAAGCAAATTTGGTAACTCATCCGTCTTTCAGTATCAATACCTCCCAGTTCAATGCAAGAGGAACCAGAGATTACTCTACCAATACCTGGTGCAAAGCAAGAACTCGATCTGGAAGGGATGCTAATCCATAATAGAGCGCACTCATAATACATGAAACACCCATATAATGCCAATTTAAAGTTACTGATTAACTGATATAAAAAATCTATGACAAGTTGGAGAAAACCATAATACACTGAGGAAAACCAATTCAGACAGGGAGAGAACATGCACATCTGTGAGTGTTAAGTAATAAAGAACTTGAAACACAAGCACTCTTGTAGTCCCTGATGTGTACAAATATGTTGATTAATTTCATTATTGCAGAGGAGTTAAAAAATCTAAAATTTATAACTTATTTCAATGTGCACCAAAATATTTAGTTTTAGAGCTCTTAGTGCTTAGCTAATTAATAACATGCAAGAAATGTAGCACGTTCCTGCAGTGATTAGCGCCCACTAAAAGTACCAAAACGCTTCAAAATGATCTCTGTGATATGATCTTTCACAAGGACCCCCAAAGACTGACAAAGGACAAGTTTAATATTCAAAAACCACTGCTTACCCTGGCAGCAATTGGTGTAAGGCAGGAAAAGACCATGAACACACACACAGCCAAACTTCTACATGGGAAATTAGAAATTGGCAGGCAACCTAACCTGCATGACTTTGGAAATGTGGGAGGAAAACTGTTGTGCCTGGAAAAAAACCCATGCAGACATCAGGAAACAATGAAGACTCAGTATGAACATGAGTGGGAACTGCATTGAAGCCCAGGATTCTGGGTCTGTGAGGCACTTCTCCAGCCCTCAAAAGGCAGATTCCCTCTCAATTTTATTAAGTCCAAAATTTTTATTTTCCTTTTCTTCTTCAATTCTGTAATTTTTAGCTCTGAGTGGCACAGTGGTTAGTGCAACTACCTCACAACTCCAGAGTCTTGGAGTGTGAGTGTGGCTGAGGCTTGCGCTTGGGAAACAGCTTAAGTACTTGTGATTGTAATTCTCAGTCGAGACATGAGGAGGTCTTGTGCAATAACAATCTCTCTTCACCTTTCCCCAGTGCAGAAAGAAAGACTGACATATTCCCACACATGACGTCACTTCTGGGGTCAGACCGCCTGGACCAGCCTCTTCCTCCCAGAATCCTTCAAAATAGGAAACACTGCCATCTTGAGCAATCCAACTGATTTCCTGAATGACTCATCATTGCGCTGTACAACGCGTTTTCTTATATATATATATATATATATATATATATATATATATAAAAATGACCAATAATGATGGTGCCGGACAATGTCACATGTCGATTAAACATTCATTTAAGAATTTTGTTATACTCTGTACATGTCACAATAATTATACTATGGCCAGTGGCATCTCTGCACTAAGAGAAAGTGGCTCACTGGCCCCTCTCAAAATTAGATAAATAGTAAAATCTCCTCAATAATTTAACATATTGCTAAAGTCATGACAATCATTTTATTTTTCAATTTTCCATGATATGCTCAATGTAACTTCTTAACTAGAAAACTCTTTCTTTTTTGGAGTATGTGAAACTGTCTTTGTGCCTAGTACCACCTGCCTGTTCCCAAGTTTCTGAGGCAGACCCTTCAACTGTTTTGTGTTCTTAGCATGCTATTGCTCAGGTGTGTACATGTGCAGCCTGAACATTTCAGTTCTGCTTTGGGGCTTGAAGAATAGAGACCTTTTAATACTAGAATCCCTGAAGATGACGAAAAAATGAATAATACCGGGTCACCTTAAATTACCTTGCACTTCCTCATCAGCGTCTTTTATTTTGCAAATGTGTCGATCAGCACCAGCAGCAGGCAGCCTGCTATCCCATCCCCCACCAACGCAGGTTTACTTGTATACAAAGATCTCTCAGCTCAAGACTGTAGTGAGGAGCTTTGAATTGTATAGGATAAATATTATATTGTTATTTTGAACACATACATTTCAATAATCTGGGCAAATGTAGGATGACAGGAAATGCAAGGCAAGAATTGTTGAACTCATAACTAGAACAAAAACTTTTTCATGTTCTACTAATAATTGGCTAAATGTTGATGTGAAGTATATAATGTGTGAAGGCTGAAGTCCAAATATCAAATAAAAACTTTAACAAATGACACAGATATAATAAAGCAAGTGTGCTCTTTTTCTAGAATTTAACCAAAGTAAAAGAAATTGGGATAAGGTACGGCACACACACACATATACGTCTGCTTTGCTGGTACAGAGGTAAGAACTGCTGTCTCCAACTTGAGAGGTTGCAGGTTCGATCCTGGGTCCTTCACGCATTAACTGTCGTGAGCGGCTATTATTATTACTATTATAGAATAAAAACATATATTTGATCTATTTGATTTTGTAACAGCCAGTATAAATTTATGGTAATATAAGTAAAGAAATAGTAAACAAATGCTATAACAGAGATGAACTCAGATGAGGATGATGGTTCTATATCAGAGAAGATACGTCTACTCACATATTAGAACATTGCAGCTGCACCAGGCATAAAGGTGTAAGATGGCACCGTTTGGATGCAGCAAAATGATGGGCGTCATCCTACCAGTGAATCTGCCACACAAAAAAGTGCACGTCCTTTGTTAGATCTGTGTCTTTTGTGAAAGTGCTTATTTGATATTTGGACTTCAGTCTTCACACATTATACACTTCATGTCAACATTTGGCCAATTATGTGTAGAAAAATGTTTCTGTTCTAGTGATGTGTTAAACATTTCTTGCCACACA
Source organism: Polypterus bichir lapradei (assembly GCA_026402145.1). Lineage (NCBI taxonomy): Eukaryota > Metazoa > Chordata > Cladistia > Polypteriformes > Polypteridae > Polypterus > Polypterus bichir. The sequence continues at coordinate 57,001,113 of JANRMT010028174.1, read as the reverse complement.
TTTCCTGTCATCCAACATTTACATAGGTTGTTGTAGACATGGAACACACATGAAATGTATGTGTTCCAAATAACGATATATTATTTATGCTATACAATTCAAGGCACCTCACATCCAGATAAACAGACTTTAACTGAGAATACTTTGTGTATGACTAAAGCTGCATCGGTGGGGGATGGCATAGCAGGCTGCCTGCTGCCAGTACTGATCGATACATTTGCAAAACAAAAGACGCTAATGGAGAGGTGTGAAGGAATTTAAAGTGGCCTGGGATTCCAAGTTTCTTTGTAGGCTTCAAGGATTCTAGTGTTAAACAACTGGTTGATTTTTGTGATGCAGTTTAAAGGACACATGAAGTTGTTTATCATTGTTATTTTGAAGTAGTTGTAATTATTACCATGATTCATCTTGATTACTTACTGTATATAAAATAGGGTTTAGTACTTTGCCCACTCAACAACAATTGGAAATATTCATTTCCATCTCTGTGTATTTGATGTTGAGATATGTTTTGATAATGTCATTTGATGGTTATACTGTGTGATAAGATTATATGTTTATAGATGTTCCTTTTTGTTGATGGTTATGGTCTTTTTGGCTGACATTTTATCACCACTGTTTCTGGTAGACTTAAACATTGTGAAATGCAATAGCTGTCCCACGCTCCTTCACTTGAGGCTTGCTGGATGCTTTCTCTTTCCTTGGCTACACTCCAATACTGTAGACAATCTGAACTTCCACAGCTCCTTTTATATAGCACCAGTGATCTTTATTCTGTCACATCTCCTGCCTACACATTCACACTTGTGGCTCCATCTCACACTTCTCACTTGGAGTCGGAGGCAACACCATCTATATTTACTTTTCTCTGCTTTGGCAGGGCAAATGACATAGAGACAGTTATTAAATATAAACATTCATTAGGTTCAGACTTTTACTGTATAATGTTATAATACCCTATGGTGGGACTCGGCAGACAGCTGACTTTGAGCTACTATATATTTATTGTTTCTGCAAGCCTCAAGGCATTAATGTCTTAAACTTTAGCATGTTCTACTTTCAGCAGTTTGGCAAGATCTTGGGTATTAGCTCTGTGGCCCTAATAAATCAAGCTGAACACTCTTGATTTTATGCACTTTTTGAGTACTTCTCTGACAAAAAAGCTGATAAAGCAGAATTTAACAACCCTCAGGGACACAAAAGGAGAAATCATTTAAATTGAGAAGCAAATATGAAATGAAGTGGACAAATATTTCATTCTCGTATTTGTAGTGTAAGAGAAAAACAGAATGCCCCATGCAGAAGTAAAAACAAACTCTGTGTCCTTAGAATTTTAAAATAGAAGAGTATATGTGCTGTAAGACATTAAAACATTGAAAACTAATAACACCCCTGGACCTGATGTCATTTTACCAATTGTATCGAAATAAATGAAAGATGTCATTGATAAACCATTAATAGGCATACTTCAGCAGTCACTTGAGAAAGGAGAAGTACCAGAGATCTGGAATGTAGCAAATGTGACTCCAATCTTCAAAAAGGAACACAATATGCATTCTGGTAATTACACAAGGATAAGTTATACTTTGGTGCAATGCAACATTATAGAAACATTATAATAAGAAATAAATTAGAAAACTGTATATATGCAAATAAATACATAATAGCCAAGATGGGTTTATGAGAGTAAGAATTTGCTAAACCAATCTTTTAGATTTTTTTTTGAACAGGCAACTGCATCAGTTGACAAAAGCAACGCATACAAAATAATTTGCTTAGACCTACAAAAAACCTTCATACAAGTTGCACACCAAAAATTAATTGTAAAACTAGAAGTTGTAGACATCAGAGGTAACCTACAAAACTGGATCTCTGGTTGGTTAACCGACAAGACACGAAGAGTACAGACAAGAGCTCCTTGTGGAGTGAAGTCATCAGTGGAGTTTCTCTGGGGTCTGTCCTTGGAATGTTACTTTGTATGATTTATATCAATAACATGTTGTAGATTTTGGTATTGTAAGCAAACTTGTAAAATTAGCAGATGATACTAAAATTGGAGGAATGGCAGACAGTGAGGAGGTGGCAAAAACAATGGAAGTTGACTTCGATAAACTTCAGCACTGCTCAAACAGTTGAAAAATACAGTCTAATGTAGAAAATGTAGAATAGTGCTACCCATGGGGAAAAGGAACAACACTGAAATGGATTAAGAGGGTTGCATGAATGGTATGCATAGTTATTTCTGTCTACAATGATGAAAGAAGTCTGATTAAAATATGGTGTCCAGTTGTTATAAAGGCAACCACACAGTGTGGGGCCTTTGCCTGGCCTCCTCTATGCTAGAAGGACTGGGGAAGGGAGCGTATTCAGAGCATTACCTCCCGCAGAGCGCTAAGTGGCAGTCCACATGGGTTGCAGCGGTGCCTCAGACTCCCACAGGGCTCCATGTCAGCTGGGGTTTGGTGCAGTCCTGTTGGGTTCCGTGGGCGCCGCAGGGGGGTGCTGCCGCTGCTGCTGAGCCCTTAATTTCTGTACTTCCAGAACTAGGTCAACAAGCACCTGGGGGACTTCTGGGCACCTTATAAAAGGAGCCAGAGTCGGGTGGGAGAAGACAAAGCTTGCCAGGTGGAGTGGAGGAAAACACAGAGAGTTAGAGAGAGAAGAGAAGGAAAAAGGAAGAAACAGAATTATACTGTGGTTGTGCTTAACTGTGCTGTACGGGTGGGAAGGTGTTTCCCACGAGAACTGAACTTGTGTCCTCCGTCTGTCTGTGTCAAGTTTGGGTGGCAGGAGCAGCCCCTGCAGGCCACAATGGATATTCCAAGAGCGAAAATCCAAGAGCGACTAAGAATAAACACGGGATACATGTTTAATTGAATTTATGAGGAGTGCTCAAAGACACAGCTAAACAGTAACAGAAAGTTTAAAAAAACATACCGGAGCACAGCGTTTTTGCTTTTAAATTACAGTCAACTGTTGGTTTTAGCTGTACTGCAAGAGTCAAATGCATCAAAGAAAATGGAGAAAAGTTTAATTGAGCGTGTGCTTGGCAGTTAATCACAGCCAGTACGTGACTGTTTATTTTAGTCCTAGCAAGCATAAACAGTCCACTTTGACTACAACAGGTCTTAAAAACAGTTATTAAAAAGTCTCTGCTATTTAACTAGTGATTACTAAAGTTACCAGCACAGGAATTCATGAAAAATACATCCCAGGCATCTTATTTACATACCACGTTACTCTGGAGAATTGTTTAACAAGGATGAGCTGAATGAATCATTACTTGGTGTTTAATCTCATTGAACAAAGACAACAAATTCAGCCAAAGAAACCATATGTGTCTCCTTACAGTACGTGGCTATCAAGACTTTTTCTTTCTTTGCTTTTAATGCAAAGAATGAGACTGAAAAAGAAACAAAATCAAAAACACTGTATATCTGAAGTGCCTTTTTATTTTAAAACAGAACGAGATGCTTGAGAATCACAACTGTGCCAATAATTCCTGTCTTAAATTGCACAGTATCTACTATATAGAGAAAAAACGGACCACTAATGCTGGCAAAAAAAAAATCCTTTCTTTTCATTTCATATTAAGCTAATCAGCAGATGTCAGCCAGCTATGAGGTCTCCTGGGTGGTTGGGCTGCACTTAAATGTGTTCATGTGGCTCTCTGTTATGGATATGAAAAACATAGTCTTTATTTGAGAAAGGGCAAAGCAGATTGAGTGCAGTGACTGCAATGATCTGCCAACACCTGGGCAGATGCCTGGACTCTTAACATCTTAACATCCTGGACAGTCCAGATTAAGGAGAGAAGAGTCAACCTTGGCATGAACCATTAAGGGACACAGCACAATGAGTGTAAAACAGTCTGTTGCACTCTTTATTCTGTTAATCAACCAGTCAATCATTAAATTAATTAATTATGTACTTATTTAGTTTGTATTCATTACTTGTCATATATAATATAGTTGATATTGTAGTTTTGTTAAACATATTGGCAAGAAGGAGGCTGACAATAAATAAATACACTGAGCAATTAAGATTTTGCTTCCTGAACACTTTTGTGTGTATCTTCTGGAGTTTGGCCTGCTGATCACAAAAATCACCTATACATTTTCCTATCATGTACCATTTTATTGCAATCATGCATAATATGTCTTTTGCTTCACAGTTTTTGTTTCTGATTCTGTGTTTTCTGATCTACTTGTGTTACTCTGGATTCTGCCAGCTCTTGAAGTCTTTTTCATCTCCTGGGGCCTCATGTATAAACAGTGCGTATGCACAAAAATCTACCACTTTGAGATGTGTAAAAACTAAACTTGGTGTAAAGCCACGCACATTTTCACAGCAGCCTCACACCTTGCGTATGCAATTTTCTGTTCAGTTTTGCAAACTGGCGGCACCCAGCGTCAAAGCAGTGCTACTGTTTCTGTGTGGTGTCCCTTTTTTTTACATTTGCATCCATGACACGGGATTTATTAAATACACAAAAATTAATTACATATCATTTACAAATTTAATTCACTCGATTTTAATCATTCTGTAACAATATAATGATGCATGGAATAGACAACCTATTCTAAATACCACAGCTGCTTTAGCATTGTTAGAAAAGAGTGCATATTTATAAATGATGATGACTGACTTCTAAGTCGATTTTGATTGCCAAGAGCTATTCTCTTGCTGAACTAGTGCGGGCTTTACAAAGGCAGACTTTAGAGAATCGTGCTCTACTAAGATCCTTTGCAGGTTCTGTCCACTCTCCGTTTTTTAGCCACAGTAGCTTTACAACGTGAACTTGCTGACTGATCTGGTATTATACAATCATTACTGAGTATACTGAGTTATGGGGATCAGCTTTTGTAATATTGTCTGAAAAAGAATAAAGAGACGGTGGGCTGCGACTTGCCTTTTCATGTCGACTTTGATATCTGACCACTTCTTTTGTATTTGCACTGTTCCAACCTTCAGTTTCCTTTTGTTGCTTATACCACTGTTTAATCCAACAAATAGTATGTTTTTCCTTGACTCCACTTCGCATTATCTGAAATTCTTCTTTTTTTTCTCATGTGCTTTTGCTATTGTCTTTTATCAAAACACTGAACAAAAGGGGCTATTTATATTGATTTGCATATTCAAATACGCAAAATTCTAGGAGGAGTCGGGATGGGGCTGTAGGTGTATGCATGTTCGTTACAATTCATGGTAATTGAGATTTATAAAGAAAAAGTGGAACTTGACATACACACAGTTTTATGCATCTGGATTTTTTTGTGTGTATGCACATTCCCAGTTTTGTCCATACGCCATGTTTTAGTGTGAATTCCACACTCGGTGTTATACATGATGCCTCTGGTCTTTTCCTCAAGCTTTTGCCAACATGTACACAATCCATTCATTATGTTCATTTCAATGGTGTGATCAGTACTAGTACTTTATATTACAGGCCACTCTTGCAAATGAGAAACTTCATTCATAATACCCCCCCCTAACTATGTTGGGGACTTTCACAGTATTTGTTGTAGTCTATTTTATAGTTTTTTATTGTTTGTTTTAACATACCCCACTAGCTAACTTGTGCCAGCTGAGGTACAGGTAAGAAAGGAGAAAATGAAACTGGAAGAAGCGAAATCTTATCCAAAGAAAATTGGTAAAAAGGTAATTGAGAAGTGAGCAAGCAAGCAGAAGCTCAAAAAAGAAAAAGACTGAGAAGATTGGCTAGAACTGTACGGGGATTTCCAGTACAGGGGAGAGAGAGAGAGAGAGAGAGAGAAAGAGAGAGAGAGAGAGAGAGACAAGCACAGAATGCAAACCAGCTGGGAGGACATCCAGATTTGTGGAATAACTAAAGGCACACTGGAAGAGGAAGATTACTGCGGTAAATCCCAGTTCTGTTTCCTTTTACCAAAAATAACTTTTAATATTAAAGATGCAGTATGCACTTAAACTAACAAATATTAGATAAGATGAAAATGTATATATTATATGATTTTAAGCAATACAAGTCAGTTTCAGTATTGTTTCAATGTTTTTGGCTTACTCATCATCTGTGAGTTTCTTTAATCTTTCGGCAAGTTGCAAAAATAATTTGTTTGTTCATGGCAAACTCACGAATAACCGAAACTGCAAATCTCAAATTTGTGAATCTCATAGGGTGACTGTACTTATCTTCTGCTTATTAGTTCAATTACTTATCATCAGGGTATTAATTTTTATTGTTATTTATATGTCATTCAGCTTTTTTTATACATATATTTTATTTATTTGGACACCACACATTATAAAAAGTATATATATATATATATATTATAACTCAATCAGAGAAATGAGAACAAGATAAGCTTTATAAATAAATCCAAATAAAATTTAGCATTCATCCCCACCCATATTTAGTTTTATATTTCTACAAAATTCTTGTGTTTCCCTTCCTTTCTGATTAGTTGCCTCCATGATATGATATGAACGTATCTCTTGACGCTTAATGGCTGCAAATCTAAAATTCAATTTACAGGCTCACATGCATCCTCTCAAAATTTGGCAACTTTGACATTTTCCCTGGTGACACTTCTGTTCCACTCCACTCTCAAGTTAACATCCTTGGTGTTTGTTTTTAACCACACTCTGTCTTTTGAACCCCATATTAATTCTTTATTCTGTGTTGCCTTTTTATCACCTTCAAAACATTTCAAGACTTTCCCCCTCACTATAGAACTCTGCAATAATTCATGCACTTGTCGCCTCAAGGTTAGACTACTGTAATGTGTTTTTGCCTTGATTCCCTGCTAAACTCATAAATAAGCCTGAACTGGTCCAGAATTATGCTGTAGAGTCCTACTAAAGCTCACAGTTTTATCAGTCCAGTTCTGTATCAATTTCATTGGTTTCCAGTTAAATGCCAAACTGGCTATATGATACTTTTATTCCCCTACAAAGCACTTCATAATCTGACCCGTAACTTTACAACATCTTTGTAAAGATTATTTTTTCATTTCACTACTCTCCTTCTGTTGTTCTTGCCATCCCATCACCACACCTTTTCTCCATATTTGGGCTAGAAATTTAGGCCCACTGTTCCTCAGTTATGGAATCCACTCCCTCTTCATATTGATTCTCTAGATTTCATTCCTCTCTTTATAATGTCTTCTCCCTGCCATAGAATCTTTAAAAAATCTCTCAGATTACATTTCTAACTTTTGATTGCCCATGTTTAATTGTTTGTATAGTATTCTATGAAATAACGTCCTGTGTACAGTATGTGATTAATGGTTTTATCTTCTAGTGTGACCATGAAAGAACTACAAAAACAATACAATAAAAGGAACCGAACTGAGAACTTTTTACTCCTAAATATAAACCCCTCACTGTTCTAGTTGTAATGGATGAACCCTCATCCAAAACTTTCTGTTTGGTTTACAGCTCACTTCTCTGCTTACTGTCTTCATGTCAGATGTTCAGCCCCAGGTCACTCCGCTGCCATCTCACTTTCTAAACTCACTGCACTTTCTGCACCACCACATAACACAGCAACTGCCATGACACAATTTTCTCCAAAGAAAACTCACTTGGATGGCACACCCAGTCCCATTGACATGCTCACCAGTACACTTCCAAGTCTTTCTGAAAACCTGCATTTCAGCTCTGCACCATCTTTTTATTTTACCTGATCAAAGTGCCACCTCTTTATCCCATCAGTATTAGTCTTTTGATAATTCTCCTCATTTTCATGACAGGCAAGAATCTGTGCTGTTCTCTATCTGCCACAGATCCAAGTGTTTCATGCCCATCATGCTGTAGCGTGACCAAGATGTAAAATGCTACATTATTATTATTATTATTATTATTATTATTATTATTATTATTATTGCTGTTGTAGTTGTTATCATGTTTCCTCCCACAGTCCAAAGACATGCAGGTTAGGTGCATTGGTGATCCAAAATTGTCCCTAGTGTGTGCTTGGTGTGTGTGTTTTTACCCTGCGGTGGGCTCGTGCCCTGCCCGGGGTTTGTTTCCTGCCTTGTGCATTGTGTTAGCTGGGATTGGCTCCATCAGACCCCTGTGACCCTGCAGTTAGGATATAGCGGGTTGGATAGTGGATGGATGGATGTTGTGAACATTTAAAGAATGTCTTCACCTGGTATTATGAATAAAGGTTCTGAGGCTGTGATGCTGCTGTTTTAAGAACATTAGTTAACAAGAACAAATTCTGATTACTACAGGAGAATTGATCCAAATCATCCATTCATTTCCTGAGTCTATTTTCCATTTTTAACAGCATTAGATGCAAGCCAAAGGCCACTTTAGAAGTTTCAGTTTATTGTTAGTTTAGTGTTTTATCTATGGGTGCATCCAACATGGTTCTTTTAGAAATTAAGTCATACTATAGCCAACATTTACCTCTCCAGTAGCCACACCATCAACTTCAGGCATGTGAAGTTGTTGATTAAACAGTATTTAAACCAGTAATACATTGATTCACAGTGGTTGTCAGTAATTTAAAACTTTAGAAGCCGAAACTTTGAACCTTTAAATTTTGACTATGAGTTTTGGCAAACTTTTTGCACTTTGACAATTATTTTGATGGTTTTGCTTTTGACTGAATAATTTTCTGGACTTTTACTTACTTTTCATTTTCTGGTCAACTTTTCTTTCGTTCTGGCCATTTTTTGAAATTGGCAGAACAGGTTGGAGCTTTACTGGTAACCTCTGTGTCTGTTGATGTGTAACGCTAACACTGGACAATAAAGGTTTTCCTTCTTGAGCGCTTCTGTTTGTATGTTATTGGTTTTGGCCCGTTGACTACAAAAAATGACTCTTAAATTATTCTATCACGCACCATTTTATTTCAACCACCTATTTCTATGATTTTTTTTCATATTATAAGTATAAATGTTAGTAAAACACCTACAACTGGAATATCTACAGTATGTTGACCAAAAGGAGTAGCCCTACTACTAGGAATGCAGCTCTGATATACCAAGTCCTGTTATTACATTTGAGAATAGGAAAGTCATACTAAAGAGTCTTATTAGAATATAAAGTAAATGACTACATTTGGTTCCTTGGCAGGAAAGTGTGGCACATAAACCTCTCATCAGCCTAACAAAAATATTGTGCCTCCTGCACATATAAAAGTTGGGCCTTGGTGATGAACAAGGAAGCGGAAGGATTTGAGACAGATATTTCTAAAAATAACTGATGCCAGGATTAGAGAAGGGACTTTTGCTGATTCACAAATTGAACATGTCGTCAAAGACAAGCACTTCAAAGGTCTGCTAGTGGGACAGGAGCGAATCACATGGAAGGCATTCAAGGATGTTGTTGTATGTTTTCTTACAGAGCAGAAAACTACATCCAGCTTCAAGCTCAAAATTATACAACACCATGAAGTGTAACATGTTACTAAAGATTCCTTTTCTGCATTGGCACTTGGACTTCTCTGCTAATTTTGTGGCAGTCAGCGACTAATATGGTGAAAGGTTTCACCAAAACATTACACAAACTGTGTCAGGGCCAGTGGAATCCTCAGTGCTTGAGAACTATTTTTGTACACTGAAATGAGAAGCATCACATGCTAAGTATTAGCAGCAAAATGTTTTTAGCTCAGTTGAACTAATGCAATATATCAGCAGCATTAAGTGATTAAACACACTAAATCCAATAATAGTTAATTTTATGTTTCTCCAAATTCCTGCGTGATACATTTAACCTGAAATTGCATTTGTCTTCAGCATGAAGTGATCTATCACAGTTGCCAAAAATGTTTCAGGAAGCAAAACTTCTGAAAACATTTCTTGTACAGCCTAATCAAGCTGATGGTTGGCCGAAGCAAGAAATATCTCTTTATATAAAAAATCCACTATCTGTCTGTCTGTCTCTCTGCTTTTTACAAGAGAAATACTTAATGGATTTAGATAGGGGTTTTTTTCTATAATTTGCTTGAACATTCCAGTTGATTTTGCGACTTCTCTCATTGCGGTATGTGTCGTAGTTCACCTGCGGTACTGATTTACTTGCTCAAATTCAAGAGACACGCAGCAGGCCGAGGTGAGAGGACGGGGCCCTTCTCACTCACGTGCCAGCCTCGGGGCATGCACCTTACCTCTGCTTAACTAGCGAACGAAAGAACTACTTAACGGATTTAGATTGTGTTTTTTTTCTATAATTTGCTTGAACATTCCAGTTGATTTTGGGACTTCTCTAATCATGCTAAGAATCATAGTTCACTTGCAGGAGAGATATATTTGTGCTAATTCAAGACAGAGGCTGCGGGCTGAGGGAAGAAGAAAGCGTGACATCACAAGTAGGGACCTGGGAAGGGCCCTCCTCACTGTCCTGTTTTACTACTGCGTGGGCAGAGTCGCGGGGAATGGCTAGTTAAAGATAAAAACAAGAGAGCAATGTGTAAATACTAAAAATAATTACTAGAACACAATTAAAGGAAAAGTAAGTCTTAAATCAGTAACATAGAAAACCTTAGAAAAAAATACAAAATCTCCAAAAGAAATGACAGAAATTCATAAGGCAGCCCTACCCTAATAATTTGCACTGGGTGGGTAGAAAAATTGGCAATACCATAAAAAGGCAACTTCTTTCCCACATGGTGGAGAGAAATGGTTAACAAAAAATCAATTATTTGTCAATAAAATCTACAATAATAAACGAAAGAAACACATTAAGTTAGACACATTTTAACGTTCATTACCATTAGATCTTTCATGGATTATTAATCATTGACTGTGCTAATTGTCAAAAAGTTGCTGAGCATGAGGTGAGATGCCCACAAGGAAGTTGATAAAATGCATTTAACATTCTAATGATGACATGGCTAGGAAATAACATGAAGGGTTTAGACAAGATTACACGAGCTCTCAGCTGCAACTAAACCAATCAGTTTTTATAGAGTCTAAAAGATTTTTTTTAAAGTTTACTTTAGAAATAGTGCAAAAGCCAAAGTGTTTCTCTTCACAACAGGGTCCACACTCATGCTTTAATCATTAGAGAAGCCTTAACAACAGAATAATGAGTAACAAGAGAGCAATAAATAATCCTTGGAGTCTACTGTCATATCAGACCATGGATATGATTTCTGGCAAAAAAGAAAAGAACTGTCAAGCAATTCCCTTAAAGCAAACTCTTCCACTTTAGCTGCCAGATGGATCGGCCTCTGGTCATTGCTAAAGGAATACGGGGCTTTTATTGTATTTTATTGCGTGGTTGACAAATGTAATGGAGTACCAAATTTTGCCTTAGGACTCTGTACAAAATGAAACCTCAGCCACAATTTGCATGACTGGCACATGTATTAGACATATTTCTTACGTCAATCAACACTTCAGTTTCTTCCGAAGATCTGAATTACAATTACATCCAGATACAGAAATTCAAGTATCATCCTTATTGTCAGCCTAATTTTTTCAGTATGCTGTTACAAGAATGTATCTAATACTGATTAAACTAAAATTTAATGAAGCATGACTTCGAACACACTTTTCCGATTTCATTCTTCTTTATAAACACACATGCTTTTGATTAATTTTATTATCCAAATATTGAATTTGTTTTAACAACATAATTTGACAAAAAATCTTGTATTCCTGTTGTATTCCTTTGAAATGCTTTTGTCAATACATGCAGCTACCATTTTACACTTATTGTAACTGTCTAAAAAATCCAGATGATGTTTAGAAACTTAGAAGACCTGAGCAGCACAACCTAGATAGTACCAAGTAAAATGAATGTCTTAAAGACCCACATTCACTTGAGAAACTACTGAAAAAGTGGTACCTGTAAATAAACCTCACTGCATGTTTTGCTAAAACATTAATTACAATTATAATCTGACAAGAGGAAGGAGTGGCATGATGGCGTAAGTACTCAAGACATATTGATGTAAAGGATTCTGAATGTAAGGGTAGACCAGCTTTATTTATCAAGCAATAAACTCTAGTAATGGCATTAATGGAAACCCTATTGGTGTGCAGCATAGTTTTTGGATATGTGTTTTGATGTTACAGCAATTAATGTAACAAAATATAACATAAAGTTCTCACACCTATTTAATTGGGTTTGGTAATGGGGACTATAGCATATCACAACATGCTCCAGTGTAAGACAGGATCTAATGAAGGATTTGTGCTAATCCATTACAGAGCTCACTTGTGCATCTACCCTCACTCACATTCACATCCAACACCCAACTGTAATAACTCAGTGTGAGGTAGAAAAGAATTTTTATAAAAGGCATACAGGAGATAAAATGTTCTGTGGTGTCCATGCCGGCAAACTGATCGAATGTCAAATAGAAAATGCAAGGCAAAAATCAAAGGTCTAAGGAAATCAAGCAAGTTTGAATACCGGGAGGCCTTTTCACTATAAACAGATCTGCAAATCAACATCTGTAACTCAGATAACCAGAAAGTCTTTGAGCTGAACTTTATACCTGTTAAGTTGTGACATCATGGGTCATGACTTCCCGTCATCATGCTTAGCAATGTGGCTGTTAACAGTATGCGCATTAAACTTAAAATGGCAATACCCACAGAAAAAAAGACATTGCGGAATAAAGATTAAAAAATGATAGCTAAATGCAAATATCATATTCATAAAAATTGGGTTTAAAACCCCTAACTGCATACATACTTATTGATTTTTAATGCAGGAGTACCCACAAGAAATTAATAATAAAACCCCCACACAGACAAGCAGCCAATGCTATAGTACAAGATTAGAACCAAGGATGCCAGATCTTCTAACCACTACCCTTACCCACGCTGTAAACATCTAAAAATGAATATGCATCATACATTACTTAACATGAACTGATGATTTTTTGAGGAACAAAATGTATACGTGTATTACATAGTTCGGAACTTCGGACCAAAGCTGAACAATATCAAAGCATTTAGGAAAAAAAATCTCACCTTACTTGTGTGACATAACCCGTATGTCAGATACACAGTCAAATCACACAAATTTTCAAACCCATTCATTTTGGCTAAAATATGGTTAAATAAACCACTTCTGGAAATTCCCTTAAGAACAGATGGGGATTGACTCTGAAATGAAACTGACCCTTTAAATTGAAGACCTGCTCGCATATCATTGGATATCTGACATCAGATATTTTTCATAGACATTTTGATATTGTTTATTGAACTTTGGACTCCATAGAAGCCCAATGTGTCAGAAACTTTGTTATCTATAAATTAAAATTACTACTACAAATAAAAATGATCATATTTGGGTGGTGTATTCCATTGTTAATATTTAAATATACAATATATAATCTATACATTAAACAATATTACCAAAACCAAAGGAAAATAAAACAGTACAACACATCCCATGCATAATAACTAAACCACCATAATAGTCTGAATAACTGTATATATGTGCCATTCCCTTTTATTCTTTATTTAACACTAACCACACTAACCAAAGACAGGTAATAGAATAAAAAAATATTTGTTAACTCTTACCCTAAGCGTACCTTTCCTCTGTATTTGCATGTGTGAAGGTCTCTTAACTGGCTTATGGTCCCTCAAGTACTTTACTCTTGCCATTATTTATGAGGCATCTTTCTCACCTCCTGCCCATTTTTATACTTGCCGCCTTTGAAGGTGACTCTCTCAGCATGCCTCATCTGCCTTTACTCCTCCTCATGCGTCTCACACTCACACTTTCTCTTTTGTTGAGTCACCAAAGCCATAGTGACCAACCACACCAAATCTAAACTGACCACTCAGGTTGCTCAGAAGGACTGGACACACAGACCTTCATTTTTTTTATATTATGTAATAGATTATTGAATTTGGTGTTGTGGGGTTGGGAACTGTGTGATAAACAGCAGGATAGCAAACTAACAGCTTATCACTACAGACCAAACAAAAGAGGCAGTGAAAGCCAGAGGGAATATAGCAGGCAGATTATCACTGCAGTGTCACAATAAAGCATGAGGTAAGTACTAGCTGGCTGTGTCCCCAGAGGTCAGTTTGATAAGAGTTTGATCATCACTCTAAACAACCACTTCCATGTACCAGAAGAGAACATTAATCTGTTAAACCCTCCTTAAAAAATTAATCACATTTAATTGAATGTTTGCATGCCGACAATTTCTCGACTTACTTTAAGCCTTTTTGAGATGACTTCCAGCAGAAAATCAGTAAGAATTTTGATGGTTCTATTAAGTTCCAAGAACAGCATTATAATATAATGATGATGCCAAACACAAGCTGTTGGTGACTAAACCCTAAAAAAAACTTTTTTTCAGGAACACTGAAATAATTCACTTTAAACAACAACTCTTTAATACAGCAAAGGTCACTGCCACTCATGAACACAAATGAAGCAGTGGTAGACAAAATGTGTGGTCAGCTTCACATTAGGCAATGCTTCTGTGTGGTAACTAAAACACACAAATGAGATCAGATCAGTCCCCTTAAAAGGCACACTTAGCCTGTGCATGTTGTGTTGTGCAGAATGCGAATCTCAGCCTTAAGATATTTTCTGGTGTTCTTACAGTTCTCAATAGTTTACCTGTGTCCCTCACACTACCAGTAGCCTGAAATTTATCATACCACTTTAAAATTGTGCCACAAGAAAGAATACTTGCTCACAGTAGCACGTTAACTTAATCTTCTTTGCACCTTTCTTACAGATTTAAATTCATCAGTAAACATTCAACAGCATTGATCAGTTGACCATGGCCACTGAAAATGCTTTCAGTATACACTGCACTGCTATGGCACTATATATATATCTCAAACCTAGTCACTCACCCTTCATAACACCATGAAAACAACACCTCCTTGTGCCACATCCATTATTTTCATATTGATATTTCACCTCACAAACATGTCTGTCATTCCCATCTCTCCTCTTTACTTACATGTGTCGTTGCTTGTCAGTCATCTCTGCTGATTGTTTCACATAGGTGTGCCATGGGGAATATTTTTTATATTTTTGTGCCATAGGAACGAAGGCTCTCAATGATGCATCAACACTTTTGTTTTAAATACTACCTTAATAAATTCTACACTAACGAGAGGGCGGTTTTATCACTTGGGATGAACTCTGCTAACTTTACTACACAATCATGTGGTGACCCATCAGAAACATGTACGCAACCCATAGTTTAAGAAATATTGATGTTGAAAATGCATCGATCTTTACAGAATGGACTTTATCATTCACGATTAAGTGACAACTCCATCTGCAGTTCTTGTGGTGCTGTTTAACAGTCTAAAGTCAGAGGATGTAACCGCAGCATCTGCTTATCTTTATCAAAGACAGCAAATCGACTGGAAAATTCTCATTGCACGTGAGGTCTCTTTGTTCTTAACATGTGACATGTCCCAAGAGTGTGGGAATTTGCAAACAAATGGCAGATCATCTATTTCAAGAATAGCTTGGTTTGATTAACAAATTTAAATGCATGCAGGTAGCTTGTGTTTGTGCTGCCTTTTTAGATAGCAAATGACTGGAAAAATACTGAGCCTATCAAGTAGCAGCTAGTTTGGAAGATTATTATATCTTTGAACATTGCAACACTTTCCTGAGAGATTAAATATGCAGCCTTTGTTCCAACCTCTGTAAAAAAAGTATCTTGCAGTCCATTATTTGCTGAACACTGTGCATTCATTCTTAACTTTTCAGTTCTATACTCTGTTTATTTTGGTACATGTTCATTTTGGTTCTTAGTACAATAGGTCCATGCCAAACAGTAGATAAAATTGGTGTAGCATCTAGACACAACTTAACAACAACTATAATAAAAAACACAAAAGACAACATGGAATATGGGAAATATGGGCTCATTTATTTTGATTTCAAGCACCTGTAAAAACTGGTGAACGATCCAGTTCACCCAATGGCCACAGTTTACCCAATCCTCTGGCTCTACTTCTCACTTCCACCAATTCAATAGAAAGACATTCATTTTGAGGAAACAGGAGCATTCTCAAAGAAGCAAACTGCTTAACATTAATTGTCTTTCACTTCCAAGCCAAATCATCCAAATGTTAAAGAAATACTGCAGTCAAAAATGATATTTTTTTTATTTGTTGTTTACCCCATGTTGCTTGTAATAAAAAAAAAATGTACTCTGGTGTTTTTATGAAAAAACACAGACAACAAAGTTCCAGGTACAAGGCACTCTCTGTGGCCAACACTGAACTCACAGCAAACACTAGCAAAATGTTTAGGAAAACATCGTCAACTTATTCGTGTTACATAATCCATATATCAGCTTTTCAGACGTAAACTCACAACATCTCAAACACATTCATTTTGGCTAAAATATTGGTAAATAAACCACCTCTGGAAAATTGTCACGTGAACAGCTGGGATTGATTCTCAAACGAGAATGATCTTTTGAACTGAAGACCCTTTTGCATGAGACCGGGTTCCTAACATTTGGGTTCTATGATATGAAAAAACTGAAATATTTTTCATGGACATTTTGATACTTTTTGTTGAACCTTAACCTCCATACAAGCTTATTCTGTCAGGAACTTTATTTCTGTTCTCCATAAAAATATAGGATTACGTTTTTTTCTCTGCCATTACTTCAAGCAAACGTGATTATATTTGGCTTGAATATTCTTTTAGACATGGATTCCTCTGACTCTCCAGCCCTCTTCATATGTTTGCTTCTCTGTTTGTTATGCTGAAGTACGTCTATGGACATGCCATAAACCACTGTAATTCATTATAGGCAAGGCTCTTGTAAAAGGCCAACCTTTGCTACATGGGACGGTTTCCACAATTCGAGAGGTACAAAATCATGATTATCCACCAACCAGGTAAGGACAAATACACTGTCAAGATGTCATGATCATAACAAGACAGCTGGATCAGTGAAGGAGTGGACGTGCACACACACAAACACACACAATGTGAATAATGTGAGTGACACTTTGCTGGGAGAAATCCAACTGATTGGGAATTCTGATAAATTTAATGATCTGTGAGGAAATGTTATGCCCTAAGGAAAGTCAAAAAGTATCAAAGAGCAAATCATAATTCTGAAATCTGCAAATTACCATAGATGCATATAATTATCTCAAAATCTGAAAATGCTGTTATTTCAATCCAAGCAATTACATGGAATAGTGTAAACATAAAATCAGTGACACCATGTTTTTGCCTTGAAATGGGTACAAAATCAAACATAAGGAAGCATAAGTGTTCCAAGCATATACATCGAAAACATTATGGTATGCCGCAAGGCCCCTGAGAGCCCATGGTTAGTTCCAGCAACAACTCTGATTACTGTGAAATTCTACATGAGACTTTTAGAATTTATCATATTGAAAACAGACTGAAAGCAGACTTTACCAAAGATGGCGAAATGTAGACAATGGACCACAATTGTTATCAAGAGGTAATATGTTTCCACATACTGTAAATAGTAATTTACCCACACTAGAATCAGACTATAGTCTTCTTAATTTAATGGTTTCCCACAGAAACATTTGTGGAGTACAAAGTCATTGCTGGAAAAGGCCACAGTGGACCACAGAACCCCATCCTTAAACTTATATGATAGTGCAAACCCTAGTTGATACTTCAAGTGTTAAACCATCCAAATATCAATCAAAAGTTTTAAGCAAAAGTCATCAGATATAAGAAACCACATGAGTATGAGAAACATTGACAAAAAGAGACACTATGATCAGTCAAACTACTTTTCAGAATCCAGGAACAGCAATCTTTTTGCATCTGGCCAGCTATCACTGAACAACCTTCATCAGACTGGTACATCACAGAAAATGTTGCCACCTGTGCTAAAAAAATAATAGAACGGTGGAGACAAGGATGTCAGCTCTGTTTGTGATGGGCAAGGTGAAACCAATCTCATACCTACTGCACCACACACTCCAAAAGACCAAAGGAAAGCAGACTCACAAGAGGCTGCTTAGTACTCAAAATATTACCAGACTCTACATGCATGGTGATGATTGCTTATAAAAGACCTTGATGCTGAAAGTTTGAAATTATAAATATTTCTTGTTTTACTGTATGGAGTATGTAAAATGTCAAATATAATATAACAATTATATGCAAAATGTCTACTACACAATTTTCAAAAATAGGAGTCAAACTATAAATAATCTGGTAACTTTGTATAGAGGATGGTGTTAGCTACACAGTGTAATTTACTTATAAAATATGTACAATCACATTTTATGTTGAAAGTCAATATTTGAACTGGATATTAAAATAAATGATATGACTCAAAATGAAATAGTGAGATATTTGACTGTGTTTTGTTGTAAATGTTGTTTGTATGTGTATGCTTACATTTCATACTTTGAGCACTTTTATAGTGTGGTTAGATCCTCTTTGCTTATTTACCTAATTCTCTTTGGAAAGCACAGAACATAAAGACACCTTTAAAGAGATTGTGGAAAAAATGGAAATTATGTCTCACTCTAAAGCTTTATCACAGTTTATTTAAACCATCCACCAGTGCTTTGCACTTCCTTCATTTGTGTCCTACTGATCTTTCTCTGGAACTCCTGTTCTCCAAAACTCCTTTTAATGAAGACCTGATGAGCTTCAAACTGAAACTGTGTGGCTCTTGAACAGACTAAAGTAGATGTGTACCAACTTGACAATTTCTTTAAGAAATTGAATGGAATTATGGCACCCTCTGCTGACAGGAGGTCAAAATAAAGATTTATAGCACAATGACAATTAATTTGGATGCAGAAGCAATCTCCACCTAAAGAGAAGTAAATGAAACAGAATAGCTTTCAAATAAATTAGCAAAGACTGCTTTAGCATTTTTAAGAATTTAGCATTACTTTGCATATCTAGAGTTGTATTTTAGCATGTCACTAAAAGAGGCTATATGTTGTATAATTTAAGATGTTACAGTTGCATCAAAGTAAAACGTATGCACAAAATATCAAAAATAAGATTCCTTTTCCTTAAAGTAAAGTATGCTGTTTTCCTGCTTTGTGACTGGGCTGATGAGCATGGAAACCAAAAGGACTCCACCTTATTTCAGATTTACGTTTAACCTATTACACATTTTGTATGTATACTTACTGTAATATATACAGTGTGTATGTAAGTATAAATATATATATGTATGAATACAAATGTATATATACATATCCTTTCTGTTCATAATGCTTTTAAAAAACTATAACTTCATAATTCCAGTTTTTCATGATAAAAGGCTTTCAGTTGACTTTAAGATTTAAAAATGAATTACTATTACTTACTGAATTATTATCTTAAGTTTAAATATTCTGTGTTTGTCATTCTTGAGGGATGGTGGCTGATATTACAGCTTATAACATTACGTGATTTAAGCTGTTTTTGTTCACTATAAGCAGCAAACCATTTCAGATAATCTTCTATTCAGGTAATATGGAAATTCATACTTTTTAATAGTGCATAAAATATTTACATTAGTACCGCAAGTAACTTTAAAATCCACATTCATGGGATGAGTGTAACAAGATGAATGATAAGATACAAAACTGAATGATTAGCTGTTTGTCATCCTATTATAATTCGTTAATGCAGGGTTATCCTTTGTAAATGGTGAAAGTGTCAGTCACAAACTTATCAAAATATAACAAAAATCTAAAAGACCAATGAAAATGAATTAACATGGCAAATTATATTCATAATAATACTTTACTATTTGGTCATGTTTACCTCTACTTGGTTTAATACTGTGGTACAGGTTTAGAAATAAATAAATAAAAAACGAAGGGTTCAATCAAGGTTTAGATTAGATTAGATTAGAAGGTTTACATCATGGATGTCACCAGCTGTCAGTCACAGACAGTGACAATCCATCAGCTTGGAATCCTGTGTGCCCTTTGTGACTCCATACAAGTCACTGAATGCTTCTCAGACTGCTATAAAGTTAGACAGACACATGCGATTTTTGGTAAACGTAACCATCCGCATTATTTTCAGGGCCACTAATTCATAGCAAATTTACTAAACGTTGCTCCTTGTGCTTTCTCCTTTGCCTGTTTTTATTTCCAGCATATATTTACTAATGTTAAATTTCATTGTTAATACAGTATACTCCTTTATAATCAGAACCAGGCACAAAGACTTACAGCACATGTGTAGGACCTATAGCCAAAGAGCTAAATATAAAAGCAAAAAAATGATGTTCTGTCAAAAACAATACAGGTCATTTCTTTCTTTTAAAGTAACACAATTTGTTGTTGAAAGCAAATGAGCTTCATAGGGCAGTCTTGTCAGGACGAAATTAATCACCAGCACATTTTGTTCTGTATGACTGGCCTTTACTGTAGTCTGACAACAGTTGAAATATGTTAGCAGAAGGACTGGAAAGAGACATGAAAAGAGTATAATTCATTAAAAATTGCCAAACAATATTTCCATTTATTTTTGAACTCTGCACCCTTTATTAATATGTTATGCCATTAAAACTGAACTACACAAGCAAAAAGGTTAAAAAGGTTACATATTTCATGTTAGGGCTTTTATGTTATTATCCACCAGATAACAAGTACATGAAATACACCGTGTGTGATCTAAAGCTAGTGAACAGCTGCCTAGTTTGATCTGGACAAGGCCATTCTGCATGAGAGGGTCCCATGACAAGCTGTGACCAGCCATCACAAATTACCAGCGTGAGACGTTCATATAAATACAACGATATCTGCAGACAGACACAAAGAAGACTTTCTGTTTAGATAGTGCTTATCCTTAATTTCATTTGTACAACTTATTAGTGTCTCAAAATAAAATAAAAGAAAACTGCAAACTCTTAAGGAATAACATTTTATAGATTAGAACTTTTTTTTTAATTTAAAGAGGACACCTTATTTTTTCCCAAAATGAATCTTCTAGGTATTAAACAACAACAAAACTTTCAAGAAAAGCTATCACTGAAACATAAATAAAAAAGCAGTAGATGGATACATAAGTAGTATATCATGGCAAGTACATATTGATAAGCATCCATTAATAAAGAAATTATTAAAACAATACAAAAAAATCTAATGATACAAAAACAATATTTGTATCTGAATGAAGACTATTCAGCTAGGTAACCTTCAAACTGTTAAAACAGAAAAATGTATCTGTGTTTTATTCCAAATCACAATGAAATCTGTAGAAAGAATTTGTATCTATTTATATTGTGTTGCAAGAAATATCATGGAATAAATGGCATAGAATAAAAAGCAGCATCTTTGTCAGAATAAAACAGTGTACACAAATGTGTCAGCCTTTAGAAAGATTTCTAGAATGTGTTTTGTAACTTAAGGAATTCTGAAAATGAACCTTGCTATGTTTATATGGTTATCTTTCATTATTTTTGTTTTTTTCATTTTGTTTGTTTATTTATAGTCACATGTTTTTGCCATATGCAGAATATTCTTGGTCATGAGAAATTGCATTGCTAATTGAAACAAAACAGATTCTGTGTTTCATTTAAACCTTGCATCTGGATTTCATCAATGATAAGAAAGTAGTTTACATTGAAATCTTTGCCAAACATGCCTTTATGAGAGAGCCTGATGGCACAACATTTAAAACACAAGCAAAGGTTAATAAAAATGCTCAGTGTTATATATATATATATATATATATATATATATATATATATATATATATATATAATGAATGCACTGTTTCTGTAATGCAGCCCAGGTAAAGGGATAGCCTCGATCATTCAAAGTTTACTGAGAGTACTTAAACCCAGCAAAGTGCTGGCATTCATTCAAACGAATTCCCTACCTGCTTCGCCATTGTTCCTGACTTCTTTCAAGCTCTCTCTGCAAAACCTAAGGCTAAAGAAGACGTTTCACTCAATCGAGTCCAGTTTTTGGGGAAGCCAGATGTGTCTCTGCTCTCTCCTCTGCAGCAGTTCTGCTGTGCTAAGCTGCCCAGTCTTTTGTACACTCCCCCTCTGTAGGGTGTGTACATGCCTCTCTCTCATTCCCACACTCTTCTCAGTCTAACAGGTTTCCTCAGAAAGGTAAGTATATCTTTAATGTGCTGCCAGAAGCCTGGATGGAGGTCTTTGCCTATAACCCTCGGAGTGGTAAAAGACATGATGGATGCAAAATTTCTATGCCATTATTAACATTTATGTGGCATGTCATATTAAAAGGTTTCACAGATGAAATATCCTACCGAGTTCAAGTGGCAAAAGAAAAGATGAATGCAAAATTATTGCACCCAGCATAAAATTTATGTGGAGTGTCATATTAAATAATTTACATTGATTCACACATTAAGTATTCTAAAATATTGCAAATTTACAAAAAAGTCATAAAATAACTCCTTCCTGGTAACTTACTGGCTATGTACAGTAGATTTGGAGACTCCAGCTGTTAAAGCCATAAAGAGGAATTTAGAACAAGACAGCTTACAGTACTTGAGATACATTTGTCTACATTTCTTTTGTTTTTCCAATTGGAGCACAAGCATGTGAAGTGACTTGTTCATGGATACACAGCATCAGATTTGAATCCACAACCTCAGGATTTGAAGTCCAAAGCCTTAACAACTATACCACACTCATATTATGAGTAAAGTAGTTTTCTATATTTTAATATGAACTTATATAAAAGACTGATTCATCTATAAATCCCCAGCACATAAACAAAATTACTAGAGCAAAAGTATTAACCATGGCTACAGTACCTCTCATCCAGGCTGCAGTATGATGTTCTGGCCTAACAAATATAATAAATACTAAACCTCTAAAATGGAGTCCTAGACTTTCCTATCTTTAAGCTCCAAACTCAGAAAATGACCAAATGAGGCCTCACCTCCCAAACATAGCCCTATACGTATTTGAAGTCTCATTTCTCAGATTGCCCTTTCCCAACCTTACAACACAAAAAGGAATAATCCACAATCAAAACAGTTCTTAATAAACATTTAGTAAAATTCAAAAAGGAGGAGAGGCCACTATAAAAACCTTTGATCTAGTAATGACCCAACAAACAACTTTGAAAATTTTGAAATTTTAATACAAAAACAGATATATCAAGGAAATCAAAACAAATGTAATAAATCAGCAAAGGAATGTGCCTAAAAAGGAAACCCAGAGAAAATATAACTAACCCATATATCGAATTCATAATCCACAAAACTACAGTAAAAGATCAAGAATGCCAGAAAAATCAAATAATTATTAAAATGACAAGTATAATATCAAACTTAATGCTGTTCTGGAGATCCTTCCTCTCTGCCAAAAATATATAGGGAGAGTGTGGTTCTCCAGCTGTGAAGCCACTGTGCCCCTACCTCCTAAAGCTATAGAAAGGGGACAGGGCAAGCAACAAAGTATATTAATACAAAAAAAAGTACATATTAGATAATTAATAAAAGTACAATAGTTGAAATATAAAAATGACAAAAACATAATCAGTAACATAATATACAGTATGCAATAATAATATTTAAAAAATAAAAATATCATATAAAATTAAACTTCACTTAAACCAGGTTTGAGACCCAGGCTAAAACATAGGTTGGCTCTGCTCCCAGTCCCGGGACCTCCCTGCGTGGATTTTGCATGTTCTCCCCATGTCTGCGTGGGTTTCCTCTGGGTACTCCAGTTTCCTCCCACAGTCCAAAGACATGCAGGTTAGGTACATTGACGATTCTAAATTGTTCCTAGTGTGTGTGTGCCCTGCAGTGGGCTGGCATCCTGCCCAGGGTTTGTTTCCTGCCTTGCGCCCTGTGTTGGTTGGGATTAGCTCCAGCAGACCCCTGTGACCCTGTAGTTAGGATATAGCGGGTTGGATAATGGATGGATGGATGGATGGATATGAACTGTTAATCATGATGCATTGCAGGGTTCCACATATTTGAATTAACAGCTCAAGGAGGACTGAGAGAGAACACATACTACCTTTTTTGTACCTCATGGACTCTTATTTAACCTCAAGCTACACAATTTATGTTTTCCCCAAGAAAATTAGAAAACCATTTTTGAAATATACATCCTAAGGCCCTACGGTGGGCTGGCACTCTGCTCGGGTTTGTTTCCTGCCTTGCAACCTTTGTTGGCTGGGATTGGCTCCAGCAGACCCCCATAACCCTGTAGTTAGGATATAGCGGGTTGGATAATGGAAGGATGGATCCTAAGGTCAATTTCCCTACTAAACACTTACATTAGATTTTGACCAAAGTCCTTGAAAATGGAACACAGAAATGCTTGATCTTTAATAAATGTTTAAAATTATATGTAACACTGCAGCAACAGAGTTTCTGAGGCCTTGCTATCGGTGAATGTAGAGGAAGCCTTGGAACTCAATTACTAATTAGTTTAACAACTAATAAGTAGTTGAACTACTTATTTAATATATAATAAAATGTTTTATTTAGACTTAAAATAAATGAAATTATTATACTTCTGCCTAAAAGCTTTAGTGCAAGTAAATTGCCATGATTGTTTTCTTTATTCGATTTTTCAAATGTCTTTTTGAAATATTAGAGACGCTTCAGAAGAAATCAATTCTGATTTTTATTTTGTGATTCAAGACTTTCTGAGAAAACATAAATTTTACCATTATGTTGTGATACCATTTTGTTTTTTTTTTGTTTTTTGGGGTGACACTATTTTCTGGGAATAGTGTTGATATTTATCATGGCGATGTGTCCCACAATTCACTGGTCTTGCACTACACATGATGTCACTGACTCAACCATATAAAGGTTGGTGCACCCATTACATTGTATCTGAGACTGGATAAACCATGTTTGTTGCTAGAGATCAATTCTTCTTTTTGTGGTTGAAGACTTAAACTTCTGAACTCATGACTTTGATCCTTCTTTTGCCCCCTTGTTCTGATAAAGCATAGGCTTGATCAAGGTGTTTAGTCCTTGCACAATTCAGGTTTATGGTTTTTTACTGGTCCTTGGCACAAAATGTGTTTACTGCCTGCTTAGACAGAACATAAATAGTATAAATATTGGATTTCTTTTTTCAGAATATTTAGCAGGATACAGGCATTGTTTTCCACTGCTATATTCTTGCATATACAAGCCAGTGAACAAAAAATATTTTTATGTACAGTAAATATAACTAATGTACATATATCATTTCCATATACTGTATATGAATTTGATTAATTTTTTCTATGTGTATTGCCTTGCTTATCAGCTGTGTTCAGTTCTGTTTTGCTGTATTATACCATTTTACATACATAGAAATAATTAAATCAAGATTTAAGCACCTATTAAAGTTTTACTATTGAAACTCATCACCTATGAGAATTAATACTGTTGAAATAAGTATCCTTTAAAATATTTTATATCTTTTTCAGAGCACAAAAATTAAGAAATATGTCTGTATAAAAATTGGTTTCAATTTTAACTTTTTTTCATTAGCAAAAGCCATGTTAAGAGAAATTCAGAGCTCTAAATCAGAGAGGAGCATGGCACTATTTAACTTTCAGTTCTACTTCTGGGTTACAAATATTATGAGACTACAGAAACAGTTAACCTTGGTGAAATTCTTCACTGATCACTCCCGATATGCTTTGTTCTGTTCATCAGTTACAATTATTTAACACCAAAAAAAAGAAATACTGTGGTTTACCACTCAGTTAAAATATGGCAAGCAATTTTTATCCAATACTTCCATAAAAGACATTAGTTGCTAAAGTTAGCAAGATATATAGAATATTAATATTAGGATCTTTAATGATTTGCATATTGCAATTCTCATATTTGCTTCCATTGCAGAATTGTGCCTCAGATATAAATATTCCTCAGAACATTTCTTTTTCTACACACTAGTGAGGCGCTTTGCCAAAACAAATCTTCATAAACAATATACTGTAGATATTATACTTTCTAGCTGTGAAAAACATATAGTTTGTATCTCTAAATTATACCAATGCTTTATGGAAGGGTGTAACCTCTGTCTCCACCTGAGATAGCAGTGTGTTAGTAACCTTTCCATGTAATTTTTTGATAATGAATGGAAGGTGATGCTCAAAAAATACATTTTGCAAAAATCTATTTGAAACATGGTCTGTCCTAACTCAGACATCGTACTTTTCTTAGACTGTTCAAAATGTATCCAAGTTAAGGTCTCTGGACCAACAGCCATGGTCATCATCATGTGTCCAGGAACATCAGTAGTCATAACTGAGAACAGACCTGGATGATAAAGGCATACAAGTGAGACTTTAAAATTTGAAATAATTAATTTTATTAAAAATAGAGTGAATAGAAAGTGACAAAAATTATGCTAAGAAGTGCAGTCAAATCGATCAGTAATGAGTTTGAATAAATAACTCCATAAAACACCTGCCGTTAAAAATAAAGTCGGTATCTCAGGTTTTAAAAACAATAATAGATAAGCCAAATAAATAAGTTACAATCCCAAACATTGGAGCGGTAAAACTCCTTCTATTATTTTCCCTGTTCTCACTCTCTGTCCTTGTCAGGACCACAGGAGACCTCAACGTCAGAGCCGAACACATCCCTGAACCTGAAGCTGATCTAAACTGTGACAGCATGCAGCTCTCGGGGTGCCTTGCACATCTGAAGCCTGCTGTTGCATCTGGCTTCTTCCTAGATGCAGCCTGTCGCATTCCCAATCTATCCTGTAGATCCGAGCTAAACTGCAAAGGCTGCCACAGCTCTAACAGATACCGTTGTGGAGGAGCCTCACTATGCCAGCTTGTCCTGATGGCCTTTCTATCCCTTGCCAGTTTGACTGCTGAGTAGACATGAGCACAATCGCCACCCGGAAGCCACATGAAGCCTTTGGTTCTACTCTTCCTCACTGCATTTGCTTGGCTTGCTGACTTTGAAGAGGAAGGTGTTGTCTGGCACCATTGCTGCAAAAGGCAAACTATTTGTATGTAAGCCGTCTCATATCATTGTGGATGATGTAATGGAGTTCTGATTTGGAGGACAGCCTGTTCCACAAATATTCATAATTGCGTCATATTTTAATAATTGTGTC
>JANRMT010028174.1:56907690-56933995 GCA_026402145.1 Polypterus bichir lapradei | reverse complement strand
TGTATATATATATATATATATATATATATATATATATAGTGACGGACAGCCGGGTCCCATGCCCGGCCGGGACGCCTCTGCTACATACGTCCCGGGGGAGCCATCAGGGACATTGCAGTACCTTCCCCGGGGCGCTTGGGGGCAGCCTCCCTGGCTGTGGATCCCTCCTCAATCTCCCCCGTGGCTCCATGGGACATGGAGTCCACCACAGCAGCTCGGTTGGGAGATGGGGTGGCCGCTAGGGGGTGCTGCGGATGACCAGCCACCACGCTGGACAGTTTATCAGCCCCACCCGGAGGTGCAATTAAGACCAGCTGGTCAGGCACCTGGAACACTTACGGGTGGGGTATAAAAGGGCGTGCCTCCCAGCAATCCGGGCCAGAATCGGGAGGAAGAGGACGAGGTTGCCTGGGAGGAGGAGTGGTGGTGCCAGGAAGTGTTTGGTTTGTGTGGGGTTTTTGTGCTTGGACTGTGTTGGGCCTGTGGGACACGGGGAAGATGTGTGCCCACGGCTGAAGAAAAGAAATAAAACCCTTGAGTGTGAACACGTGCCTCTGCGTAGTCTGTGCCGGGTCGGGCGCTATATAGCGCCTTTATCACAATATATATATACATACACACTATATGCTTGATGATTTATTTTGAAAATCTTTTAGTAGAAATATATTATAGTAATAAATAACAGAAAGAAGGTTTATGGTGGTAGAGACTAATTAGTACAAAAATAATAACACACATCCAGAAGCCCTCTCTAAAGCTTACTACATGGTGCCTTAAGCACTTTCACACCAAGGTAGTATGTATCTTTTATGTGTCTTCCCGCTTACTTCTCCACCTTTTCTTCTTCCTCTGGGTTCTCTTCCTCCCATCACCTACATCCTTGCCAGTACTAGTTCTTATGACTACAAGCTCACTGGTATGGGGACCATAAAGGGCTTTTAAATACTGTTTTCCATAAAGAAATGTATTTTGCCCCTCTTTTTCTGGGTCAGGGTGGTACATCTGTGTACTACCATTAAAGCAGCATGCAGTATTCACATTGCATTCCTGTTTTAAGTAAGACTGTGCTTCATTATCCCAATCCATGTCTTATAATTAGAATTGTTTCCAAAAAATTTATAGTTGGAAAGGTAGAATGTAGAATGTAGTAGATGTGTAGAATTAAACATCAATCGAAGTAAAAAATGAGAAGAAAAAGATTTGCTGATGTTGTGCATAATGAGGCAGCTTTGTAAGAGCATGGAAATGTTTAGCTGTTATTTGGTCATAACACATGCAAAGGTGAAGGAGAGAGCTAAATGCGCTTGAGTAAAAAGAGAAGAAAGTCCCTTGGCCCTTCCTTTCCTGTTAATCCTTGATCTTTAATTTTAATTACAGTAACTCTTGCCTGCCACTACATGTTGTCAACACCTGGCTGAAAAAGTGCTTCAGGTGCTTATGTGTGCCATACGTTTGCTCAAAGCACAATAAAATGCAATTTGAGGACACTGTGATTTCAAGGTCCACTGCCTACTGCTCGACAACTATATTTTAAGCCTTGGACACATGACCACTAAAGAGGCAAAAAAATAAAACTGCACTGTGCTGATGATTTTATATTTGTTTTATAATGTGAAACATCAGACAACAGAAGTGAAGTTCTAAATTAGATATTAAAGCACAACAAACCCTCTGACTGCAATCCATACATTTGTCAATTACTTTCCAAAAGTAATAGATTACATTGAATTGAATGTGTCACAAGTTAGTCAGAGATACAATGCTACTTCTACTTCAAAACATACTTAATACCCCCACCTGTACTAACTTCACAGGAATGCTGCAGATATAATTAGAAATTCGAATTAGAAGAAAGTGCAAAGTCAAACAGCAAGCTAAGGACAAAACTGGGTAGTCAGGAATCAAGATAACAAAGTGCAGAAATTGTGCTAAAACAGAGTACAAGAGTCAAATATCAAATTAGTACACATAACTGAAGGCAAAGAAAAATATATACATCATAATCAAGGACAGAAGAGAGTTACTAACTAAGAGCTTTAAAATGAATTGCACAAATATAAGGGTAAGATTTCCTTGAATACTCACAAACTTGGACAAACCAAAAAGTGTCCAATGCAGACCTCATGATGTCACATTCAACACTTTCAGTGAACCTGATAGACAGCAGTTTGTGAAGCTCAAGGACTGTGTGTCTGAAATGGTGGTGTGAAACTCTGGAGGCCACAGGGAACTGTCCTGTAACTTCACTTCCTGTTTACCATCTACACAACAGACTTACAGTACAATACCAGCGCTTGCCACCTACAGAAATTTTCAGATGACTCTCCATCATAGGCTGCATTAGTAAGGCAGGTGAGTCACTGCAAGAGGGTTGTAGAGGACTTTGTTTTGTGGTGCAACTGTAACTCGACATCAGCAAGACAAAAGAGTCACCATTCAGGGGGAGGATATGGAAGCGGTGCAGAAGAAAATGATTTTTTTTGTAGAAGTTGTAGTTCTTTTAGGTTTATGCATCCATTTTAGTGATGTTCTACACAGATAATTCATTTTTAGGTACATTTGTGATAGCCATGTCTATCTATCTGTCTGCCTGTCTTTCTGGATTTAATAACTCAGGCCCCTATGGTCCAATTTTGTTGAAATGTGACACACTTATTCTTTAAGGAAATTTGTCAAGACATATATTTTTGTTGAGATGTCTTGAACAGATTGCTGTGCACAACGTTTTGAGGCTTCAGACTCCCCCGTTGAAAAGCATAAGCGAATATGCAAACTAATTTACCTTAAAACAGATAATAAGTCTGTTCATCTTCATTTACAGATAGGTTTAAAGCTGAATTTTTTTCATGGGAGTGGTTACACCAGCTCTAATATGTTGTATGTTTTCCTCTTTTCCACTTTGGATAGCCGCTACTGATGGCAAACAGATCCCCAATACAGGTTAATAAAACAACAGCTGACTACATGCACAGATAGAAAATTACTTGATTGCACAGACAGACAGGTAATTCTGCATCTACAAGTCCAGCAGGATATGCACCAAAACCTCTCCATCAGCAAGTTGTTTCTACTCTTGTCTTCTCAGGTGCTTGAGCAAAAAACAGAATAAATCTAGTGCATCAACATTTCACTCCTTTCAATGTTTTAAGTCATAATAGGTACAGTAAATTAAATGATTTTCTATCCATCCCTCCATCATCCAACCTGCTATATCCCATAAAATTATAAAGTGCAAGCAAGGAGAACAAAAGGTTATCAAGATATGAATGAAGTACTCTATGGCATGCAAGCTGTTATGAACAAACTAAATCAACATTTACTCAGTATTAAGTTTTCACTTAACCAGAGGCAGATCTACTATGAAGCTAATGAAGCTTAAGCTTCAGGGCCCAAGCAGCGACTTTAGTCTACATTGCCTAAAAATGATGGGTGTCTACACTGCGAGAAGGGTTTTTTAAAAGATACAAATTCAATATTCATAATAAAGTGTAATTTAATACAAAATAATAGTTAAAATAAAAATTAAATGGCTACTAAAGTATCATTAAATTATCATCTTTACTTTTGTTAGATAAAGATCTCAGAGAGAATTCAGCTGATAGAATTGCACACGATGAATCAGAAGCAAAATGATTTTGTGAAGATATCACCTCAAGTTATTCTGATGCTTCCAAATGCATTGTTACAAGGAAATTTTCACATGGAACAAGAGATATTGCTTCTTTGAGAGGAGCTGGCAAATTTAGACTAGAAGTTCTATATCAGCCCTGTGGCTGCTTGATGATCCAATTATTAAAGAGCACTGACCCAAATGAGCAGATTCCAAAAATTGTTCTTCTCCGAATTGGTGGACAATTCAGAAATTGATGTGGACAGCATTAAACTTATAATACTGTATTATAAAGATATTGATCACAAATTAGTAAACAAATTTTCAGTTCAAAGAAATTCCAGAACACAGAAGAAAATACGCCATCTAAAATGCAACACGCAGAAATTCTTCAGCTTATTTGTGAAGTGTTCCCCAATATTACTGTATATAGCTGTAAAGCAGAGAGAACTTTTTCAAAGCTCTCCTTTATAAAGCACAAATTTCGGTCTGAGATGACTGAAGAGCACTTATATTCTTTATGCCTATTGTCTCTAAATATGGCATTGCTCTCATATGACAAAACTGTATATGGATATGTTGCTAGAAATGTGGTTCATGTAGGATGTATTCTTTTAGGTGTCTAAAATAAAAGATTACACTGACTGTGGTCTTTTCTGTGTTTCATTTCATCATTCTATGATGCATCACGCTTGTCTTTAAGAATTCTCTATTTTTCATACCCCCATAATTTGAAAACTATAAGATATTGGATTTTTTTTCACACCAGTGACATTGAGATCT
Source organism: Polypterus bichir lapradei (assembly GCA_026402145.1). Classification (NCBI taxonomy): domain Eukaryota; kingdom Metazoa; phylum Chordata; class Cladistia; order Polypteriformes; family Polypteridae; genus Polypterus; species Polypterus bichir. Next base: position 56,929,602 of record JANRMT010028174.1, on the reverse strand, counting down.
GAGATAATCTAGTATAGCTATTTTAATCAAAATCTGAGATGTAGTGGTTAATTTAAAAAAAAAAATCTGTGGTGTTTTGTTGTGGAACAACCCCATTGAAGAAAATAACAGTGGTTATCCAGACCTTGTTACAGGTTGCAAAGGGGCCCCCATAACAGTCCAAGCTTCAGAGACCCAGAAATACAGGTCTGCCACTGCACTGAAACAATCTTCCAGCTGTATTATCTGAAGATTGTAATGATTCACTGTTTCAATTGTTTAAGCACAATGTAAACTTTGTAATAAATGTACAGTACATAGAAGAGCAGAAGTAAAGTGACACCCGTTAAAAGAATGTAAAGAGACACCTTGTTAAATGTAATTTTGTTTTTGCCCAGAAGTACTGCTGATAGCCATACCTGTAAGGTTAAACTTATGAAATGGATAAGCTCTTGTTTGTGTAATAGAAATCCATTACACTTTCAAATGAGGTTAGCAGTTTCTCCAGAGTGAGATCTTGTCTAGTTCATGCTCTTGCCAGGAATCCCTCTGGTTTACTTAATAGGACAAGTATTACCTAATCAAATGACAGTGATTAGGTCAAATGTCTTGCATTCTTAGGAGAGTTAAAATAATAGAATGGGAAATACAGTAAGCATAAGTTAAACGCACAGAAATTGCTATAATGGTAAAATCCATGTATCCATTCAGTTATAAACCCAAATTATCCACCTAAACAATATAGTGAGCTGAGACCTATTTCTGTAGTACACCATCCAAGGAACTAAATTAGTCTAGTTAGAAGGCTTACTCCCACACACACCCACACTTGGCCAGTTTAGGGTTGCTCATTGACCTTTCAAACTCGTCTTCATGGGGTGGGTGAGTAAATCAGATTCAGCAATTAGGGACAGGAAGAACATGCAAACTCTACACAAAGACTGTCCAGGCTGGTATTTCAAGTCTTAGTGTTATGATGATATCTCACATCCATACATTCATCCTTAAAAGTCCAGATCAGGGTTATAGAGAGTACAGAAAGCACTTCTTTATCAAAGAGTTGTGGCATCTGGAACAAACTGTAAAGTCATGTGTCAGAGTTGAAGCAGAAACCTTGACAACCTTTAAGATGGATATGGATGAGATATTGGGACAGCTTAGCTATTAGCTAAACAATCAAGCTTGATGGACCGAATGATTGTTAGTCAAATTTATTTTGTTCTGAGGAGCCTGTGCTGGCATAATCGGGCACATTGCAGGACACACACATGCACATGAACAATCAAACATCTTTCGTAAATAAGAAAAACCACTTTATTAAGCAAGCTGTTAGTCTTTAATGATGTCATATCAGTCTGGAATTTGTCAGTGTTCAATTTGCATAAGAAGCTGCAATGCATTATGGGTATTGTAACATTACATTATACCTTTCTAGTGAGGAGAACAAATGAGTAAGATCAAGCAGTGCAAATGTTATCCTTTTATTTTATTAATAATTCTTCAACTCTTTTCCTAAATTGTTTGATAACCTAATATGAAATTGTTTGATAACCTAATATGAAACCACTTTCAAGTTGATCACTTACCAAACAGGTATATTGAGTTATTGCAGTAAGACTTAATATGTACAGGAATATTGAGATTATTGTGAAGGCAGCATTGCATTTCATAGTAGGTAAGGAATAAAACTGCAATTACAAACGTCAGTGTATAAAAAAATCAAAGATCCTGAATATACACCAGCCTCTAGGACACTTTGGAATAAAAAGAAAAATACAATAATGATATATTACATAATATTTTGATTTGGTATTTCAATATAAAGAAGTATGTGTATTACTGGGTAATTTTTCTATCAGTTAAAAATGTACATCTAACTGCTGCTAATATGTGTAGGCTGCTGTAAAAGCCAATATGACACCCATAGATAGATAGATAGTTAGACAGAGAGGGATTCATGAATTCTATCTATCTCTCTATCTATCAAGCAGATGGCAGGTATTGTTACAATCAAATGCATTTCTTTCTTCCTATAAATATTTTAATGATCTTTAAAATACTGATTTAGCAATACCTTTCTTTAATAATTAATAATAATAATTAGAATAATTTTTAAAGTCAAGCACGTCACAGTTAACACTGTATCACCAGATGACATTCACTGTGTCTAAAATCCTTTTCTTCCTTGTAGGTGTATCAGTCTTGTGAAGATGGAGGGCACTTTTGAGCACATAGTATAGAAAGCTATTTCGAGGTCCTGTTTCTGCTGTATTAACCATACCACTTTTGGATTTAATCAATGAAGATAGTTCTATTTTTAAACTGAAAAGTCAACTTATGAAGTTAAAAAATCTCAGCAGCAGTTGCTCAAATGTATTTTACACAAAGTTAAAGATTTTTTAACATTACTCTTTTACAGTTATTAAGTCTTAAAATTCACTTTTGCACTGAAAGACAAACAATTAAAACTTACAAAAAATATACTGTAAATATGTACTTAAATTTCTGAAGAAAAAAAGACTTTTAACAAGCTGTATTGGTTTTGATCCCTTTGGCTTGGACAAAACAAATTCATTTATTTATTTACTGATAAATAGTCCTGATTATGACTTAAACTGTACAGTAAATATGAACTGAGCAAAGCAAATCAATGCACGTATATGTCTGGCAAGGAGAAATATTTTGCTCAAAACCTAATTCATATCTCACCCTTTTAATATGGATCTTTGCACTAAGCATAATTTTGACCCTGAACGTTCCATTATATTAAGAAATGTGGAACCAACCGTAAGACTTGAAGATGTCCAGAAGGCATTCACCTGTGAAGATAAAGTCACAAAAATAAAATGGCTGGAAAATGATTTTTCAGGAAGCTTGCTTTGTGAGTTTGAACAGGGCTTGACCGCAATGCTGTTGGATGATGAGCATCCCAATGCTGACAAAACCAGGCGCTGGAAAGTCATCCAGATAGAGGAAATGGATGCTTGTAGTGAAAATCTGGACCCATCCAAGCCTAAAGACCCTGCTCTCCTTGAAAATATTATTGAGGACATGACTGAGAATTTTAAAGAGCAAATAACAGGCTTGGCTCAGTTACACAAAGTTAGCACCAGTGATTTATTCCAGAAGGCCTTGTGCCAACTCTCAAGTGTTGCCGAAGTCCCTTCAAAGCAGCTAAGTGTCTCCACTCCCTGTCCAAAAATTTCTTTTACTTTAGATACTTCTGTTACAGCATGCAAAGGACGCAACTCTGATTGTGGTGCTGAAGCTTCCCAGCTTAACTCGTACCATTCTCATGATGGTGTCAGCCCTAATGAGGTTAAGCGAGTGATAATCGAACACATTGTGAAACCTGATAAAGAACTGATGGAGTGCAATCACTACCAACATAAAATCCATGTATTTTCCGGTAATATTCCTAAACCTAGTAATGAAGTTGATTATGCCTCTTGGAGATTACAAGCTAAACAAGTCCTCAAAGATGCATGTCTCCCTGAACATCAGAAGTGTAGACAAATTCTCGAAAGCTTGCTTCCTCCTGCCCTGAATATTGCCCTATGTGCTGGTGAGAGCGCAGCTTCAAGAATGTACTTTCGACAGTTGGAAAATGCTTATGGTTGTGTGACTAAGGGTGAAGAACTTTATATTGAGTTCCTTGAGACACACCAGAATCGTGGTGAGAAACCTTCAGAGTTTCTTTGTAGGCTGCATACTCTTATGCAGGAGGTTGTAGAGAAAAAGGGGCTCGCTGGCAGGCAAGCTAATTCGCTGTTGGTGAAGCAGTTTGTGCGAGGGTGTTGGGATGAGATGCTCATAACCCGGCTGCAGCTGAGTGAAATTTTAGCAGATGCAACAATGACATATTCTGACCTTTTATTTAAAGTGAGGACATTTGAACATGAAAAGCAGCTGAAAGAGAACAGAAAGAAGCGCTATTTTAGAATGTCACCCAGTAAACCTCATTCTAGGAGAGTTGTTACCTTTGAAGCTCATTGTGGCTCTCATAAAGCTTCTAGCAGCTACTACAGAAACATGAACTTGGAAGATAGAATAAAACAGCTGGAGCAAGATGTGGCAAAGGTGAGGGCATTACAAGGACCCCTAAACACAGGAGATGCAAGAAAGGAGATGCTGAAGGAAAACCCCAAATCGTACAATGGGGATGAGATGGCAGAGAGTAAAACAGAGCTAATATTCCAAGGTGATTCCAGCAGAATTCAAAAGTTGTGTTACAGATGTGGGGATAACATGCACTTGATGCAATTTTGCTGTAACCCAGAAAATACTGCCTTGGTTCAGAAGAAGCTAGCTCAAAGACAAAAAAATAAATGGAAGCAACAAGAGATATACTGCGATTCCCCTTATAATATACTCTAAAAGTTACTTCTTTGAAAGAAAGGACATTGACATTATTGGAAGAACAATTTACATTTAAGTTGTCCTCGTCTACCTAATCCTTGACAGAAGTGAAAGTCGCCAGTTGAAGACGGCCCTCTTTCAAACTGTGAGACAGATCAGCTTGCTTCAGTGGCATCCAATCCAAGGTCTGGTACTGTCATCTTACTTTCTGTATAAAGAATTATATTTACAAAATATGTTAAATACAAGGTGCAATATGGAAGCTCCTTATCTGTCATTTGTTGCTACCTTAGTATAAATACAAATCACAAATGTACTAGTGTAATGAAAAGGATGTTCTCAGTGTTACCTTATTTGTTTTGGCCATACTGTCAGCATTAGAACACTCGGTGATTCAAAACGCAATGATTAGTAAGCAACATTTGAACGTTTTGCCTATGCTAAGTGAGCTTTGCCTATAGCAACACTTATATTGTACATTAGCCTTTTCCAAAGTTAATGCCTAGTATTATGGATGCAGATAATATGTATTACCAAATTTCAACAATGATCACAATGAATGAAAGGGATATTTTTAATGTTTTGACTTGTGAAAACCAAAGTTAAATTTTCTTCTTTTTTTGCCCTAGGGAAATTGAGGAGTTCTAGTCAGAAAAAAAAGTGGCAAGTTCCATAAATGGTTTTACTCTTATTGCATCATCAAGTGATAAAATTACACCTATTAGACTTGTTAAATTTACTGAAAAATTATTGCCATCTTGTAAATGTTGTAACAGATTATCCAAAAAGGTGCTGAGGACAGGGCTTTAAAGCTAATAATCTGAGGAATGATGTTCAGTCTTACAGACGCTACTCTAACTTTTTAAAGGGTCATCATGCCTATGAGTTTTTGCCGCAACATTATAATATTCTGAAATGTGTCATATAACAGACATAATAACACAGGCAGAACTAAGAGCATGCTTATGGTGCTCAGAGAGTCCTGGACAGATGTTGAATCATCACCCTTCCTTCAGAACGAGACCACTAAACTCACCAGTACAAGAATCTGAGCAATAGGAAATTTTCAAATAATCTGAAAAATTTTATTTGAAGCTAAATTTACATAATAGCCTAAGACTATTTGACTCATTCTTAAAGCTGAACAAATTGCATAACCTTTAACAAATTCTGTTTTCTTTTATGAAGAAAGTAGGCTTTACTGCTTAAAGGCACTAGCGACCTTTTACATAACTTTCAAACAGCAGAGCTCTAATTCATATGCTAAATACAATACAAAGGTGAAACTATGCCTGCCTGATTCTTTTGTGGATTTGGCTGCAGCTGAAGTGAAGCACTACTTTGGCTGGGTCATTTTTTGGATCGAAAAATTATGTCACAAGGCATAATTATGGTTTCTTGTATTTCAGTGAATTTAAGATGGGCTTCATTCAGTTGGCATTCATTCAAACAAATTAATTCAATTAATGTAGTATGCAATTGAGATATAGAGAGAGACATAGGCATAGTTGTTCATGTTTCTTTTTTATGAATTCTGTTAATTGAATTACATTGAATGAGTTACAAATCTTGTCAGTCATATAGTATATTCAATTTGGATCAGAGAACTCTCCCCATCCCATAACTGCTCATACTCAGATACATCTTGGGCAATTAATTACACGTGTAACCATAATCTACGTAATGTATTGAAATAGAATGCAAAAATATCATTACCAAAATATGCACATAATTTGCAACACTGTATATTAAAAAATTTTTTAACTTTATCCCAGCAACAGAGAATGTCCCTGCTGGTGCAAAAAAAAAAAAAACAAAACCAAATCTCCTAGAAGAAGCATATTTGCCTTGTGGTAAATGGTGGAAAACAATTATAAATTTGCAGTTACTTGTAATATGCTTCTGATGCTGTCTGGTTCAGAGCAGGTAAGAATATCTCTAATAATTATTTTAGTAGTGGTATTAATAAATCATGAACATGTTTGGAATGACAATTGGGATTATTGCCAACTGAACTTATTTGATTCAGTTTAAGTTAAAAAATATGGAACATTACAGACGTCTCATTTTTGATTAGACAAATTCCCTTAAAAAAGCAAGCATCTCATTTTAGCAGCGATGATCAGAAATGCTTTGTGTCTCTTGATCATTTTCTCATTACTCTTGTGCCCATCTGACAGATGTCTTGCACTTCACTCATTTAATTCTGTTATTGTGCAAACCATCACATTAAAAAATCAAAATAGTTTAAATTAAAATGAATTAGATATGAGTTAAATGTAAGCTGTTAACTGTTTTTTGCAGAATGCAGAAGGCCATTAAAACAACTGAAATAATTGCAGAGGGGTATTTGGTTTGGTGGGCTTTTTTTTTTGCATCCAGTAAAAGATAAGGAATTTGGAAGATCTGGTTGTTGAGAAACACTCCACAAATAAATGACCCCCAGAAGAAGAATCAAACTATGATTGCAATAATGTGCTGGAGTCATACAGATAAAGAAAAGTCATTGTATGAAGAACCCCAATCCTCGTCTTCCTCTCTTCTTCTGGTCTCACTTCTATTCTCTTGTAAGTTTTTTCAATATATTAGTCAGCATCAAGCTTAGTCTGGGTCTACTAAAAGAAATTTTTTGATGATGACATCATTATTTCTATAAGCAGCTAACCTAAAAGATTTAATTTAATATTTAAAAAACACACTATATATATATATATGTACAGTATATCTGATAGACTATATATTACATTATGCACATTGCTGATGTTAAATAGTTATAACATGTTAATATGAATATTAAGTGCCTGTGGCTGTAGCCATTTGCCTTTTCGCTTAGCTTTATTTGAGATAATTATAAATGCATTGCTCTATTAATGTTTTCTAGCAATAGTTAATTACACACATTATTTTTATTGAACATATTTTGTTTTACATACTTTGTGTTCACTATTTGGTATGTTAGCAGATACTAGAATAGAAATAATTAGATGTTTAAAATAAAAAAAATCATTATGGACAAAAACTGAAAATAATTTTAAAATCTCTCTATTAACATTTGTTGCTGCTGAGCTCTTGGTACTTAAATAATGAATGATTCATTCAAACAATTCATTTAAAATTTTAGCATTTTGAAACAGTAAGAGTGTCATGCTAGGTTACAATACAAAAAATGGTTTGTGGTGGTGTGTCACCAAGATCCAGCTCCTCCCACACATTTCTAGCTCCTCCCAGTTCTGCAGGCTGAAGTGTGTTTGGGACATTTTTGATAATTTACCAGTAGCTGTTACAATAGTAAGCAAAGGCTGTCCCTTGTAAATAACATATAACCCAATTACCTTAAAAAATGGCTGCCTTTCCCAATTTAGTTTTGAATGTTGATATCGTTTGACACACCACCTCCTTTTCTTTACAGTGTTTAGTATGTTAAAAGAAATGCAGTTATGTTGACTGTAGCCTTGTTGAGCATTTGGTGCATCATCATAACTTTAATTTTGTTTTAGTATTGTACAGTTTTTTTATGAAATAGCTTCTAACAATAATTATAATAACATTATGGTAATTCATGTTAATGATTATCATAACCTAGAATAACAACAGTGCCCTGTGATAGACTGGTGCCTCATTGAGGATTGGCGCCTTTGCTTGTGATCATAATCTTGCATAACATACTCATTATAGATGAACTGAAGCATAAATTGTTGTAGTGATAATAGTTATAGTATTCGATAACATTTATCAGAATAATAGTTTTCTATTGAAGAGGAAGTATTGGTTTTAGATAAAATATTTGTATATGGTAGGTATGTCAAGAAATAAGAATAACCATTGTTAATGAAGTCTGCATATTCTTCAATGCTAAACATACAAAGTTATGATTATTCTAACAAATATTTTCCTTTTCTTTTAATATAATATGGTGTGAGTGTATTGGGGGCGCAGGTCACTGTTTTACTATATGGATATCTCCTTAATTGATGATTGATTGAAGTTAAAACTCTAGCCCATGACACAGAGGACTGTTTCTAATGCGTTTAAGGATGGAATGTCCTTTTTCTTATCTTTTTTTGTGAAAACAGACTTTCTGCAGATGACAAAATTATGGAATAATTCCTCTGACTTTTCTTTAATTATCTTGCAACTTTAACATTACTTTAAACAAATGTACTCAATTCTTTATCTGTCATTCTGTTTTAAATTAGTGTTCACTTTTTCCAATCTTGGTGTATTGATGTATTTCAAATAATAAATTAATTTCTCAAAGACTTGTTGTGAGTTTAATGTTCTCTATTTTAATAAGTTCTACTGCCAAATGAAGATATTGCCTACAAGTTTTGTGAATTTGGACTGTAAGAATTAAAATTCAGAAGCTTGAGCTAATTTAATCCTGGCCCATAGTGTTCTACGACTTTTTCCCATGAATCCTGTCTTTATACCAGAGAAGTATCCAGCCTTACCTTGATTATTTATCTCAGAATATACAGTATGTGATTGGATGTTTTGTCATACTGTTCATCGTTAGAGAAAGGTTTATGACTCTCAGTATCGATGCAGAAGGACTATTCGGTAAGTTTTAAAATTTGCTCAAAAACAATGAAATCAGAAGATCTGTTACACTTATAAGTCAAGGTTTTTAATGATCTACTCATGTTTACACAAGAAGACATGAAATTTACCTTTCCAGTTGATTCTAATAACAGATGTGTGAAATAAACACACAAGACAGCTTAAAACATAGACATTTTAAAGCTTTAACATCATTTGGAAAACAGATTCTTTGCTAACTCCTCCTAGCAGTTTCATAGTGTGTTTCATCAAAAATGGTTACATGATATACATATGAAAACTGTACTCTTTTAGAATTTTTTATTATCTCTGAAATTCCTCTTTTAATAAGACTTACGGCAAGACTTGCCTCTTCCTATACGCACATCACACATAGAGTGTGGGGCTCATGATCGAAGGACAGTGGGTTGAGTATGTTGGGTGTTCTGCAACTTAAGTCCATTGGAGTTACTGTTGTTTCATGAATCATCAAATTAGAAATCTAAATTTTGCTAACTTAAAATAAGCTTGCTAACTTTACATCAGTTGCGACTACACTATAGCTGGTGGTTTACTGGAGTAACGGAGTAGTATTTAATGAAATAGTTTTGATATTGACTGCTTTATAGGTACTATCTGAAGTTACCATACCTTATAGACCTCAAGACCTTTAACACATTGTCAAAGGCTGCTAACGTTAGTCGACATATAAGGTGCTCTAAATATTGTTGCATTGAGGACACATTTGTAAATTTGACCAACACACAGACAGCTGTCATGCTCACAAGTTATTTATTGGCTAAATTGTGGAAAAGCATCATCCAAGCAACTTGAACATACAAAAAGTAAGTAGCTCAGATAAACATCATTGGTAGCTAATATTATTGATTTAGTTAATGCTTTAATGCTGTCTTTCGTCACTGAAAGGACCAAATGAAGTGCTGGTGATATATTTACATGTTCATTTTAATCTAAATATTCAGCTTCATTCTGACTCAGTTGCTGTGCATGTGTGTGTATTTCCTTTGACTACTTTTCTTACCCTGTAGGCATCAGTGTTAGGTTGTAGGGAAATACTAAACTGGTCTCATGTGATAATGAATGTGGGAGAGTGCATGAGTGGGCCTATGATGGATTAGCACTCTGTCCGAGTTTGTGTTGGGTAACCAGAACAGATTGTAGCCCACCACACCTCTGAATGGGATGAAGCAAGTGGTATTATTTTGAGTGCACTCGAAAAGGTGAAATAGTGTGAGGACTGTAAAAACCTTCATAACAGGCCCCCTCCCTAACCTACCCAGAAGCCTACATAGGTCTAAAAGGGGTTTTAGCTTTAAAAGTTCAAAATATATTGTTAATGCCCCAAAAAATGACACAAATACACAAAAACTGCATCTATAGAGAAAGAAACGGTAAAGCTCTGACTAGAAAGACCAATCCAAAAATGTAGCTTTATAAATGAAGAATTAATCTTCTATTGAACAGAGCAAAAATTGCAAAAACGACAAAAAGATTTGTCTCAAAAGGTAATTCAAAGCAAAGCAACCAAATCATAGAATCCCAGAAAGTCAATATTTACTAATGCACCCTAGAACTTCAATCAATGAATCACTGCTGAATCTTGGGTGAGGGATAGACTCAGCAGCATTCACATCCAATGAACCCAGCAGGGTGGCTCCGCTTACTGTGCTTTCACCAACAAGACACCCAAAAACATACATTTAAAGACATAGAACCCAGGTAATTCATGATAAATAAACTCAAGAAAGAATGCAGATAAAGATACATGAAAAATAAATTTGAAAATAACCAAAACAATAATGAAACTTAGAATGCATATAAGCTATGGAATAACAATGAGATTTTAATGTTATCTGCTACAGTTTCTTGATTTGCAAAAATTTATTGCACAAATTCGAGCAGTTTTTCCGATTTATCATATATTGATTGTAGGGTTTTTATACGGGGAGGTTCCAAATCTGATGTTTGTTTTAGTGCTTTTGCATCTTACTAAAGTTTACATTTTTTACACTTTACCACAAGGTCATGTTGTCTTTTTTTCTCTCCCAGGTGCTGCCATTTTGTTGATCCTGTTGCCATGATGCGGCTTGTTCACAGAGGTTGCAACCCACTGTATTATGTGTAAATGCTGGCTCAAGTGGCCATTCTTTATACAAGTTTTATAGATAAGCTTTGAATCACTGTATGAAAGACAGTTGTTTTTGATTTTTCCCTAATTAACAAATCCTTACTTTTGCCATTTTAACTTCAAAATGTTTTGGTTTCAATGAAAAAAACTTTCTTGTCTTCCTAGTTTCTGATCTCTTCCTCTCAGTTCTGACTTCTGTTTTTTGATTACATTCCCAGTTTGTCTGAAAGCCAGGACTGACTTTTGTTTCAAACCTTGTCATACTTTTTGACTTTTCATTTCTCTGGGTTCTTACATAAACATTTTTTACTGTGTTCTTGTGTGGCGTTACAGTTATCTTTTCAAGTTACACATTTTTTTAATCTAAAGTGTTTTTAAAATCATACTACTACTAGTTTCCCAAACTTTAATTAGCCTTCTAATATATTTGAAAGAAAAAACAGAATACATGTAAAAAGAAAATTTTGCTATATTGAAATTGCTTATTTAAAGATTAAAATCACAGTGAGAGAATCTAAAATAAAATCCTTAAGATATTACCATGCCCATCAATGAACATATTACTCTTTAAATGGGTAAATGGTTACAATTTTTTCCTTAATAAATTGGTTAGAAACAAATCTTTTTTTGTCTTGCATACAGAAATCCATCGCACACACTCCCATACACACGTGTACTTACTCATTTGAGTCCAATTTAGAGTCACCAATTATTCTACTCTCTCATTGTTGCCTAGATTCTTTTTCAGCTTTGTATATTCCAAAATTTGAATGAATGTCTACATTGAATTAGTTACAGAAGCAATACAGCACCTCTATTCCACTGAATTATTCTTGGTATTAGCTTAGTTATCCCTCACTGTGCTGATGAGAAAGTGAAGAGGTGGAAAGGTAAAAAAGTTGTTACAAATTACACATTGCCAAACTTTACTTCCCCAGGATCTGTTAGATTGTTAGATTTAGTACATACCTATTGTTTGTATTGGAAAACTCCTTTATATATTATATTCTTGGATTTAATTCTGGTTTAAAATATCCTAAGTTACAGTATATAACACCAGAGTCAATATGGCCGTGCCTAGGGCAGCTTGCAGCCATGATAAAAATAGTGAGGGAGATGCCTGATTAAAGAAAAATATGAAATGTAATTATAAGGAATCATACCTTGAGAGACAAGAGTGCTAATCATCAGACAACCTATATAATGCTATTTCCCTGTCGATATATCACACTGTAGTATTTCTTGCCGATCATTCCAACTCTGAGCCATCTCAGCCAAGTCCTCATGGATGAAGCAGAAAATTACATACAATATGGACAAAATCTGACTTAATGGTTAGAAACTAAAGTGTGCCAAAATTTCACATCGTAAGGTGAGTGTATTAAAAAAAGTCTGCTGAAGCTGCAGATGGTATGGATCTTGTCATGAAGGTTGAGAGATGAAAGGAATGGGAGCAATGTAACGAGAGTGACGACGTATTAAACAAGGTTGAAGTGAATGAAAAATCCTGTATGAGTGTCCTGGACAGAGCGTGGACAGCAGAACAATGTAAATTGCAAGATATCCAAGTGAAATACTAATTTAGTTATGCAAGCATAAATGTAAACAGGCTGATGGTATATTTCAACATTAACAGCGTTGCACTCTGGTGCCCAAATCGCCACTGTTCTCACACCCCCATTTTGCTCCCAGGCAATCACTATGAACTTACACCTGAATTTACAAATTAAGCCCCGCATATCACTGAAAGGGAGTTAGAAATTCAATTCAAGGAATAACAGGATCCACTTCCAGGGTTACAAATGTCCTAAGAAAATGCTGACACCATCTTGCTGGCACTCCACCTGGTGTTACTGTAACGTTGGTTCTCAGCTCCCTCTTAAAAGCCAAGGCCAGCTCCAGGTCACCTATCCAGCACAGAAGGTAGCAGGATTCCATGCATGTTCTGTTGAGCCTTCCTACTGCCACCTGTCTACTTGGAAAACATTTAATACTTCCTACATGATGATGTGGCCTATGTGTAATTACCTTATCTCTTATTATGTTGCACCCTATCTTATTACTGGCAATATTGTCATTAACAGTACACTTGCCTGTATCTCTGGGGTTTCCTATGGCTCAACTCCTCTTCTGCATTACTTGATTTCCATTCCCTATGGATTCCCTATGGATACATTGCTTTTCCTTTCCTAATGGATCCCTTGCACCTTCAGTTCCCTATATCATATTTGGGATTAGGACACATGTTTCAGTGATTTGTTTCTTTGCTTTACAGGTGTAAACGTGTAATCAGACAATTCACATGTGATTCAAGTGTACTTTCTCAGATTTTATTAATTAAAGTGTATTTTTATAAATTTTGTTTTTTCTATGTAGACCACTTTTTATACAGTATATAGCCCCCTGTCCAGCCCCTCCCCTCCCTGTCCCTCACCATGTTTCAAGGCACAATAATCTTTTCTTGTTTGTGTTTACTTATGGATGTTTAATTGCTCTGTTAGCACTGGTATAAGAGAGCTTTTGCCATCTAGACTTGCTTCTAAGTTTTAGATCTTCTTTGGAGTCTGTTGAGGACCAGACTTGTTCCAATGAAAGTCAAAGATGTTGTTTTGAGGCTGAAAAACAACAATAAAACATTAAGAGACATTGACTAAATGTTAGGATTAACATAATTAACTGTATGGAATATTTTTAAGAAAAAAGAAGGTACTAGTAAATTTAGTAATCACAAAGGACCTATTAGGCCACGGAAGACCTCCACTGCTAATGACCCAAGAATTCTCACCATAATTAAGAAGAATCCCCAGGATTCCTGTCCAGTAGATCACAAAAACTCTATGATGTAGGTTGTGGATTTGTCAATGACTACCATCCACAAAAGACTTCACAAACAGAAATACAGAAGCTACACTGCAAGATGCTAAATGCCGGTTAGCTACAGAAACAGGATGGCCAGATTATAGTTTTCCATGAAGGACTTAAAAGAGACTGCTAAAAAGATCTTGTGAGCAGGTGAGACCAAAATTAACCTGAATTAGAGTGATGGTAAAAGGAAAGTGTGAAGGCAAGAAAGTGTGTGCCCAAGATCCAAAGGAGATCCTCATCTGTGAAACATAGTGATGGGGCTGTTAATGCTTGTGCATGTATGATTGCTGTAGTATAGTTACTAGCTCACATATCTTCATTGAAGATGTAGTGTATAGAAACATCTTATCTGCTCAAGCAAATGTGCCCCATCTCAAAGGACGGCACTTCATCCAGTATCAAGACAATGACTTAAAACATACTGCTAAAGCAACAAAGGAGCTCTACAAAGCTAAAAACTGAAACATTCTTGAATGGCCAAGCCAGTCATCTAATTTAAATCCAATTGAGCATGACTTCCATATGCTGTAGAGAAAACTTATGGGGACAAGCCACCAAAACAAGCAGGAGTGAAGATGGCTGCATTAGAGGCTTCGTAGAGCATCACCAGAGAAGATCCTCAGCACCTGGTGATGTCTTAAATTACAGACTTCAAGCATCATTGCATGCAGGGGATATGCAACAAAGTACTAAGTATGACTCTTTAATATACCATTGTTATGTCCTAAGTATTATACTGCTCTGAACTGAAATGACTAAAAATCACTGCATGTTCTACATGCTAAAACCATCCATGCAGTTGATTTTGGTAATCCTAAAGTCTGGTCAATGTTTCTTAGTGTTTCATTCTTGTTTCTCAGCCTCATAATGGCTTATTTGACTTTTATGTTGAAAAATGGCAAACACACATTCCAAAGATTATGAAAACCTTATAAGCAAGGCTAGATGCTTGAATGCTCTCTTACACCTGTACTAATGGAGCAACTAAACATCGCTAAGTGATCACAAACATCTGTGAAGCCAAAGGTTATGGTGCCTTGAAAAGCGGAGACGGATGTGGATTGGTTGGACAGGTGGCTATAGAAAAAGTGCTCTACATGATAAAATCAAAATGTATTAAATATCTATTAATTAATGAAGACTAAAACGTGTACTGTAATTCCACATGAATTGTTTGATTACAAATTTCAAACTGTGGAGCACAGGTTCAAATCAAGGAAAAATGTGCCTTTATCTCAAACCAGGAAGGCAGTGTTTATCAATGCACAATCTGACCTTGCATCAATATGTCGTTAAGAAATAAATCAGTAATATACTTAGTGATGACACTGTTCAAGTGTATCTCAAAAGCCTTAATATCCTTCTAATTGCTATACTGACTTAATCTTATCTGTCAGTTGTTTATTCAGATCTTTTGAGCTGTCATTGTAAGCACTGCCTCCATAAACGTCATTGAGAAAGTTAAGGAATCATATAAATCTTGCCAACATTTTGAAAATTACTCACAACATAATTGGATTCTCTTTCAAGCCTGTGGCTGCTGAGACAACTCAAGGCCGCTTGCAGCTCCTTACTGGAAAAAAGTGTGTTCAGTTTATGGATGGATGAGTGGTGCACATTAGGCACATCATACCATTTTGCACATTGCACACTTTTCTCCATCTGTGAATTAATCTTCTATTCAATTTGTAAGTAAGGAAAATCATATGGCAAAGTTAAAAATCTTGAAAAGCTGGATTATTCATTTAAGCTCTTTTGACATCACAAATTAGCTTTCTGAATGATCTATATCATTAGCTTTCAGTTAATCCATCAGATAATGTGAGGATTTTAAAAACAGAATGTAGACAATCTATTATAGACACAAATGAGAATACAACATCTTCATACTTGATAAGAGGGACATGTTCAGACAAAACTGTCTCAAATCCTCAGGGTCTACAGCATTACATGTCCCTTCTTGCTGCATCCTCACAGTTTTGTGGTAAGCAGACAGGGAAATGAAAGACAAGGTCAAAACAGGATTCATTATGCTGTTAGAGCTGCAAATGCTTGAATTTTAAAAAGTCAAGCAATATCACAGAAGTGTCAACAACTGAAGGCACATTTTCAAAATTGCATTTCACAAGCAATTATGATTAAGCCAATGCTGAATAGAAAATGAATACACTTATGCTAAATAATTATGATAACAATTTTGACTCATCTCTTCGGAGTTCTATAAAATTTAATTACATTTTCTAAATTACTGGATTGTTGACACTCATTCATGAAAAAATTATAGGTGTGACTGTGAATCAGAGCATAAGAAGACGCTGCACACATAACTGTGTTGTCTCACTTTTCAAAGACGCATATATAAACTAATTGGTTTGGACTACCAATCACTGGATAATAAATCTTGAACTTAGGCAACTTGACCTATGCATGGAAGTAGCATAAAATTGCTCCCTGATGACAGCACATTATGAAGAGAGCCCTACGCTGTGAATAAGAATAGCGCTGCAGTTGTACGTGTTATATATGACAAGAAACTAAACTCATTAAATAGCTTAGTTCCCCATGAAGGATAATGAAAGGAAAAGAAAATTAAAAATTACAGATTTTCAGATTAAATGAGGGTTGGTGAATTCTATTAGAGAGAATTCTGCAGTGCTTTGTACAAAGTCATTTATTTGGTTTTTAAGATATACTTGATTAAAAAGCACATTAATAACTTTGAGGAATATGTTTGGTAAGTTACTAAAAAGTGTCTAATCTATTCCACAAGATCAATACAAACTAAATCACAAATGCTAAAGAACAGCCTGACAATAGTTTTTCTTTTCTATTATCTGCTTTATTACTTTAGGTGCCATTGCATCCATGTGAGTTTTGTGGTTTTCAGTTTTGACCTGGTATACATTAGAAAAATTGTGACGAGTGCATCCCATTTAGCCCATCAAACCAGTCCACAGATTGACCAAAATAACATCAAGTCCAGATTTGAATGTCCCTAAAGTCCTACTCTCCACCACAGTCCTTGATAATTTATTCCATGTGTCTGTTGGTCTTTGAGTGATTAAAAGATCTTTTCTAATATTTGGTTGAAATCTGCCCTTAAGTTTCCAACCATGTCCCCATGTTCTTGATGTAGAGTTTATTTTAAATTAACAGTTCAGATTCACTGTACTAATTGCCTTTTGTAATTATAAACATTTTAATCAATTCACCTCTTAATCCCTGTTTGCTTATACTGAAAAGATTCAATTCCTTCAGTCTCTCCTCAGAGCTAACACCTTTTAGTCCTGGAACCAACCTAGTCGCTCTCCTCTGGACCTTCTTCAACACTGCCATTTCATCATTTGTTATACAGTATGGAGACCAAAACTATATAGAGTACTCCAGGTGAGGCCTCACTAGTGCATTATAGAACTTAAGTGTAACCTTTCATGACTTGGACTCTAATATTGTGATATGTAACCTAACATTCTATTAGCTTTTATGATCATTTCTGCACACAGTCTGGATGTAAATAGTGATGAGTCCACTATGACTCCAAGGTCATTCACACAAGGGGTACTTTCATGTTTCATACCTCCCACTGTGTATTCAAATCTAACACTTTTACTTCCTAACTTAATGCCTTACATTTATTTACATACATCCACAAGTCAACTCTGTTTATCCCATTATATAAAAATAATGGTCAGGTGGATCCAAACAACTATAGGTCAGTAAGCTCAACTTGAATCACAGGCAAATTAATGAAAGGAATTATTAAGGAAAAGACTGAGCAATACATGGCAAGAACAGGAGTGTTACTGAAGAGTCAGCATGGGTTCAGACGAAGAAGTTCATGTTTTACTAACTTGCTGGAATTCTATAAGGAAGTAGCAAAATAATACAGTAAAAGTGGTGCATGCAATATTATGTGTCTTGACTTTCAGAAAGCATTTGATATGGTCCCACCTGAGAGGTTGGGCATCAAATTAAAACAAGTGGGAGTTTAGGGTGTAGTGTGTAGATGGGTGCAAAATTGCCTCAGAGACAGGAAGCACAGGGTTATGGTGTGAGGGACACTACCAGAATCGGCTGATGTTTAGAGTGGTGTTCCACAGGGGTTATTGATAGGGCCACTGCTATTTTTATCATATATACTGTAAATGGATGATCCACTCTGGCAACTCCTAACAGGAGCAGCCAAAAGAAGAAGAAAAAAATAAATGACCTGGATAGGAATATAAATGGCTGGTTAAGTTTGCAGATGATACCAAGTGAGGTAGACTGCCTGATAATCTTGAATCCATTGAATCATTACAGAGGGACTTGGCCAGCATACATACTTGGGCAGATTTGTAGCAGATAAAATTTAATGTAAGTATGTGTGAAGTATTACATGTAGGAAGTGAAAATGTTAGGTCTGAATACACAATGTGAGGTCTGTAAATCGAAAATACAGATTAAGAAATGGATATAAGAGTCATAGTGTACTCATCACTGTCAACTTCCAAATGATGTTCAGAGGCCATTAAGAAGGCCAACAGAATGTCATGTTATATAGCACCCTGATGTGTAGAGTACAAGTCCAAGGAGGTTATGCTCAAGCTTTATAATGCACTGGTAAGGCATCATCTGGAGTATTGTGTACATCGTTGGTCTGCAGGCTACAAAAAAGACATAGCAGCACTGGAAAAAGTCTGGTGGAGAACAACTAGGCTGATTCCAGGGCTAATGGGAATGAGATATGAGGAAAGATTAAAAAGAGCCTGAGCCTTTTCTGTTTAAGCAAAAGGAAATTTAGTGGAGACATGATTGAAGTGTTTCAAATTATGAAGAGAATTGGTGCAGTGGATGGAAACTTATTTTAAAATGAGTTCATCATGAACACAGGGACACAATTGGAAACTTTTTAAGGGTAAATTTCATAGGATGTTTTTCTTCACAGAGAACCATAAACAAGTTATCAAGTAGTGTGGTAGACAATAGAACTTTAGGGACCTTCAAACCTATATTTGATGTTATTTTGGGGGATTTAAAAGAGGATAGGACTGGCGAGCTATGTGGGGCTGAATGGCCTGTTCTTATCTAGATTGTTCTAATGTTCTGTCTACAGGTATGTTAATATCTCATAGGCAGGGAAACGTATTCTTTAAAATACGTAGTCCCCAGTCCACCCTTTTATCCTGGCATCTCCTCCTCCTTATCCTAACTGCACCTTGCTGGATGAGCAGATGCCAAACTGACAGGCAAAACAATTATTCCACCAGTCCAGGTCCGTACTGTCCCAAGGCTGCCAGCAGGGCTTCCCAATCTTAACCCAGGCTCGGCCTTTACTGTCCATGGTTCCATCAGCAAGGCTCCAACTCTGAGCCTCTCCGACTCCCACTGCCTTTCTGGACTTTTGTGGTTAGCCTCCCGCACCACTAGGTCACTCCTGCTCCATGAATCGCTTAGCTGGTCCAGTACTCAATGACAGCCCCTCAGCGGTGGCCTCCCACTCCCTTGAGGGGCTCTCCTTTCAGCTGCCTCACTCCTCATCCACTCACTCTCTCTTGATTTCTCCTGCACTGGCTCTCTCTCTCTCTCTCATCTTCTTGCCTACTTCTCTTTCCCTTCTTTAATCTCTGTTCTTCCTTTTCTATTTTTTCTTTTTTTTCAGTCCTTTTCCTTAACCTTTCTTTCCTTCTCTCTCACTGGTAAGTTTATGACCTTCCTTTTTCTCTCCTTCTTTCTTATATGCCTCCATGGGTGAAGCATCTCAGCCTCACACTGTAGGAGCCTATGATGCAATTAGACAGACTGCACCCTCACGTGTCACAAGAGGTACGTCTCTCCCCAATTACTCCACCAACCTCCTGCGGCTGTGTGGACACCCACACCCACAGAGATCAAGCTGGCCATTCAATTATTTATTTATTTATAAATCGGCAACCTTTTCCTGAGCCGTGGACCCACTTTACCACACTCCTGCATGTTTATGTTCAGTGATCACTGTTTAAGTTCCTTTTAATGTATTTTCATTTAATTTCAAGTATTTTCTGCATGTTTATTATATTTGTTTATGTAATGTGGAAGAAACCAGAGAACCTGGAGGAAACCCACACAAACACATGGAGAGCATACAAAGTCCATGCAGGGAGTACCTGGTGACTTTACGGTGAGGCAGAAGCACTACCACTGTGCCACTATGCTGCCCGTTCTTTTGTATTTTCTGTGATTAATGGCTTATTGTTTACTGGATTACTAACCATTGCTCTGTTTTTTGTTAACTGCAATTCCTGGATTATTGTATTGGGAGTTTGTTGGCTACCAGATTAACTTTTGCACTCTTCATAGCATTTTTGTGTTTCAGAGCTTTTGAGAAAGTAAATCTTTGATTTTATAAATACTTTTCATCTGCCTCAATATAAGGTGAGTTAAAGGTGCACCAGTGAGGATCCTGGTTTGCTCCCCAGCCAGTGTGGAGGCTTCTGTGGATTTCAGGGTAAAGAACTCTCTGCATCATCACAATGTGCTGCTCCCTCATCACCATTTTATATGATCATTTAATGTAGGTACCACTATTTTGTATCTATCTTTGCATTTTTTAAGAACATTAAAACAATTTTAAAGAGAACAGGACATTCAGCTCCACTAAGCTCTCCAATCCTGTTCCCTTAATTTCTCCAAAATAATATTAAATCCTACTCTCTGCTACACTACTTGTTTGGCACTTGTAACTTCTTCTATGTTTCTGTGCTTCTCTGTGTGAAGAAAAACTTTCTAAAGTTTTTTTTTAAATCTGCCCACAACAAGTTTTATCTGTGCCCCTGTCTTCTTTTTGAAAATTTTATTTTAAAGTAACAAATGAGGTCCACTGTAATAATTCCCATCATAATTCTAAACCATTCATTCATTTAGTCTCGTAATCTCTGTTTGCTTAAACAGTAATGGTTTAACTTCTTCAGTCTTTCTTCATAGTCCATACTTGTCAGTTCTTTAAACTTTCTCTTCATACTTCTCTATACTTTCTCTAGTGCTCCTACAAGGTGGTCCCAACAATTCGCAGAATAGGTCAATAGTCCAGGTGTAGGGTGTAGTTATCATCTATGGCACTAGGTGTCACATACTTACAGTCTTGTTATTTAGTGTACTGAGTGGCAATTGTCCCGAGTTGATTAAAATGTGTTTATTATACATTTATTGCATCTGTCTCCTGAGATTTGTCTCTAAGCTGAAAAAATAATGTCAGATCATATCAAACATCAAAACAACAATGATCACGTTTTTTTTAACATTGAAGGACCTGTTAATAAACTGTTTCCCCATGATTAGACTATTGATCTGTGAGATTACACTGAACTGCTGAGGCATCTGTGTGAAAGTGTTGGGAAAAAACGCCCAGAGTAGCGGTACATGCAAAACTGCATTTTTAACCATGACAGTGCACCTGCATTAATCACAGTTTCAGCCAGCCTCATTGTTTTTGAGCAAAAACAATGTGGTTGTTGTCTCACAACACCAGTATTCACCAGATCTCACCCCTTGTGATGTGTTTCTCTTTAAAATTGAAAAAAAGCAAAGATCATTTGGTACCATTTTAGATAGTTAAAAAAAAATTACCAGAAGCTCTAGACATGGTAACAAATGATTAGTACAGGAAATGTGCATTACATGCCAAGGAGAGTATTTTAACACTGACTAAAAGGGAATTGCTGTAAATTGCATTATAAAGTTTTTGTAACAATTCCGGGAATGCAACTGTCCCCTTCAAATGTCTTTTTTGAAAAATGAACACGAGAACTATGTATGATGAAGCCTCACTTGTACATTATATAGCTTAAGTATAACCCCCCACGACTAAGACTCTACATTGCACTATATATTCTAGTACACATGTCTGGATGTAGAAACTGTAGAATTCATGACTCCCAGATCCTTCTCATAAAGTGTACTTTTAAGTTTCTGACCTCCCATTATAGATAGATAGATAGATAGATAGATAGATAGATAGATAGATAGATAGATAGATAGATAGATAGATAGATAGATAGATAGAT
>JANRMT010028174.1:56878200-56907680 GCA_026402145.1 Polypterus bichir lapradei | reverse complement strand
GATAGATAGATAGATAGATAGATAGATAGATAGATAGATAGATAGATTTGTCCCCAGTGGGAAATTTGCTAGTGTATTATGTAATCAAATCTAACACTTGCCTTACATTTATTTACATTAAATTTCATCTTCCACATATTGTATCTGCACAATTCAACTCTGTCCATGTAATGATTTCGCTACCTCTGGGGTATCTGCCATTCCATTGATTTTAGTGTCACCTACAAACTTAACCAACTTGTAAGTTACATTTTTATTAAGGTCATTTATATAACTTAAAAAGAGCAGTGATCCTTGAATGGTATTATTTTTAACATTATTCTCACCATTTCCCTGGCTTTTTATGCTTAAGACAATTTTGCATCCATAGTGCACCTAAACTTCCACTTCCTTTAGTATAATTACTAACCTCTCATGTGATGCCTTATCAAAACCTTTTTGAATATCAACTTTCTCTCCTCCTTCAAAGAACTGGATTTAATCTGTCATGCCTACACTCATACCTGACATGTGTTGCTCAGTCTTTTCTTTAATAACTGCTCCCATTAATTTACCCATGACATTTGCTATGCTCACTGGTGTATAGATACAAGGATCTACCATTTTTTATATAAACAGACAAATTTACTAGCTTGAAGCTATTACACATTTCCCTAGAGTTCAGCAATTTCCAAAAAATATACTTTAAGAGCTCGTATATAATCACTAACTTCCTACATTTCTTAATCACATTCATTTGCATTTTCTATTTTGGTAGCTGTATATTTAACTCGACCCCTACTGCTCCTCATATATGTCACCTCCTCCTTTGTTATTCTTCTACAACTAAAACATGAAGATAACCACTTCAGGTCAACTTTTGCTTTTTCAGTAATATTACTCTCTAACCGCTTTCCTAATAGTCTATTAAAACTGTTGCCTTCATGACCTCATACAGTAAGTCTTATGGCTAATTCCTGATTGCCTTGTTTGTGTTTTGTGTTTGGAATTTCTTTTTTATCCTCATTTTTCTCCTACTACTGGTTTCTCTTAAATTTCCTAACCATTCTAAATTTCAGGATGAACCCTGTCCAGCAGTGCATTTCATATACTTGTAAACCTACTCCGCTGCCCCACAGATGTCTTCATATTTAATTGTTTTTGCCAGTTTGTCAATTTTGCACTTGGCCACATTTGTTTAAAATTGGCTTTATTACAATTATATTTACTGTAGCTGTTTTACTTTTGGTTTATACACTCTACCAGAACACTGTGAAACTTAGTATATTTTAATCATTACATCCTAATGGCTTGATTACCTCTACTCTCCAAAGTCTATCCTAGTTATTACATAATAATAATTTTATATAAGCTTCTCCTCTTGTTGCTGTTTTAACATTTAACATGCTGTAATAACATTCAGTGCAAACTTGCTTTTTAGATACTGTTAAAAGGTCAATTATGGACATTGTTATCTGCACTGGAGGAGCCTTTATCACACTCACAATGTCAAGCCTCTGTCATTACTGCTTTTTAGCTGAAGTCATATATCCTCACTAAGATGCAGCTCATCCCCTCCTCGAAGCAGATTTGCATTTGTCCACCCCTTAACCTTTACTATCTTGCCTGTCTTTTCTAAATGACATGCCTCCATATATCATACTTATGGCCATCTCTGGATTTAGCCAGGATGTGGTTATGGCTGTTACATCATATTTAGGACTGGCTACAGTATGACTCCAAATTTACAATTTGATATACAAAACTTCTTGCACTATTTCAAAATGTTTCATATATTGCTGTTTTTATTTTGGCGTATTGTTGGTAGGTTAGTAGTTTCGAGTTATGTTTTATATTTAATAAAAATTTTGCTTATTCCCTAATATTTAGCCTAGCAAATAGAAAGCTCTCTGCCACCTGTTCTCTAGTTTTAACAATCCTCAGCAAATCTACTAGTAAGCCTTCCCAATTCATCAGTGTTCCTCCAGTTGTGGTGTAATCTGTCTTGTCAATATAGGTTCCAACTATTCAAATAGGTGCATCAATATTCCATAAACCCATTCCTCTTTGTCTTAGTCCAAGATCTGAGCCATGCATTAACCCTCCTGATCTCCTTATGCTTACCTGGAGTAGTGTGTGGCTCAGACAGAACATAGGTGTAAACCATCTTGTCAGCTTTGCTCCTCAGTTTAATAACTAGTTCTTTAAATTTGTATGGTAGGACTGGCAATCTACCCTTGCCTATGACATGTATTATAATGTGAATAGTAGTCACTAGATTCAACCCAGCTCTGGCCAGGAAGCTATCCATTCACCCCCAGATAGATCTTTTGCCTGTACACCTGAAAGGTAAAAAACCATTTGAAACCCCGCTTTGTAGAAACAAACCTATATGTTGAAAAATCTAAGCAGACTGTTTGCAGGAGGAGTTGCCACCTAGAACTGCAAGGTTCTGAAATAACTGCACACCATTAACTCTGGGGCTGACGCTCATAGACAATGTGCAACTCTGGCCTTGTCTCTAAGTAAATCCATGACTCAACTTTGTCTCTAAATCTGTGGACTAAAGCCTCTAACAACACGCTAGAGGAGTTCACTATGTCTTGAACAGAAACCTACATGAGTCCCTTTTTTCTTTTTTTACTAAACAACCCCATACTTAGCTAGTTTTAGTAGCAAACACTGCAAATACAAACTGGAACTGAGAAAAACAAACACAAGCTCTACTCAATCACCAAGAAAGGATGATGTCAGCATGTTGCACACACTTAGCTGTCGGACTGCAAGCTCAAAATGACATTTCTGTGCTACAATAATCACTTTGTACTCTGTACATGTAACACTATTGACCCTATAAACCAATGTATTTAGTCTTTGATAAGGTTTTCAGCAATGATTATCTCAGTTTAATGTGGATTATGGACAATATTTCTTGATGTTTCTGTAGTTAGAGTTTGTAAGAGCTGAAAGTAAGCCCTGGGGATATGTCTTTGCAGTGTTCAGTGCCAATCTTAGGTCCACTAATGTTTTTGTCTATTAAAATGTTTTATAGAATGTGTATTCCATTAGATGGTGACTCCATTAGATACACAAATACATGGTGAAATTAGATAATGAGATAAAATTGGAGGTGTATCTAGCATTTAGGAAGCATCTGATGCTTTTGCAGGGAGCTCTTGATTCAACATACAGTACATTAAGTGTTGCAGATATGAGGCATTTTGAGTTTAATATCATCGAGTATGTTAATGTATACCCTAACAGAAAACAGAATTATTATATGAAATAAAAATAATTAAGTTCTGTTTCTCAACCAGTGGGTAGCAAACTAAATGTAAGCCCTAGAAGGATTGTCAGGTTAAGTAAAAAAAAAAAAAATAGAAATCCCTTGTTTTAGGGGGCTGCTATTTGCAGATTTAAGTTCTCTGCCCAATCAGAGGGACATTTGACTGACGTAAGTCTAGTTACAAAAAGATGGCAATGTGTTGTACACCTCCCTCACACTGCGTTAATAAAGCCACCAGATCTGAACAATTTCCTCAAATGCCCCATAGCATCACCTACTCCAAACCTTTCCAATTCTGTATCAGCCTTACAAGACTTACCAAAAAACTTGACCCAAATTGGAATTTTCAATGAACATACAATATTCAACAAACCTATTATTCTGTATTGAGGATTTCTTGTGTTCTGTTCTGTGTATTGTGTTGTACTGACCCCCTTCTTTTTGACACCCACTGCATGCCTAACCTACCTGGAAAGGGGTCTGTCTCTCTTTGAACTGCCTTTCCCAAGGTTTCTTCCATTTTTTTTCCTCTACAAGGGTTTTTTTTGGGGGGAGTTTTTCCGTGTCTTCTTAGAGTGTCAAGGCTGGGGGGCTGTCAAGAGGCAGGGCCTTTTAAAGCCCATTGTCGCACTTCTTGTGCGATTTTGATCTATACAAAAATAAATTGTATTGTACAACCCAGTTTTTCTGAGGCATAGATTTACGTTTACCGTGAAGTGTGATGAGCAATGGCCATTGTGCATTATCTCTGGTGTGGCAAAACAAAATCTTAAAGCTTTCCAAACTATAAAGACAAAGCATGCTACTAACAGAAGTAAATCATACAACTTTTTAAAATGAAACAATAGAAAATCATGAGGCTTAACAAAACATATTCTAGCTTGTTTGTCCAACAAGTCAGCAGGCAGTCCAAACATTGTCTCGTTGCACATTAAATTCCCAAATATACCAAAGCATACACAATGCAGCACACAAAGCAGACCAGCTCGTCTTGGTTTTTGCAATGGATGTGTGCAATGAAGTCACTTGCCTTTAAACTAAAACATATTCCTCTCTGAACTCTCTTTACATATCCCTGCCTTTGACAAACCTGTGAAAACCAGGCACGCCCAGGTTACCCATTACAAAAGCAAATGGATGCTAAATTTGATTCAGCATTGAACACTCATATGTTGAGTTATTGTTTGGTGAACACAGTGCATATTTCATCTATTATATATACTGTATTTAAATGTTGAACATGTATTTACAGTTACTTGTTAATTTGTGAGGGAAAATGTTGGCTAGTTATAGTAAAATTAGTCCTAATAAAGGGTATTAACTGAATTATAACACTGTGTCCCAAGGCCAAAAAGGCTGTGAACCACTGGAATAGTGGACAGTGCAGACTGGTATCAGTGACTGAAGATTCAAACTTAATGGGTCAAATCTCCTCCAAAACATTGTGTCTGGGCTGTATGCACATTCTCTCTACTTCTGTGAAGGATAATCCACTCAGAATTCTTTTCCTTTTTGGTGGTCATGGCTCAATGAAAAATCAGAACGTGACTTATCAATGCTGAGTCAACAAATCTGAACTTCACAATCACTTGCCATCTACTATATATACGTGCAATATTAGATTTCACTGATGAGCGGTAATGTGTCCCATGTTGATTGGACATGCAAGTAAGAAACTCAGTGTATTCTGTTCATGTGACAATACTAATAATACTATTGCTACCAATGTTACTGCTATCCAGGTCAGTCAAGGATAAGCCCCATAATGTTTACAGCATCCCAGGGGGATTTGTGATCTTATTATAACCCTAGGCCACAGGGGTAAAAGCATGAAAGACAAAAGGGATTGTGGAAAAAGAAGAGGTAATATATGAAGAAGAGAAGGGTATGACACCATGTGAAGGAGATGTATTGGATGAGCGTCAATCAAATGCAATGGAAGTGCATGCATGTGATGTAATGTTGTGAAGTTTAGTCTGAAAGTGTAGAGTGCCAGTGTGTGAGAGGGTCGCAGAATACGGATGTAGTAAGTGTAAATTTACAAATCAGCAGTGGAGATATTTTGGAAAAGGTATTGAAGTTCTGCTACTTAGGTTACATACTTAGTGCTTAGCAGTGCAGGCATAATGGTAATACCGAGGTGAACTGGTGCATAGAAGAAATTCTGGGAAATGTTCCCTTTTTGACTTTTAGAGACATCTCTCTGGCATTCAAGGGAAAGGTTTATGAAAGCTGTGTGAGATGCAGCATGTTCTATTGACGTGAGATGTGACCAATAAAGGCAGAGCATGAAGCAAACCTGGAAATGAAGGAGATGAGACTAACCAGATTGGTTCAAAGGTGTAGAGCTGATAGGTGTTGTTCTGAGGAGAAACAGAATAGGAGTGGGCAGGAAGAGTGAAAGGCAGAGGATAACTGAATAAACAGGTGCACCAAAATAATAGTGAAGGGCATGGACATGGTTGGGGATTGTTTTTGATGCAATGAAAAGAATGAGTCTTACACCAAAGGATGCCCAGATCTGGGGGGAATGGTGGAAGAAGCTTTGGGGGAAAATGGCTAAACTGGGAAAGAAAGGGGGTGCTAAGCCAATGATGCTGATAATGATGACATTTTCATTTGGTCATTGCTTACTGCAGTAGCAATACTGGAGTACTCATTGCCACATATACTGTACTGCAGGACAGTTTTAAGCAGCAGCCCTACCCAATTATTCCATTTTTATGATTATTTTTACAATTTGGTATTTTTCTATTATGATGTTTCTGTGTGCAAATGTTTGTTCTCCTATGTAACATGTATTTTGTGGTTGGTTCACCAAGATCTGGGGCCACCTGTCCATCTCCTTAGAGGAACTGCCCCCAGCCCTACAAAGGCTGATGGGAAATGCAGTCCCTCACAGTTCACTTCTAAGTACTCTTGAGAAATTGGTGGTTATTATTTTGTTTATTGTTTTTCTTTCTTTTCTTTTTTTTTTTTTTTTTTTTTCTCCACACTAGTTTTTGGATTTTCCTTATTGGATTTGTGTATTTGTCACTTTGTTGCTTTGGATTGCCTTTTAGGCAAACTCTTTTTCCTTATTTTTTTGCTATTTTGAGCATTTTTTTGCTTTTCTTTCAAGTTTGTATATAAATCTTTCTTTTATAAGATTTCTTCACTTACATTTTTGTACAAGTCAGGAGTTGACTGTTAACCTCTTCATTGTGGACATTTTGATTATTATTTTTAATTTAAAATAATGCAGTATCACCTTAAAAGATAGGTTACCATTGTGTATAATGCAGCACTTACCAAAGCCACTGGAGGAGTTCATACTGTGATACATTGTACTTAATGTACATACACAGGTGTGTGTGTGCGTGTGAATGTGCCCTACACTGGTAAATAGAAAGATTCCAACATAATTTGGAACATGAGGAATCAAACTACATTCAACTAATGTACCGTGTACCTGTAATGTACTGCTAAGCAAGGAAAATTATAACAAATTCTTAAAAAAAAAGAAAAAGATTCAAATATATAATTTAAAATAATCATTGAAACATGGATAGATGGAATTACTGTTGCAATTCTCAAACACTTATTTTCAGAAAAAGATTATACTATTACAACCAACAAAACTGAGTTCCTCACTGGTAATGTCATGCTGGACTGAAGTTTTCTATGATCATAAAAATGCACTTTAACCAGTCTTATTTTTGCACTTTAAAAGTAATAGTTAAATGCTTACCTTATCTCCTTATATTTTTGCATCAATTTATCCGTGTTGTAAATTTTTTTTTTAAAAGATAACGACTTCATTTAAAATTTGTGTCTTTCTGTTTAGCCAGTTGGAAATATAAAACACACCAGTAACGGTGCGGTGCATGATAACGTGCAGTGAATACACTTGACTTGAGCATTCATAGTTTTCATCCTCTTTCTCTTTACGTTTAGCAATCATTTGCTCAGAGGTTGATGCGCTGGCTGCTTCATGAGCAGCTCTTCTTTTCTTCTTTTCTCCACTCTAGCAACCCGCTTCTTCTCTTCTTTCGTCAGCATCTTTTCGCGTTAAAACTGATTAAGTCAGTGTTTCTGTTGCAATTACTTAGTACGTTTTCCTTAATTTTTCACTTAAGCTGGCACTTAAGTCTTCAATCTGCCTTAAGAATGATTAAAGATATGAAGAGGTAGGGGGAAGTGATGGCGAAGGTGGTAGGGAATGAGAACGGTGCCCATACACCTGCTGGCTGCTGTCGAGGGTTGATTCTACAATAACATAAAATAAAAATAAAAGAGGAATAACCTTGGAGGTCAATCATCACAACGAAAGTGGACAGTAGAGGTCACGTAGTATACAGTCAAATATAGTCAGCCTGCATAATAATTTACTCTGCTTTCAACAAAAAAGATAACAGTGGTATGTCTTTCATTTCCTAGGAACATCTGAGTACTGGGGTGTTTTCTCAACAAAGATTTTTAGTGAAGCAGTATTTACTTGTATGAAATTAAATCAAATGTGAAAAACTGGCTGTGCAAAAATGTGGGTCCCCTTGTCATTTTGCTGATTTGAATGCATGTAACTGCTCAATACTGATTACTTGCAGCACCAAATTGGTTGGATTAGCTTGTTAAGCCTTGAACTTCATAGACAGGTGTGTTCAATCATGAGAAAAGGTATTTAAGGTGGTCAATTGCAAGTTGTGCTTCCATTTGACTCTCCTCTGAAGAGTGACAGCATGGAATCCTCAAAGCATCTCTCAATGATCTGAAAAGAAAGATTGTTCAGTGTCATGGTTTAGGGGAAGGCCACAAAAAGCTATCTCAGAGGTTTAAACTGTCAGTTTCAACTGTAAGGAATGGAATCAGGAAATGGAAGGCCACAGGCACAGTTGCTGTTAATCCCAGGTCTGGCAGGCCGAAAAAAATACAGGAGCAGCATAGGATTGTGAGAATGGTTACAGACAACCCACAGGTAACCTCCAAAGACCTACTTGGAAGAACATCTGTATATCTATACATTGTTCTACAATTCAGCGTAATTTGCACAAAGAACATCTGTATGGCAATGTGATGAGAAAGAAGCCCTTTCTGCACTCACGCCACAAACAGAGTCGCTTGTTGTATGCAAATGCTCATTTAGACATGCCAGATTCATTTTGGAAGTGCTTTGGACCGATGAGACAAAAATTGAGTTATTTGGACATAACAAAAAGCACTTTGCATGGCGGAAGAATAACACCGCATTCCAAGAAAAACACCTGCTACCTACTGTCAAATTTGGTGGAGGTTCCGTCATGCTGTGGGGCTGTGTGGCTAGTTCAGGGACTGGGGCCCTTGTTAATGTTGAGGGTCGGATGAATTCAACCCAGGGGTTGGATATTTCAACAAGGCAATGACCCAAAACACAGTTCGAAATCTACAAAGGTATTCATGCAGAGGGAGAAGTACAATGTTCTGGAATGGCCATCACAATCTCCTGACTGGAATATCATCGAAAATCTATGGGATGATTTGAAGCAGGCTGCCCAAGCTCGGCAGCCATTAAATTTAACTGAACTGGAGAGATTTTTGTTTGGAAGAATGGTCAAAAATACCTCCATCCAGAATCCAGACACTCATCAAAGGCTATAGGAGGCATCTAGAGGCTGTTATATTTGCAAAAGGAAGCTCAACTAAGTATTAATCTAATATCTCAGTTGGGGTGCACAAATTTATGCACATGTCTAATTTTGTTATGATGCATATTGCATATTTTCTGTTGATCCAATAAACTTAATGTCACTGCTGAAACAGTACTGTTTCCATAAGACATGTCATATATTAAAAGGAAGTTGCTACTTTGAAAGCTCAACCAATGATAAACAAAAATCCAAAGAATCCAAACTTTTTCATAAGACTGTATGTGTACCAAATTTCAGGTCTATAGTTCAAATGGTTTGTGAGCTACAGGCAATTTAAAATCCTGAACAGACAAACGGATAGCCACGGTAGCATATTATATAAGAAGATAAGTTAGGAAACAATACCAAAAAGTCAAGTATAATATGACTGATAGAATGATGGAAAGTTGCAGTCTGACAAATGGAAACGAAACTGCTATATCTGGCAAACAATAGTCTAATAATAAACGTTTAAACCTGACTAATCTGATTTAGGGTCCTGTCAATGATAAGACAAGAGAGTTGTGAAAAGGTTTGGGGCAGCCATCTGTATAATTTTTCCTGGCTGCAGAAGAGCTGTATAAACAGTATATATGTGTACAGGTTAAAGTCCAAACTGAAATGAACTGATGAGGGAAAGATGGAGGTTTTAAGGCAGAGAATAGGAAGTGGAATCATCATGGCAGGAAACAGCAATGGCGTCATCAGGGCAGGAACCTAGAAGTGACATCATCGGACCTGGAACCGAAAGTGATGTCCCCCTAGTTTGGCGAGAATTACCCTCATTCAAGCCCTTCAGTTGCCTCCCATGTGCACGTGCGTGACACTCCTCAAGAGACTCCCCTTACCTGACGCAGTCTATGTGTTAAACCAGTCAAGGTTTTGTTCATGCCTTGTGCCCAATGTGTCTAGCATAGAACATGATATGATAAGCAGATTATATACACTAAAATGTGGAAAGTATGGAGTGAAATCTGAATATGTAAACTCAGATTTGAATGTATAAAGTCAAACTAAAATACAAGGAATATACACAGATGAGCCACAACATTAAAATCACTGACAGGTGAAGTGAATGACATGGATAATCTTGTTACAATGGCATCTGTCAAGAGGTGGGATATATTAGGCAGCAAGTGAACAGTCTGTTACTAAAGGTGATGTGTTGGAAGCAGGAAAAATGGGCAAGTGTAAGGATCTAAGGGACTTTAACATGGGCCAAATTGTGATGGCTGGATGACAGGGGTCAGAGCATCTTTGAAACAGCAGGTCTTCTGGGCTGTTTCCCATTTGCAGTGGTTAATACCTACCAAAAGTGGTCCAAGGAAGAACAAACGGTGAACCAGCAACAGGGCCACGGGCACCCAAGGTTAACTGATGCGCATGGGGAGTGAAGGCTGTCTCATCTGGTCCGATCACAGAGAAGAGCTACTGCAGCAAAAATTTATGAAAAACTTAAGGCTGATCATAAGAGAAAGGTGTCAGAACATACAGGATAGCTTGCGACATATGGGACTGTGTAGCTGCAGACGGGCCAGAGGGCCGTTAATCAAGCAAAATGTGGGATGTGTTGGAAAACACGTCCAATCAATGGAGACCTAGACAATATTAGGCAGGTGTTTTTAATGTTGTGACTGATCAGTGTACTGCATACTGTAGAGTCAAAAGACTTGGGTACAGTTCTTATGCATTGTACTAATTACATTTGCCAGATATGTGAAAATAATTACTGGAAAATTTGTATTAAACTAATGTTTTTAGTGTGAATGCTATTTCTTCCCACCCAAACATTCATCTTTTTCATCCTGATTTAACTCTATGTAGACATTTGATTAGACTGCAGTTCCATTTTTGACCCATTGGTCTTATGAATTTAGCTTTTTCAGTTGTAGACTCAGATTTCTACCAGTGTTGTGACTGTCTAAAAATTATAAGAAGTTATGTGTAATCCTTAGGTTTATTTCAGTAAAGCAAATTGGCTGACTTATGAAGGCCTACAGTATGACGTCAGAATTGAATGTCTGTGCTGCTTGGCACCTAACATCAAAACAATGTCTATTAGCATTTTTTCCTTCAGATCTGCCAAATGTGTGATCCAGTGCAGCTCCATCCTGCAACAAAACAATCTTAAAGTTCCAATTGAGATAACTTTGTAAGTTGTAAATAGCTGTGCTGAAAATGCTGTGTCAGTGGTGAACGTGCAGCAAGCTATCTGTTCTTATACCTGTTCTCAGGGAAAAACATGGGTTTCTTCACACATTTTGTTTCATATTATTACATTTGCATTCAACTTTTCTTGAAATAAAAGATGCATAGGTTCACTCCTTATATTTCAATTTTGTCTTTTGTTTTATACATTCAAAATCCACTTCCTACACTTCAAATTTAACTTTATATATTCACAACTGACTCCATATATTCCAAAATTCTGCACATTTTCCTGTTTCATACTCTATTACGTGTACAGTATACAAAATTGAAACAAGTGAAATGAGGGATAAAATTTATATTGAAATCAATGGCATCTACACAAATGTTAAGGTCGCGTATAAAAATAATGGGCAAACCCAACTGCTCATTATATAGACTGGCTTGTCATATTGTTGAGGCACAATTGGCAGGAACTGAGATAATGAAGACTACTCAATGTCCATATCTTTAAGGAGGAACAGTAACTAAGATGATGTTGAAATAGAGGACAGGGAAAAGATGACAAAAGCTAGGAGAAAATGAACAAAATCTCCATGCACTGTAAGGAAAAATACAAACAGCTCTTGACCATTAGATGGCTAATATCAAACTAATGTAGGAGCATGAAGGGTCAATCAGAACACTCTACAGAGATTGATGCCATGGTTGGAATGTGGTACATTAAATACTTTTCAAATCTAAAAAATATCAGTTTTGTGGAATTGGTGATGCAAGCATTGCAAGAAATAATATAGCAGCAGAAAGAGGTCAGATGAATCATTCTTTGGTTGTCTTGTTCTCAGCAAGTGGCACACCACTTGATGCCTGAAAATTTGAATCCCAATGTAGCTATAATGAAATATTTCTCTTGATGAATGTAACATTTTCAAGGATGACAGAGTCCCTATCAATAAGGAAAAAATGTACACCATATACTGTTAGTCTTGCCTAGGAAAGGTTACCAACAGTAAAGGGAGGACCCAGAAAGTGGAATCCTGGATTTCTCACAATCTTCACACAATCTGCACATTCGTGTAGGGGTTTAGACCTCAAAGGGTGTCATTTTCTTGTTAATTTTTGATATCAGCATAAATTGCGAAAGTTCAATATTTTTCAATATGTGCAGCAAAGCCATTGTTATTTCCGATACGTGTTGCCATTTCACAGCTTTTTTCATCTCTCTTTGTCACAGCATTCTCCCACAATTCCAAAGGGTGTGCACTGTCAACAGAGTGATTATTTCAAGGTCGATCTGAACACCTCCAAAATGTCCTCAAAACCTTTTTGTTCTTGTTTGCTGTCTCTTGCTCTTGATTCTGAAATCCAATGGTTGATTAAATTTGTAGTTGTTGAAAAGATAGGATTGACTTTTGGTTCCAATCTTAGCTTGCCTTTTGAGTGCATGTACTGTATCTTCCAGTCCTCTTCATTAAAAACATACCTGTCTCACTCAGAGTCAGTACAGATAGCACTGAAAGTAATGCAAAATAATTTATATTAGCTGATAACAATTATTGTGATAAAAATAAATGCAAAAAGCAGATTCAGCACCTTCAAAATATGATTTGAGGTAACGATTAATTAAAAAAGACTTCAACAAACAAAATACAGAACGTACAGAAGCATAAGATTGCAATCTCCATTGGTAGTCACCAATATGAAGAGGTAGGGGAACTTAAGCACTTATACAAGACTGTGCAGCAGCTCCTGAAATTACACAATCATATTATTAAAATATCAAGTGATTGAATTTCCCCTGCTGCATCTATTTAAGATCACTATGGGCTCAGGAGTGCAAAGAAACTAGGAGCTCCTAGAGGGAGTGCTAGTCAGGAGTGCCTTTTAGAGCTGATTGTAAGGCCTTAAAACTACGAGGCCCTTGAAAATGCCCACATGAAATGTTAGAGAATTCTTCATTTTTCACTTTTAGAGTTATTTTCCTATTTTGGTCTGTGTTCCCTTGCATGGAGGGATTAGAAAGATTAGTTATTTTATTGTAGAGTAATAGGGTTAGGATTACTTCATCCTGACTTATTACAAATAGACAAAAAGCTTTTGAATGTTGTGACACTAGAGGGCGCTGTCGCTCCTCAAAACCCACAGACAAAATGTCCAAGACTCCAGGTAAAAGCACCAAGAAATATTTTTGAATTATTTTCTTCAATAAAGTGCACAAAAGCACCACCACCACAATACACAATAAATACAATAATCAATAGCAATACAATAAATCAATCCTCCACTCCCAGCAGCTCCGTCACACTACCTCCCAACTCCGGCTCAGCTTGCTGGGATTCCCATAGTCCTTTAAATAGTCCTTGACCCGGAAGTGCTACTGTCCTTCTGTCCATGTGATTCATTAGCACTTCCGGGTCAGATGAAGACTTATATTTTTTCTTCAGCCCGGAAGTACTTCTGTTCTTCCGTTCCCGTGACTTGGGAGTACTTCCGGGCTACAGGGAAAATAAAAATCCCTGTGTCTCCCTGCATCATCCCACGACGGCACCCACAGCACCCAGCAGGGCTGTGAAGCCAAACTCCATCTCCCATTGTGCCCTGCGGGAATCCGGGGCACCTCCATGCTGCAGGGAAGAAGCCATCTAGCGGCCTGGATGTGTCGGCCGGGATGAGCTGCTGGCCGTCCATCACAATATTATTTCAAAGGATAACAAATCAAAATGTTCAAGCAAATAAAGAAAACAAATAATTAAAATCTTAGCTCTCAGAATATACAGTGTAGCCATGGCAGGCAGAAGGAGCCGTCCGCTATAGTTTGCTGTCCCCTTGCTGCTGTACTTCAGTGTTCACCTTGTCTCCAGAATTCACTGTCAACAGGCGAATAGCTTATATTACTAGCTATTTCAACTCCACCTGAGGATAAGTTCCCCAGCCACTCTTAAGGAAATTCCAGAGTCAAGGTTGCTCTCATAAGTAATATGAGAATGGACTTTGAACAATTGCTTGGTGGGTGTTTACCCTAATATCTTACATGTATCAATGTGATAAAATATGTATTAGAAAACTTAACTTTTCTTATAACACTCTGCGTCCATTATCATAGATGAGATCTTGTTTTGCTTGCTCTGTTTAACTGGTAACAGGTCAGATTAGGAACATTAGCCACAAGTTCTGTCTCTCAAGGACAAAAAGAAACACATTTGTGTTAGGATTATCGTAGCTCAGGACTTTGGGAGGATTGCTGATTCATAGAAGATTCAAGAAGAAAGGTCGTGGCTAGCCAGAATTGGTTCAAGAGCACATTTCCTGCATTTGAGACGAGAGCTGGCCCCTAAATTAAAATATCTCATTGGTCCAAGAGATGTAACATCAAAGCATAAAAGAAGATGGGCATAAAAATGGGGTTCTAAGGAAGCCCAGAGTCTCATACTGTCAATTCCGTCTAGAGATCATGTTGGATCAGAGAATGGCCAACTCATACTGCAACGCAAAGACAAAGAGCTACCTGCCCATCTAAACATATTCTCTGTCTAGACTGTTAAGTGTGGAGATCTGTTATTCATTCAGGTTGTAATGATGTGGTTTGTCCAATAATTTGGTTTGTTTCCCCTTTAGGCCTATTAAGTTAAGGAATGTCAATCTATAGTGCATATATAAAAGTGCAAACTTGCTCTCCTTTTTTTGGGTGCTCTGTCATGTTTCCTAGAGTCTGGAGATAAGACAGGTACTTAGTAGCAGGAGCAGTCAACCCTGGCAGTGACCACAAGTGCAGCTGTAGACTGGAGTTGTATCTTTGCAGCAGGCTGGTGAGTTTAAACACATTGGAACAAGAGATAAAGGTTTAGGACTTTCAGGTATACACAGTAAAGGAATCTAAAAGTGAGAATATTGCCCTCTTAGAAAACTTCACCTTTATAATTTAAGTCTAATTGAGACTACATTACTGTCCCTTTACCTGTAAGACAATATATTTTAAAGCTGGAAGTTTTAATCCAGGATTACATTGTCTACTGTGATCACAGAATACCAAGGATCAGGACGTAGATCTCAGGAATCAGGTGGCAGACTATACTCCC
Source organism: Polypterus bichir lapradei (assembly GCA_026402145.1). Taxonomy (NCBI): domain Eukaryota; kingdom Metazoa; phylum Chordata; class Cladistia; order Polypteriformes; family Polypteridae; genus Polypterus; species Polypterus bichir. The sequence goes on along the minus strand of JANRMT010028174.1, from coordinate 56,892,549 downwards.
ATCTGTAATAGAGTGGAGAGAGTCAGCTCACCTCAAGTCACCCTCACAGATGGCCTGAAGTGGGCACAAAACATCTCAGTTATTCAGAAATTGCCAAGATGGTTCATCGTTGCCTTAACTTCTTCAGACTTTTGAGTAAAGGCAAGGTGTCTCCATCTATATCCACCAAGTTTTATTAAGTACATTCTTCATGGTCAATTTTCTCCCCTTCTCTCCTCCAGCTTCAGGGATAGTTTTATCTTTAGCACACAAGACTACACGTACTTTTTGTTGGTGCATTCATTGTCCGCAGGTGATATTATACTGCTGTTCCAAGTACAGTATGTGGCGCACGTAAAAGAAAGAATCTCGAGGTGCTGTATACACGTGGCAATAAATTTGATGTTAAACTTGAACTTGGTTCCCTGGCTAACTGGGTCAAAGCCCTGAAAAACTCCTTGTTGGATTTTCCTGTTCTCCTGCTAATAACAAAGTGACAAATGCAGACCTTCCAAAGTAGTCACAGCTTATATTTTACTGAAGTTAATTCCCTTTCCTGCCTATGCTGACTTCAGCAAAGCTTCTTTTCTCTATCGTTTTAGGTCAGTTACGCTCTTTTCCTTGCTTTCTCCATGTCTGGTGCCTGTTCTTCTCATGGTAATCAATCTTTAACTGACCAAGTTATGAACATAATATGATTCTTAAAATACTCTTTACTATAGTATGAAACAATTTTAAAGATGATAATGTGATTTTATTTGGAAACTTTGGGGCTTTTATTTTTATTAAATAAGCCCATTAATTCCAGTAAGTGTAACGGAATTCACTTGATAAAAGTACAATATAAATCCTTGTTATGGTTTTGCAGTATGTTGAAACCTCTTCATATTAGGTTGTTTTATTTATTTTAAAACAAGTTAAATATATTGGTCTTTACTTGTGTCAGCCCCTATCACCTTTAAAGGATAGTGGCTTGTTTTTCTCAGGGGGTATGTGGTCTGCTTTCTATCAATGAATTAAAGGGCTCCTTTGCAGTGTACAAGCAGCTGAACTTGATAAACGAAGTGCACGACCTATAAGATCTCATTCTCCAGGTCTCATAGGAAGGCAAAGGTCACTGCCTCATCCAATATCCTCCTGAGCCGGTATGAAATCTAGAATAGCAAAACAGTGAGCGGCAGTCCTGCACAAAGCATGACATTCCATACTGGATTCCAGCATTCCACATCTGAACTTTGAGTAATAGATACACTAAGTGAATAAAAATGTATCTGCTAACGACTCCAGTAGGAAACTGAAGGGCAGTGTCTTTGTCTGAAAATGGACCCTGAAAGCAGATTAGGTAGACCCAGAGCTAAAATGAGTTTTCCCTTTATGAACACAAACCCACTGACTTACAAAGTGGCTCTAGGACACACATCGATCTTCTGCCCTACTGGGATGGACCATTTTGCAACAACTCTGTGATATTTAACTTCATTTCTTAGGGGGAATAAAACAAAAATTCAAACAGTTTATGCCCTCTATATGAAGAAAAATGAAAATGTTATGGTTCTGTGTGGATGCACACACATACACAGTATTGATAATGCAGAAAATGCATTCAGACAAATTCATGTTATTTACAGAAGTGATTCTTTTCCTGTGAAAGAAAAGAAGTAAAAGTGCGGTAATTTTAAAGTAAGCAATATTTTATAATATGCAGAAATCCTCAAAAGCCTTTAAATTCAATTTCTATAACAAGGAATGCCATTCAGGAAAATTTAAGTCTGTAATTTTATTCATTGGTTATTTTATACACACAATAATGGTTAAAATAAATTAGTTGGAGTATACTGCAAAGTTTTACTAGGCAGGGAAGGATCGTATGAGTCATGGATAAGGTCCACTAAGCCTCTAAAAGGGAGAATGAATCAAAACTTTTCCTCCTGAACAACAGATGGCAGGAGCCAATAAACCCTAACGCTTCATGACTTACATAGCAAAAATGGGATGCTACTTTTAACTTAACTAACAATAATAAACAGAAATAACACAAACACCATGAGGTTTTCTGCAATATGTGACTCAGAACCATCCATCCATTATCCAACCCACTATATCCTAACTACAGGGTTACAGGGGTCCGCTGGAGCCAATCCCAGCCAACAGAGGGCGCAAGGCAGGAAACAAACCCCAGGCAGGCACCAGCCCACCGCAGGGCGCACACACACACACACACACCCACCAAGCACACATTAGGGACAATGTAGAATCGCCAATTCACCTAACCTGGATGTCTTTGGACTGTGGGAGGAAACCGGAGTATCCGGAGGAAATCCACACAGACACGGGGAGAACATGCAAACTCCACACAGGAAGGACCTGGGAGGTGAACCCGGGTCTACTAACTGCGAAACAGCAGCACTACCCACTGCGCCACCGTGCCGCCCCACTCAGAACCATAAGTACAAAATAATGAAGGCCTGAAGGAAATGCTTTGTCCTGAAGTTTTAAAGTTCGCAGAGAGATTTCATAGACATACTTGTAATGAGTGCTCACTTTGAGTTTTTCAGTCTGTCATTAGGCAAGTTGTTACTCTCCACTTGCTTCGGTGGCAGCACTTTGATCCCAAAGTGGAAGAACCGAAATTGTTTTCTTTCACAATAATCGAGAAAGCAGTTCTAAAAAGAACATAGTAAAATTATCAGTAAAAACACTGGGGCTGACCTACCAAAACTTCATGCCATCTACTCAGCCAGATGTCTAAGGAGAGCTGATGAGAGCCACACAACTCATCCCTTATTTTAATTTCTGCATTCTACTAAGTCCACCCGCTTCAAGGACACCTTCATCCCCAGGCCATAAGGTCACTGAACTCTCAGTAACCTGTTCTTACATGTCCTATATACTGTACTCACCATGTGATTTATGCATAATTGAACTGTATATTAAATGTGTACTGAGAAATTAACCCTTAAACTGCCATATACCTGGGGGTTAATGCACCCCTGGACGCCAAATATTTATTTGCTGTACTATTTAAGGAAACGTATCAATTCACCAAGAAAAAGTGCAGTTTTAATGGAACACATTTTTTTCATGTAAAGAACATTTCAATTACTGCAACACTGATAATTATATACACTGCCAATGAACTGTAAAAATTATAAAAAAAAACTACTGCAACAATCTATTATTATATGTACAAGGTGCAACTGACACCATTGATGAAATTCAGTAAATCACTGAGCCAACTGTGCTTGAACTAGTTGCACGCAAGCACACAGAGGCCAACGCTGATTCTTGTGGGCTAGTCTAGCACAGCGGCTGAATCCCAGGGACAGTGATGCTGTTTCACTAGGGGGCGGCAGTGGCCATGAACTGATTGCTCAACAAATGTATGGCACTGACTGATTAGCTCCGGCGTGCTGGCAAATTGCACTGGGGACCCACTATAGCCGGTTGTGGCATTCAACGAATGTACATCTCCAAATATACTAGGCTCCGGCATGCTGGCAAATTGCATTGGAAACTGACTATAGCCAGTTGTGGTGGTTTATGGGTTAATTCATACATTTATTTCTAGTAGGACTGACAACTGCAATGTGGTGTTCACTGGCTATGCAAATCATTCTTTATACAGCTTTCAGTTAATTCAAAATGCTATTCCAAGAATTATTACAAGAACAAGAAAGTACAAATCCATCACTCCATTTCTGAAGTCCTTACACTGGCCCCCAGTTACGTTTAGGGCAGATTTCAAAATCCTCCCTTTAATATACAAACCCTAAAAGGTCAAGGGCCTACTTACGTATCTGGACTTACCATTACTTACAAACTGGAGCGCACATTAAGATCTCAAGATGCTGGTCTGCTTATGATTCCAAGCATTAATAATATAACAGTGGGAGGTTGAGCTTTTAGTTATAGGGCCCCAAAGCTGTGGGATGGTTTGCCTGCTGCTATAAGAGGTGTGCCTTCAGTCTCAGCCTTTAAATCCCAATTGAAGACTCGCTACTTCCATTTAGCATACCATGACTAGAGCTGCTGGTTAACTGTGCATACTGTATTTCTCTTGTTAGTCATTAGCACTAAAATATAAGTAATACGATATTTATAATCTGTTATTAACCCTCCCCTATTTTGCTTTGCTTCTCAGTGTCCTAATGTGGCACTTGGTGCCATTGATCTACTGCCAAGTTGTTTGCCTGCCATGGAGAAGTCATCTCAGATAAAGAAGCACTGGAATCACCAGGTAGAAGGTTCCTTTCATCAGACTGGCCAGCCCAGCACTGACTTAACTGTAGAATGGCCAGTAGTGTGGAGGTGGCTTTCGGCTGAGGTCTGCTGGACTCTGTCTATGTCTGGCTTGTACAATCTGGCCATGGTTTTACAATTAACTGATGGACAGATATTGTTGTTTTTCATTCATAATTAGTTTCTACTAACATATTATAGTTTTGTATTTAGTGAGTGGTATAATCTACTCTTGCATTTTTTCTTGAGAGTTGTCATGGTGCTCTGTGCCTGCACTTGGTGAGGGATGCTGTGCAAGAACAAAGTAGTTTATACTATTTTGTTGTATTTCTGAAGTGACAATGAAAGATTGAGCACTCTGTGAAGACTCTGTGTATTTACCCCATTTTTGCAGCAATTACATGTCCAACCTACTTGGAAGGGGTCTCTCTATGAATTCCCCATTCCCAAGATTTCATCCATTGTTTTCCCTACAAAGTTTTTTTGGGATTTTTTTTCTTGTCTTCTTATGGAGTCAAGGCTAGGGGTCTGTCAAAAACTGGGCTTGTTAAAGTTTATTGAGTCATTCATTGTATGATTTTGGCCTATTCAAAAAATAAATTGCTGTTATTGTTGCTGTACTGCCATCTGCTTTTTATTTTTATTGTCTCTTATTCACAGGATTTATTTATCTTCTGCTACTCTTATAATGGTTACTGTATTCATTTCTACATCTTCATCTTATTGTTTTATTGTATATTATTACCTTCACATTTTTCCCAGCCCCGTTCCCCCTCAGCTTATCTGTGACGCAAGAATTTCATTATTCTCTTGCAGTGTTTGTGACAATGAAGAAAAAATCTTAATGTAATCTCTAAAATTTTGTATGTTGTGCATATGTCATAGAGTTTAAGTAAAGCATCTTTCACACATCTCAGCTCAGGGGGCATCTTCAAGGCTCTGCTGAGGTAAGCAATACCACTCCAGGAGGATAAGGAGCACTATCACTAACTACCTGCTCCTTTACCTCCATAGCTCCAAGGGGCAATTGCCATGGGATCCCTGACTATTCCCTGTGAAGGACTCTGGACACACCAACCCTTCCGGTGTGCTATACTGTATATTCGGTCTGTGAGCCAGAAGTGGGTATTCATTATAGGACCCACTTGAGAGGTAGTGAGTACTCCTCTTATACAGCTTGTTTTGAAAGTGCGAGAGAATGTGGTATTGACTACATTGGGTGTTATTGGGCTGGTGCCCTAACCCTTGAAACCATGTCCGTCCAATTGTGTGACATAGCCCAGAAAAATCTAAGAAACCTAGTCCTAAAAAGGGCAACAGAAGACTCAGTGGGGCACTGATGCACCTCTTAAGCACATACACATGTTAAACTTATAGATTATTTCAATTTGGCTCTGTGGTAGCATTTAAAGGGGTTTTCTTTACATGAAAACTCCACATATGCCAAATTTAAAGAGAAGAAAAGAAAATGCCTATCCTCCCTCAGGTAAGGTAATGCCAAGAATGTGAGATAAAGGTCATTTCTGACATCATTTTGTTGTCATAAACATACCTCCAAAATTAGGAACGCACACTCTCTGAAACTGTAACCTTTGCCTGTCCTTAAACAATTTTTTTTAAAATACTGCTGACTTTAGTAGACATAGAGACTGCTTGCTAAGTGTGACTGTGAATGTAAAAATTGTCCAGCAATACTACATTGTCATAGTTTTTACCTATAAAAAGTTATTTAGAGACTCTGCTATGTACCTCTGCTGGTTCACTTTACTGCACTTAACAATAAGTCTACAATTGTGTTTGATCCTATTGTAATATCTAATGGTAGCAACCTAAGTGATGATCACAAAAACAAGAAATCATTCGATGACTACCTTTCATGACTAATGAATGAAGGTTAAAAATCTGGGATGGCCTCTGCTAAAAACATGGTCGTTTTGTACTAAGTAAACTTTCATCAAATCACAGAGATTTGATTAGCATAATATCATTATCCAGAAAAGCTTCACTTTACAAGCAAGTGAATGCTTGGCAAAGCACATTATCAATTGCAATGATGTACAGGGAGTTATAATTTGCATATGATACAAATTCTAATCCAGAAACCCAATTTCAATTTCGATTCTGTTATATAAACCAATTTTAAAAATTCCTCTCTAAAGAAATTATAGGTAACAGTCAGGAAAGAACTGTAGGTGGAATAAAATCCAGCTTTTAATTTAAGAACACAGGACTGTGGTGTGCTGGGAAGCAGCCAGCCAAGCAATTTTGTTGACACATTTTTGGACAACACATAATACTCCCTACTGATAGAGTAGAATCCTTGTCTGTCTCTCTCTTTCTCCCTCTGTTTTTAATATCCAGAATGATACTCCATTCATTTATAAGCCTATGCTTTTTGATGCACATAAGAATACAGAACAGTAGGTGTTAGATGCAAGAAGCACCTACTGTATTGCGATAGCCATGTCTGTCTATCTATTTGTCTATATGTCTGTCCTCATGAAATATCTTGGCCTCCTATAGATCAATTTTGCTGAAATGTGACACACTTATTCATCAAAGAAATCTGTCAAGACAGTTCAATATTCATTGGGATATGTTGAACAGATCATTCTCTGGAAAGTTTTGAAATATCAGAATCTCCCTTTTGAAAAACACTGGCAATTTTGCAAACTTGTCTGCCTTAAAACAGAGAAACATTTTTGTGTGACTCCAACTATGAATTCCTTTGCTTTTTCAATTTTACTTTGACAGTTCTACATCAATTTGTATACTTTGTATATTTTTCTCTTTTTCACCTCTGATAACTGCTACTGATGGCAAACAGATCCCCGATACAAGATAATGAAAAACCTGAAGATGGCACAGGCTGTCACAATCTGTTTCTGTGCCTGGACAATCCTGCATTTGGCAGACCATCTCGGCGTGTGCAGAAACCTCAGCATCAGCAGCATTGTTTCTGCTTTATGAAGTCTTCCCACCTGCTTGAGTGTAAAAGGTAAAGAAGCAGAGCATCAGCATATAACAATTTCCAATGCTTTAAGTTGTATTAAGTACGTAAAAAAAAACTTTCTAAGTGTAAAAGTATAAAATGCAAGAAATGAAAACAATAGGTTATCTAAATACAAATGCAGTACCCTGTGATGTGTAAGCTGTTATACACAACTAAATCAACAACACAGCTCCATTATCATTCACTATTTCACTGACTATAGTTTGCTGTCAGACTGCTACATTCACCTGATATCCGTAATGGCCAGTCACTGTAATAAAATTTGCCTTTCACTTCCGCTATTCCCTAACATCATGCACAGAACTAATTACAAAAGGTTTAGATTTATTTCTTTAGGTTATATTAATTGGCACATCCAATGTGTGATAGTGGTGTGTGTGTGTGTGTGTGTGTATGTTTGTGTGAGTGAAAGTGGTCCTGTAATGGACTACAGTCCTGCCAAGGCCTATTTTCGACTTTTTGCCCAGTCATGGTTGGATAGCAGGACTTCATTTTACACTTCATTTTTATTAACACAAGGTACTGTTGGTCTACATTGCTTTCTGCTCCTATTTTTATTTATGACTTTATTTTATTTATCATTATATTTTGAAAAATACCTTGGCAGCATCTTGGTGAATCATCCTTAGTGTGGATGTATGCACTTTGCTTGATTTGAGAATCCTGTGTCTCAGGTGCATGCTCAAAGTTCTGACTGATCAGACACGAGTGCTAAAACAAAGTCACCCAGAATTAAAGTGTAAAGTGGATACATTAATTCAAGAAACTCTGAATGTGTCTGAAGAGTCTGTAGTAAATATAGGAACTTCATGTCTGCACATCTAACAATTCACCAATCAGAAAATAGTACTCACTAGGACCCGCCCTCTCAATTTTGACAAGTGAGAGTGAAAGATTTTATTTCAGGACTTATTTCATGTTGCACCCATGTCATTGAAAAAGAAAGAAAGAAAGAAAGAAAGAAAGAAAGAACCAAAATATATATTGTATGACAGATTTAATTATTTATGTGTACAATTTGTTGCTATTATTTGTTTATTGTCACATTTCACATTACTTTTGTTTATTCGTGTATTTAATTATTTATTTATTTAATTTTGTCTGAAATATTCTTCTATAGCAGGCAGCCTGGCAGCACTACATCTTTATTGGTTTATAGCTTTTTTTGTAAGTAAATGTGGATAAAGGCATCTGTGGAAAATGATGATGATTATTATTAATAACTAGCCGAAGCCCGCCGTAGCATATGGCGGTGTAAGAATAGGAATGGAAAACGGTGAGAAAGGAATTCAGTATAACAAAGGCTTAGGAAACTACCGTCGCAGTATAACAAAAATAGCAAGGAGTAAAACCAATGCCAATGGTTGAGAGAGTACTTTCATAGAAAAACACATAGATATATATAGATAGATGCCACATTCACTGTGTTGCCCAGTCGACACGATAAGTCAGTGCGTCCACCCTATTGCGAGTGGTAAAAGTGCCATTTAAACTATTACAGGTAGACGTGGAAACCGGGTTTTCTGCTGAAAAAACAATAATGTTTTCAGCAGTATTGTTTACATACAACAGATTTTGGCGAATCGTTTACATGCAATTATTTATATCCATTTATACACTAAATGTGTGCGTATCCCATGGTCTTAGAGTTGGTGGGCGGGGCTCTGTGAGTTGGCGATTGTGGCTCTCTGTCTTGTGTACGGTGTAAAGTCAACGTGGCTCAGAGGTGCAAGTAGACTTTTGCATAGATGAAAGCGACTGAGGCTGTGTTTGGTGAGCTGTTGTGTGCCTCGAGAGTGACGCTGGACTCGGGAGGACGGTTGCAGTTGGCTTGCGTGGCTCTGTCGTGCATATCCCATAACGCGGTAGGAGGGTTAGAGTTGGCGGGCGGGGCTCTGTCTTGCTTGCGCTCACTGTCTTCTTGCGTGCCCTTAGTGAACTCGTATATATATACAGTAGATAATAATGTAACGATTAAGGAGCGTGAGACACAAAACAAGTGCTTGAAACAGGTTCTCCAAACTGAACAGAACAGCAAAAATACTTCCCAGCCCGCTGTTTAGGGTCGCTAGGCACACCTATAAAACAACAAAATGTCACTATTTTTTGTCTTTACCAGTTTTTCATACACTGTTGACTTTTTAGGCTTTCTTTCTCTCTCCTTATCCATACACACATGTACACACCCCCCCCCCCCCCCTTCCTTCCTGTCTCCTCCCTCCCTGCACATGAACCTTCTGTCTTTCTATGTAGTTGTAAAAACGCAGAGCCTCTCCTAAACAGAAAACATTTTAAACATTAATTAAAGGACATCACAATAATATTCATAATAATTGCTGACAACATTCAGGAAGTGGCTGTAATATTATGGTTCAATGACTGGTATAAAATTAGTCCATTACTGTATAATGAATTTACAAACGATCACCGTTCAGTTCAGGCAAAGTCCTACTAGACAAGGGGCTCAATGTTGCTGTTTTTGGTTGCTATGGGGTTTACAAACACTTTTAAAGACTTTCAGAGTTAGCAAAATTGAATTTGGCTTTGTTACAGTAAATTCCAGCTAGCTGGCAAAGATGCCACATCATAAAGCACAATGTTAATCAGGAAAAAGAAAAAGCGGGCACTGGCACTGCAGTGCCACTCTGTATTATGTCTACAGTCAGTGTGATCTTCACACAATGAGAATTAAGAGATACCAAAAGACAGCACTTAGTCCGAAAGGCAAGATGAATTTAGATTATCATTCTGGAAAGGTTTTAGGTATTCCATAGAATATTACAATCCAAATGAAGATAATAAATGCTCTAGCTTGGTTCTTTTTTGCAGGACAGCAGCAAAATAGAGGTTGAGTTACAACACAAAAGGGAAAATTTACATGGAACAAGAGAATGGAAATTAACTACATCAGACAAGGGAATGCTCCTCATTAAAGTTTTTAAAGGCTAAGTAATGCACTTTGCTTAACCTTTAGTTATGCCAGTCTTTGCATTTCAGGTTTGGGTATATGCCAGCAAGTAGCAAAAGGGGCTTATTGTGCACAGCGGTGAAAGGCTAAGGCTTCGTCTTTCTCTGCGAGGCTACAGAAATGCATGGTGAACAACTTCCATGGGCACAGTCCTCGCTACTGTGGAAACTTTGTGCAGCAGCCTTGGAGACAAAGATGTCACTATTCTGCTAATTAATTGCAGTCCATCACACAGAACCAAGAAAAGAAGCCTGTATTCAAGGCTTTCTGCATAAAAAAGAAAAATTCAAGACTCTTTCTTTATTTATTATTTAGTCAAAGTACTTTTTGAAGGGCTTTAGTATTTAATTAAAAAAAAGAATTATTTAATTTAGAAAGCCATTGAAATTGCTCCCAGAGTATATAGACACTGTTAAATGGAATATAAAGCAAAACAGGTAGCAGCATGTAAATTAGGACCTGTTTAAAATGTATCAGCTAGGGTGCTTTTCTTAGTAAAAGGTAACTTGAGAATAAAGGAAACATTGCAGCAAAAATGTTGTACTAAACGATTAAAACTGAGGATTCTCCCTTACTTTAAAGTTACATGAGAATACCAATGAGTGAAATACTTTATGTGTGAGATTTAAGACAAGGCATAAAATCTTATCACAATATAAATGATCCATAATATATAATATATTCCATAATATATGGAATTTGTAAAATAAGCCTGTTTACCTTCTCTAAAAACTTTTTTTCTAAGTGTTGAAAGTGTTTAAAGGCACACAAGCTCACTATTATATAGCATGTGTGCCAAAAAATCCAGTACCAAATAAATATCTAAACTAGTCAGAAGGGGTGGTGGTGAGAAGGTGGCATGTCCAACTCGAGGTCGTTAAGGTCTTTGCAAAGGAGAAAGATGTTTCCTTCCTGCAGAAATAAACTGTCCTGTTGTTTGCCACATATGACCAGTTACACTGGTGACCTCTTGCTGGCATTATGGTTAACTTTGCTGGTAATGACACTAGTGAACTGGGGTGTATCACTACCACTCCATATATCTGACACAGTTTACATTGTGGAGTAAACCCTCTAAACCTCCTATGCCATAATGCTGTGCCACCTATGCCTTAATGCTATGCGATTTTCTGTGAAAAAGTACTGTAAATTTTGAAAGCTTAATGTAATGCCTTTGTTAAACCCAATAAATTAAAGCTGAGTGTATACTTCTGTTAAATTTTGATTGCTTAATTTTAGATCTATTGTGGTTTAATACAGAGAGAAAATTACAAAAATTGCATCAATGTCCAAATGCTTATGGACCTAATTGTATACCTCAGTAAAACACTACCATTCTAATTGCTAGTTAAGCAGAATAGTGGAAGGTTTTCAATTAAAATGCAGTCATTTCAAATTAGGAAGAAGAATTGCACAATATTTTCCACTTGTGTAGTTTCATTTCTAGATTCACATAACTGGCATTGTTGATGTTTGGGACATCATTGTCCCAAACCGGCTTTGTAAATTCCTTTGGACAATCCACTCATTTGTACAATTTACCTTCCCCTGGCTGGAGTTTGTGGATCCTTTGAGCTAATAACATGTATGTTTTTTGGAGTGAGGATAGCTCTTCAACCAAGTCAGCTGGGCATGGTGATTAAGACAACGCATTGCATGTTGTTTAGGGATTTAACCAGCATTCCGATGCTACCTGGAGTGCTGAAATGTTCACATATTGGGTCTACTGTTATGTTCCTTCACCCAGGGCAAGCAAAGTTTGAGCAAATACGAGAAAAGTCACAACACCATAGAAATGACATCAAATGTTTGTGGACAGACTTCATTTCCTGACATGGCTCAGAAGATTAAAATCTGCATTATGCTCATTTATCATGGTTCCCTTCAGAATAATAAAAAGCAATTGACAAAGCCCCTCTTCCAGTAGAATCATAATTCCAGCTATGATTACATTATGGCATGGAGTCTTGTTAGGACTGATGCAGTGCCTGCCATGGTGCACTTGTCTCATTCAATCAGTTGGCCTTCTAGTTTATGCCATTATAATTTTCCCAACCCTATATGCAATACTCAATTTAAGTTGAATTAAATTCATGATGCCAGTGCAGGCCTTAAAGACAGTGTTCTGTCACGTTCTCGCTGTGAGACTCCTTTAAATGGTAACTAAACTCCGTAAGGCAAAAGGAGAAGGAGGTTAACAAGCCATTTGTATTTCTTCATTCCAGCATTATAAATTGTTAAGTCATTGAGTCTCAAAGTCTCAGAATAAGCCTTAAAATTCATACAGAAAAAGGTAATAAAACTAAATGGTTTTTGTGCAGTTGTGCATACTAAACTGGCCAACAGTATTAGATACTTCCATATCTTCATGAACAGATGCTACTGTAGCAAGGTTGACTAACCTTAAGTATGTGTTGAATCTACACCAGGGATGTCCAACTCCGATCCTGGAGGGCCGCAGTGGCTGCAGGTTTTAATTCTAACCTTTTTCCTAATCAGTCACCAGTTTTCACTGCTAATTAACTCCTTTTCTCTTCATTTTAATAGTACCATTTTCAAGGATTCCATCATATGAATTGATTATTTTCTTCATTAAACAGAAATGAGATGTGAAGTGAGCCAACAGATGATCAGCTTGGGGCTTCAAATTCCAACCAATTTCTTAATTAGAAGTCCATTCTTGTTAATTAAGCCTGTTATTTGATTTCTGCTCTCATTCTGCCTTAGTAGACTTTTCCAAAACTGTTGATTTTCTTTTTTTCTAAGAACACCATTTTGGTGACCTGAGCCTATCAGCCATGCTGAGACCTTGACCTTTCTTTATTTTTAGATATTGTCTGATTGGGTGCCTCATTATTGTGTGGCTGCTAATTAAGGAAAGAAAAACAAACAATTCAGGTATCTGAGTCATCTCAATAAAAACGAAGTCAAAAGAAGTTAATTAGCAGCAACTGGTCACTAATTAAGTAGATGGTTAGAATGAAAACCTGCAGCCTCTGCTGCTCTCCAGAACCAGAGATGGTCTACACAGTGACAGAGACAATAATAAGGTCTAGTCCGTCCTTGGGTCTAGTGACTTGTTTCTGAAGGTTTGTCCAGTGGAACTGGTCATACTTTGTATTCTGTTAGTAAAAGTAAGTTGAGGAGTGGCTAGGATTTTTAATTCATTGATATTAAGGTATTTCCTCTGTGTGGCAAACTTTCTGGAATAAAGCAAGATCTTGATTAAAAGAAAAAGAGAATTTATATTAGAAGAAAATAAGAAAATATGGAGAGATAAACAGTGGGAGAAAGCAAAGTAACAAATAATGAACCCGCATCTTCCTCCTCATTGACCTCTTAACCAGCTCCACCACCATCTGCAGGCAGTCTATTGCTACATGCATGTCTGAAAAGATGTCACTGCTAAAAGAATGTTAATTGTTTTATTAGTTTGTTTTTTTCCAGTTATGCAGGATTTGCCTACCTGTGCCCCAAATATTTATGCCCTCTCTATCTTTTTATTGTAATATATCCAATGTATCTGAACCAATATATATATATATATATAGTAAAAAGCGCTATATAGCGCTCAACCCGGCACAGACCACGCTGAGGCACGTGTACAAAACACACAGGCTTTATTCTTTGTCTTCACCCGTGGGCGCACGTCTTCCCCGTGACCCACAGGCAATACACAGTCTCAAAAGCACAAAACAGACTTTACACAACCCTTCCTGGCACCACCACTCCTCCCAGGCAACCTCATCCTCTTCCTCCCGATTCTGGCCCCGAATGAAGGGAAGTTGGCCCGTTTTATAGCCCACCCGGAAGTGCTCCAGGTGCCTAACCAGCTGGTCTTGATTGCACCTCCGGGTGGGGCTGGTAAGTCGTCCCTTGTGGCGGCTGGCTCTCCGCAGCACCCCCTAGCGGCCAGCCCATCTTCCAACCGGGCTGTGGTGGACTACATGTCCCATGGAGCCACGGGGGAGACTGAGGAAGGGCCCACGGCCAGGGAGACTGCCCCCAGGTGCCCCGGGGAAGGTATTGCACTGTCCATGGTGGCTCCCCTGGGACGTATGCAGCAGAGGCGTCCCGGCCGGGCATGGGTCCCGGCTGTCCGTCACAATATATATATATATATATATATATATATATATATATATATATA
>JANRMT010028174.1:56848819-56869976 GCA_026402145.1 Polypterus bichir lapradei | reverse complement strand
TATATATATATATAGATATAGATATAGATATAGATATAGATAGATATAGATATGGGAACAACACTCATATCAATGACAAAACAATTACATTAACAATCATGTTACGTTATTTTTTAAATTTTTCCTTTTCTTTTTCATACCTTCTTTAACACACTACTTCTCCGCTGCGAAGCGCGGGTATTCTGCTAGTATATATATATATATATATATATATATATATAACAATTACATTAACAATCATGTTACGTTATTTTTAAAATTTTTCTTATTCTTTTTCATACCTTTTTTAACACACTACTTCTCCGCTGCGAAGCGCGGGTATTCTGCTAGTTATTACTAAAGTAATGCACTGAATTATGACTCCATTTAGGACCAGCCATGTGACTGTTTGTCTGTCACAAAGTTTAAAGCAGTTGAGTCTCTGTAGGTCGGCTCATACTTTAGCAGCCAGTTTACCACAAACAAATACTCGAGTCTTGCCGTCCTTTTTTCAGGGTGCCGTGTAGCACTTTTGAACTGCCGCTCAACTGTTATCATGTCGCTCAGTCCACCTTTTGTGCAGCCATGTAGCTGTGCTCCCAAAACTCCACAGGGCAATCACTCCTCCTTCATGGGGTGGTGCTTTGCAACAGTCAATTGATACTTCATTGTGGACCCCCACACTCTTTATTCATGTGTTGGTGCTTTGTGGTGTTTATTACATCACAGGGGAACCACTCGTGACTCGTGTATGGGTACTTTATTATGATATTTCATGAGGGAAAGCTCCTCTAGTGTAGTGGGATTGAAAAAAATTGGTTCTAAAACATCCTTTTTATTCATCAGTTATAAAAAATTACATTGGCCATAAGTATGAATGACCTCAACTCGGCTGGCCATAAATCAGCGCATTACTGGTCAATGACAATGATGTTTTGTGTTTTCACTGAATTTTGCTTTAAGTATACTCGTATTAAGATTAGAAATGTGGTGGCATTGGAGTTTCTCCATATTTTCTCAGTTTATCCCAAGTTATTCCTTTGAACATCAATAAATTGTACCACCAAAAATTAGAATTAGGTAAACCACAAATTTAGATTCCTCACAAAGATATAATATTAAGTGAATAGAAATACATATATAAACTGTTTCAAAAATAAATAAATAAATAAATAAATAAATAATAAACAATAGTCAGAACACTATCAGGTATAGATATTTTGTTGACCCATGTGTTTCAATTCATCCATCCATCCTCTTCCGCTTATCTGAGATCGGGTTGTGGGGGCAGCAGCTTGAGCAGAGATGCCCAGACTTCCCTCTCCCTGGCCACTTCTACTAGCTCTTCCGGGTGAATCCTGAGGCATTCCCAGGCCAGCTGAGAGACATAGTCTCTACTCTGAGCTCCTCCCGAATGACCGAGTTTCTCAACCTATCTTTTAGGGAAAGCCCAGACACCCTGTGGAGGAAACTCATTTCAGCCACTTGTATTTGCGATCTCGTTCTTTTGGTCACTACCCATAGCTCATGAACATAGGTGAGGGTAGGAACGTAGATCGACTGGTAAACTGAGAGCTTTGCCTTACGGCTCAGATCCTTTTTCACCACGGCAGACCGATGCAGAGCCCGCATCACTGCGAACACTGCACCAATCTGCCTGTCGATCTCACGCTCCATTCTTCCCTCACTTGTGAACAAGACCCCGAGATACTTGAACTCCTCCACTTGGGGCAAGATTTCGCTCCCAGTCCTGAGAGGGCACTCCACCCTTTTCTGGTTGAGGACCATGGTCTTGGATTTGGAGGTGTTGATTCCCATCCCAGCCGCTTCACACTCGGCTGTGAACCGATCCAGAGAGAGTTGAAGATCACGGCCTGATAAAGCAAACAGGCCCAGGCCTGATGAAGCAAGCATGACCCACTCCTGAGCCCACCAAACCGGACCCCCTCAACACCCTGGCTGTACCTAGAAATTCTGTCCATAAAAGTTATGAACAGAATCGATGACAAAGGGAAGCCCTGGCGGAGTCCAACTCTCACCGGAAATGGGTTCGACTTACTGCTGGCAATGCAGACCAAGCTCTGACATCAGTTGTACAGGGACCCAACAGCCCTTGTCAGGGGGTCTGGTACCTCATACTCCCGGAGCACCCCCCACTGGGACACGGACACTGTGTTTCAGTGATTATTAAGTACAATCTCCACTTTGCAAAGTGTAATGGCAGTCGTGGCAACTGCAGTCCTAAAGATGCTTCAGGGACAGATATGATAGGTGCAAGTATGTTCCTCTGCAGCTTTTGGGAGTGTGAATGTGTTCAACCTCATCTATAGGCCATTGTTAGGTTACAGTTAGGGGCAGGCTACTTGTTTTTTGTCTTTTCATGTAGAAAACAAGCACACTACTGTGCACAGCAATGCATTTTCACATGTCTAAACACTGAACATATACAGCAAGTCACAATTTTTTTAAAGATGTGCTTCCCCTCTGGGGTTATGCAGCAGTGGTGGATGAGAGGCAGTAGGAAAAGTATTTTAGTAACTTGAAAAAGAAGCTTATATCGAAAACCATGCTAACATTGGAACCAATAACCAATCCGACGTTTTGTCTATACTAGAATTAGAAACTAGAAATTGTTGTTGAGACTTCACAGCATACAAGTCTTTTGCCAGGAATCATAAACTAAACACACACACGATTTGTTTTTGTAATACAATTCATGACATCATACAACCAGGAAGTGCACGGTGCTGACCATTACACAGTTGCATTGATGACGTCAAACACCGGACACTATCAACACCGTAACAACTGTACACTATCATGTGTCTCGATAAGACCTTAAATAAATTTAACCTATAGAAAAACTCTCCATGAGTTAATGCAAACATTAGATTTGGATTCTAAGATGTCAATTAACCATACATAGAACCCAACCCAGCCATAAAAAGATTCAAAAAAAGACAAGAAACTTTAGAAAGAAACAAAATCATAACAGTGGTAATATGAAAGTGGTCCATAGAATATAATTGATCTTAGTGTTGTTATTTGCAGTATGTGGCAGGACAAAATGTAAGAAAATGCCCAGGTGTGAACAAACCCTTAGTCTATGGAGTGTAGAATGTTGCTTTTCCACTGTGCACTTTATAAAATGAAGACTGAATGATTTGTAACACGTTAGAATCGGGGCTTCCTATAGTGCATCGATTAGTCATTTGTTGCTACTGTATGTAACACACAGCAAGTCACTGTTAATGTCGTCTTTCATGGCAGTAAGTGACTAACAGTTACATTACAGGTAGTTACAGCATTGTCAGTAGTGCTTTTAAGTCGTGTTTTTAGGTTTGACTAATAAATGCACAGGGATACCATACATACTCACGTATAAGCCAAGAATTTAAGAATACAAAATAGGCCCAGAAAATTGGGGTTGGCTTATCCGTGGGCCACAGCTTAATTTTTATTTATGTTGACTTCTCTGTTTATTTTCTATTCGATTACCAGAGGCAGAATTCAAACTTTTGCTTAAAAATACTGTTATGAAATGGTTTTGTGAAAATGTTTATGTAAGTTTTTTAAATGGATACTTCAACCCAAATTCATATTTTTTTTCTAATGTTAATCATCCCATGTAGTTTGTTGTGATGTCCGAGAAAGATTTTTAATCTAATTCTTTCATAGACACTGGTTTATGAAATAATGGAATGTAACGGTGACCCTTTCAGTCCAACAGTGAAAAACATTCATAGAATAAATACTGAAAACCTCACGTTGTTCAGGTTGCATAATCCACATGTCCGGTACTCAGTCGAATGCTCCAAACATGTAAAATGCACACTTACTTCTGGACCAGTGTCTCCCCCTCATTCATTGGTCTTCAGTGCAATGGGAATGAGCCTTTCCTATTTACATTCTATGCTGATTTTTCCAGAAGTACAAGTCAAGTCAGGTTGGGGAGCATGCACTACACAACAAAACAGCTCAGGATCCCGGATGGCAACCCCCCAGGCAGACTCGCGGTCTAGTCCTAACCTCCGGAAATGACCCTTTATCTGCGGCAGCCAGGTGTTAAGTGAGCGACCCCTTGGCCTGGTCCAGCCACTTGGGTCCCCAACAATGAGGATCTTATGAGCCAGATCACCCACGGGGAAACGCGCCACATGGCCATAGTGCAGTAACTGACGCTCCCTCATAATGTAGGTAATGTGCCTCATTCAGGACTCCATGAGCAACCACTCATTCGACACAAAGTCAAACGATACCCAAGGATTTTCCGGAGAGACACAGTACCAAAGGAGTCCAGTCTTTGTCTCAGGTCACTGGATAGCGTCCATGTCTCACAACCATATTGTAAGACAGGAAGTACCAGGACTCTAAAGACTTGGACCTTCGTCCAGTAGTACATTGTAACAAAAAATGCAAGTGTTTTGCAAGTTTTGAGCATTTCACATAAACTGCTTTCTCGTGTTCTGCATGAAAACATGAGATTAAAAATTTGTTCTTTGCCATCACTATAAACTACATGGAGTAACTAACATCCATTCATCCATTATCCAACCTGCTATATCCCAACTACAGGGTCACGGGGGTCTGCTGGAGCCAATACCAGGCATAAGGCAGGAAACAAAGCCCGGGCAGGGTGCCAGCCCACCGCAGGGCGCACACACAGGACAATTTAGAATTGCCAATGCACCTAACCTGCATGTCTTTGAACTGTGGGAGGAAACCGGAGTATCCGGAGGAAACCCATGCAGACACGGGGAGAACATGCAAACTCCACGCAGGGTGGACCCAGGAAGTGAACCCGGGTCTCCTAACTGCGAAGCAGCAGTGCTACCCACTGTGCCACCGTGCCGCCCATGAAGATGGAGTATTCCTTTAAATTACAGGATTGAATAAAATGTTAGAAATTATATCAGGTAAAGGAAAGATCATAAAAAAACAGAAAGGTTTGTAAACACTGCAAAAGTACTAGACACTCAGCTCATAAATAATACTTACTAGATTACATCAGTGGAGCTATCATGGAAGGTGAAACACTTGCTTTGCTTGACTAATGGTGCAGCGACAGCATTACAAAGAATGGCAAAGTGTTAAAGCCCATCGTGTGTCAACACTGTTGGAGAAAGTTACTTGTAAAAGAACTTAGTTACATTATTCATTACTTTCAAAAAAAGTAACAAAATATTTTATATAATTACTTATAAAATGTAATGCATTACAAACAGTGCATTACTTTTGCCTTCATTTTTCTTTTTTGTATGATAAGCTGCATATTTCACTGACCCTTATTTGTTATTAAACCCTAACTACATATAAGGACCATCATGAAACAAATTTGCTCATTTTCTTGAGTTTCATAAACATGTTTAGTCCTTCATGTGCTGCATCACCAGACCACACTGTTTCAGAATATCTATAACAAATAGCTGGATTTAAACTAAACTCATATTTTATTAATAGGTTTCAGTCATCCACTTTATTGATCGCCTCTGTGACATGTTTGCTTCTTGCCACACATCCAGTGCTGCTGCGATAATCGCTGGCTCCCTTTGACCCTAAGCTGGGGAGATTAAACTTACTTCTCATTACCTGCAGGATTTAATGTATTCTTAGTTCTTTTCACATAATTGCACTCCACACACTTGCTTAACTTCTTCCTCACTAGCTGTCACCAGGTACCTGGAACACCTGAGTGTAAAAGGCTACCAAACCATAGCAAGCAAACTCTTTTTATGTTTTTGGAGTTTTAGGAATAAGCTAACCGTAACACTTATCTATTTTTTTTCTTCTTAAGTAACATAGGTATTTGTACTTCAATAAAATAAGTTCTGAGTTAGGTTACTCGTTATTGTAAAAAGTAATCTGACAATGTAACGCATGTTACTTTTAACATGTTACCCCAACATATGTTGTATTTATAAGCTTACTTTTTGCACAACAGATTTTGTTCTAAATTTTCACATTTGGCTTCTCTGAGGGTGGTGCATTCTTTATGAAAGTCGAGGGCCAGCTTATACGCAGATCTGTGAGTATCTACGGTATTATTGATTTATTGAAGAGGCAACGGTGGGAATTAAAACATGTAATCGTAGGGGTCAGCCATAGATGTGGGGTAAAAAGTCAACATATAAGAATAAGCATGAAATACTATAAGCGATGTGTAAGCAATGAAGATGTAAGTCCCCCTAACAGACTGGCATTCAATTCCAGGTTACATGTTGCCGTGCCTTATATTGACATAAAGGGATCCCTGCAACTTTAAGATAGACAAAGCAGAAGTGGAAAACAGATAGAGGGATTGACATAAATAAAATTTAATTGCACAGTACAGTAGGTTTTACAAGAACATTTAAGGTGACAGCTTTGGCCTTACCTCAGGGGTGTCCAACTCCGGTCCTGGTGGGACCCAGTGGCTGCAGGTTGTCATTCTAACCCTCTTTGTAATTAGTGAGACATTTTTGGTGCCGATTAACTTTTAATTGATGTTGTTTCTTTTTCCTTAATGAGCAGCCAGATAATAGTGAGACACAAAACAAGCTGGTACATGACCAGCTAACCAGAAATTAAAAAGAAACTCATGTTGGTTTGCTCAGGTCACCAAAACATCTTGACGGTGGTCTTAGAATAAACAGAAAATTAACAGTCTGCTGTGGCAGAATGAGAGCAGCAACAAGTCATGATATTCAATGGCTTTAATTAACAGCAAGAACTGGCTTTTCATTAAGAAACTGGTTGGACTGAAATTGGCAGGAATTTGATATTCCAATTTACCTGGTCCTGTGCTGGCTCGTTTCACAGCTCATTTCTTTTTGGTTACCATTTAATGAGGAAACGAATCAATTCAGAGGGCTGAATCCTTATAAACAAGCCTATTAAAATGAAGGGAAAAGGAGTTAATTAGTAGTGAAAACTGCTTGCTGATTAGGAAAAGGGTTAGAATGAAAACCTGCAGTCACTGCGGCCCACTAGAACTCTAGAACGACCTTGTGAGTTAAAGTTAAAGTTCTTGATACAGGAAAGCAGTATTTTTTGCTTAAACGTATTTAATTTAATAAGGAGTTACATAAGCATACATGTATGTATACAATACGTATTTAAGCATACAAGTTACACGTACTGTATACTGCACACAGAAGCATGTAAGCGTACAAGTTATTTATCCATTTTCTCATCCTTCTTTTGTTCTTTTAGCTGTAAGCACTGTGAACTTGTCCACTATTACAGCCTTTTTCCATAAATGACAGGATGTGCTGTCACAGATACTGTACTTTATAATTATTATTGAAAGGTACTTTGGTAATATAGCAGTGTTTTGTCCAGTCTTCGAAATAAAAAAAACAATTATGCACTTATAAGGTAAATGCAAACCAAGCTCATGTGACTTGTTCCTCAGGAACAATACTCAACTTTTTTGAAATGTCACATTTTTCTTCCTAAAAAGCCAAAAAAAGCTTGTTCCACAGCTCATTTCTGTTTGGTTGCCATTTAATGAGGAAACGAATCAATTCAAAGGGCTGAATCCTTATAAACAAGCCTATTAAAATGAAGGGAAAAGGAGTTAATTAGTAGTGAAAACTGCTTGCTGATTAGGAAAAGGGTTAGAATGAAAACCTGCCACTGTGGCCTACCAGGAATGGAGATGGACACCCCTGCCTTATCTGAACTGTAAAGAGGCTTAAGGTGGTTGGGTTAACACTCTATAAAGTGAATGAACTGAAGCTTTGGGGGGTTTTGCGGATTCTTCCAGTCACTCTTTTTTTTCGCAGACATATGGTAAATATAAACTTTCACAACAAAAGCAGAGAAGACAGTCTCTTGTGATGCTGGTGCTAAATTATGAAATTTCTCAACTTCACCAGATTCCCTACGCTGCAGCTGATGTGTAAAAAGAATGGCAAATATTTTCAAGTTAAAGAAGCGAGAGTGGTTTCCAAATCTTTGACAGAGATAAATATGTTCAAGAGGTGAATTAAGCTGTCTTTTGCAGTGCTTGTCCTCAGCAGTATAATTAAGATATCATACATATGATCTCCTGTCTGCTTTCTGGGCATAACCAGGGATTTTACGCTGAAGTAGTTCTGCAAAGACAAAGGGCTTAGTCAAAATGAACACTTAGGAGTTGTAAACTGAAGGGCTCGGCCTAATTTTCATGCTGCCTTGAGAGTCATTTTTGGGAAGGCCACAGATTATTTCATGTTTATTTTGGAATTCCAGAAAGAAGATAGGCTTTGGGGCTATTTAGCTTGGAGCTGTCTCAGAGTCAATGAGCTTTAGTCCAAATTATCACTTAAGTCTGGGCAGCAGCATTCGCTTTGCCTTGATCTACACATTAGACAGTGCAGAGATTTCAAAAACAAATTGTCATGTTGCCTGTGTTTTTTAAATAAGTTATTTGTAAGTTTTAGTTACATTTCATAAAGCTTTGATCCCATTTTTTAAATCCAAAAGCCCCCTTTCACAAAACAATATCCGAGTTCATTGCTGAGACAAAATGAACTGTATTTTGTAAATGCTAGTTAAAGTATGATGCTGCTGGTACAGATGAGGACCTGTAGATTAAAGATATAATAATAATTGTAAAGGAATCAGAAAAAAGAAATAATTAAAGTTTCAGGAAACGATGTGAAACTGTGATTTTGATGTATGGTCATCAGGTGGAACATGATGTAGGGGGGTGTCAATGTTGGCGATTAAGGGCCAGGAGGCTACAAACCACCAAAGAAAATAACAGGGTGATTGGAGACATTAAATAATTTAATAGAAATTCACAGTCTCAGAGTCCAATAGGTGGCAATAGAAAGGCCGTTATGTCACTTAGTTTTGAGGAGTGCACTCCTTATAGAATGCTTGGTACGCTGCTCTTTATTATGTTGACCAGGCTGTCTGGAGTTCACCCGGCTCTTTAAGCTGAAGACTCCAGAAACCCCTGGGACAGACATGTAGGCTTCGGGGAGGCCAGCCCATAATGTCCTAGAGTTCAATAGAACTGGCTCCAGGGATGGAAGTGGTCTCTGGATGGTGCTTAAAAGGTCTTTTCAGACTCTAACAAGTTTGCAATTGGAAAGGTGAGGGCTGTAAAGAGAATAACTGGTAAATGGAAGTGAGCCCAGAGAGGCGTGGAAAGAAAAGCCACTGAAGGTGGAAAATAGGATTGTGACTAGCTTAAGAGAAATCATTGGACAATGAAAGGGAAGAGTCAATTCTGATTGTGGTTTTCATCATTGGTTTCAAATGTTTTATTATTGAACTCATTAATTGGATTTTAACTTCCTCATTATATACACCATTGGGTTTACAGATTATTTGTTGAAGACTTTTGAATGTGCTTTGATTGAATAAAACGCACTTTGCACCAGCATGTGTTGTTGTGTCCTCACTTGCCCAAGTCCATCCTCTGCTTATTTCTATCAGTGTTTCAGAAGATGGAAGATGCCAATAGCTGCAGGCACCCGGGCCATCACAGTATTACAACCTGGAGAGAGCCTAAACAATTGTAATAATTAACGTTTTAGCAGTATGAAGACATGTAGTCTATACTCACTGGCTTTGATAAACTGGCGGTGCAATGGATGGTTGGACAGATGTGATGTAATTATCAGTTCTGTGTTTGGACGAATGTGACTCACCATGTAAGGCGCATCACCACGATGGCATTGGTGGTACCATGGTTAGCATTGCTTCTGCATGGTCCAAAATCCTAGTTCAAATCCTAGTCTTGTCCCAGGTCATTGTGCCCATGTAGAATTTCAATATTTTCCCTTTGTCTGCGTGGGTTTTCCTCTGATTACTCCATTTTTCCTACCACATTAGCAACAACATATATTTTGACTGGTAAATCTGAAATAAATCTATGCATGAGTAGGCACTCTAAAAGACTCCATCCCCCACCGACTCTGAATTGGATTGAGCTACTTTAAGAAAGTTGCTGCACTGGAAATTAGATATCTTTTTAACATTTAATATTAAGATGTAGAGTTGTCAGCGTGTGCTCAACAGTAGACCACAGAACCTACATGCCTAATTAAAAATCCATGCTCTTTCCAAATAAAACTATAATTTACAACTAACTCTAAAATCTTCTAACGGATATGTACAAAGTCAACGTATTTCATGGATGTCAACCATCCATAAATTTGTGGAGACAGACCATAAATAGAATATCGCTGAAAGTCCACAAAAAGCATGAAATACTCAAGACGTTTGTAAAATGTAAGCTATGTTGGCTCTAACTGGATTTTCAAAGTGATATACAATATTCAAGTTCAAAGTTTTATTGTTGAAAATGCAAAACTACAAAGAGCAAAGGTCAAATTAAGGACTTTAAGAACAAAATGCTCAGAGGGCATTCTACTACAAGGCATGTTGATAGGATATGAAAAACACAACAATTTAATACCTGAACTGCGGCACTGGAGTGTAAGCTCTTTGTAGTCTTTAATGTTACAGACAGATAGATTGATGATTCCCAGGAATGTGTGCCGCACATGCATACAAACCTTCAGATTGTGCTCCATATCCCATACAGATGTGGACCTTCGTCTTCCCATTCCAGCTACTGCCAGTGGCCAAAATGGCCCTGCAACCTAAAACATATGTATTGGTTCGTGACCTGTAATATAAAATTAAAAAAATGGAAAAATGATGTACACATGTGAACCAAACAGTAATTACTCAACTGCACGTCATACACAACAGAGAGGAATCTGACAAAATTATTGCGGCGAGGAAGGAGTCAAAAGTTTAAAAAGCACTTTAGTCGGTGAGGTTGGAATCAAAGGTGACAAAGTTACTGTCCTGGATGCTTGCATTGTGCCCTTTCTTGTTGGTAAAGACAATGGACCTGCTTGCTTGGCTTTTTAGGAAGAAAAATGTGACATTTCAAAAAAGTTGAGTATTGTTCCTGAGGAACAAGTCACATGAGCTTGGTTTGCATTTACCTTATAAGTGCATAATTGTTTTTTTTTATTTCGAAGACTGGACAAAACACTGCTACAGTGGTGTGAAAAACTATTTGCCCCCTTCCTGATTTCTTATTCTTTTGCATGTTTGTCACACAAAATGTTTCTGATCATCAAACACATGTAACCATTAGTCAAATATAACACAAGTAAACACAAAATGCAGTTTTTAAATGATGGTTTTTATTATTTAGGGAGAAAAAAAATCCAAACCTACATGGCCCTGTGTGAAAAAGTAATTGCCCCCTTGTTAAAAAATAACCTAACTGTGGTGTATCACACCTGAGTTCAATTTCCGTAGCCACCCCCAGGCCTGATTACTGCCACACCTGTTTCAATCAAGAAATCACTTAAATAGGAGCTGCCTGACACAGAGAAGTAGACCAAAAGCACCTCAAAAGCTAGACATCATGCCAAGATCCAAAGAAATTCAGGAACAAATGAGAACAGAAGTAATTCAGATCTATCAGTCTGGTAAAGGTTATAAAGCCATTTCTAAAGCTTTGGGACTCCAGCGAACCACAGTGAGAGCCATTATCCACAAATGGCAAAAACATGGAACAGTGGTGAACCTTCCCAGGAGTGGCCGGCCGACCAAAATTACCCCAAGAGCACAGAGACG
Organism: Polypterus bichir lapradei; assembly: GCA_026402145.1. NCBI lineage: Eukaryota > Metazoa > Chordata > Cladistia > Polypteriformes > Polypteridae > Polypterus > Polypterus bichir. The sequence goes on along the minus strand of JANRMT010028174.1, from coordinate 56,858,417 downwards.
ACTCATCCGAGAGGTCACAAAAGACCCCAGGACAACGTCTAAAGGACTGCAGGCCTCACTTGCCTCAATTAAGGTCAGTGTTTACGACTCCACCATAAGAAAGAGACTGGGCAAAAACGGCCTGCATGGCAGATTTCCAAGACGCAAACCACTGTTAAGCAAAAAGAACATTAGGGCTCGTCTCAATTTTGCTAAGAAACATCTCAATGATTGCCAAGACTTTTGGGAAAATACCTTGTGGACTGATGAGACAAAAGTTGAACTTTTTGGAAGGCAAATGTCCCGTTACATCTGGCGTAAAAGGAACACAGCATTTTAGAAAAAGAACATCATACCAACAGTAAAATATGGTGGTGGTAGTGTGATGGTCTGGGGTTGTTTTGCTGCTTCAGGACCTGGAAGGCTTGCTGTGATAGATGGAACCATGAATTCTACTGTCTACCAAAAAAATCCTGAAGGAGAATGTCCGGCCATCTGTTCGTCAACTCAAGCTGAAGCGATCTTGGGTGCTGCAACAGGACAATGACCCAAAACACACCAGCAAATCCACCTCTGAATGGCTGAAGAAAAACAAAATGAAGACTTTGGAGTGGCCTAGTCAAAGTCCTGACCTGAATCCAATTGAGATGCTATGGCATGACCTTAAAAAGGCAGTTCATGCTAGAAAACCCTCAAATAAAGCTGAATTACAACAATTCTGCAAAGATGAGTGGGCCAAAATTCCTCCAGAGTGCTGTAAAAGACTCATTGCAAGTTATCGCAAACGCTTGATTGCAGTTATTGCTGCTAAGGGTGGCTCAACCAGTTATTAGTTTCAGGGGGCAATTGCTTTTTCACACAGGGCCATGTAGGTTTGGATTTTTTTTTTCTCCCTAAATAATAAAAACCATCATTTAAAAACTGCATTTTGTGTTTACTTGTGTTATATTTGACTAATGGTTAAATGTGTTTGATGATCAGAAACATTTTGTGTGACAAACATGCAAAAGAATAAGAAATCAGGAAGGGGGCAAATAGTTTTTCACACCACTGTATATTACCAAAGTACCTTTTAATAATAATTATAAAGTACAGTATCTGTGACAGCACATCCTGTCATTTATGGAAAAAGGCTGTAATAGTGGACAAGTTCACAGTGCTTACAGCTAAAAGAACAAAAGAAGAATGAGAAAATGGATAAATAACTTGTACGCTTACATGCTTCTGTGTATACAGTACGTGTAACTTGTATGCTTAAATACGTATTGTATACATACATGTATGCTTATGTAACTCCTTATTAAATTAAATACGTTTAAGCAAAAAATACTGCTTTCCTGTATCAAGAACTTTAACTTTAACTCACAAGGTTGTTCTAGAGTTCTGGTGGGGAGCAGTGACTGCAGGTTTTCATTCTAACCCTTTTCCTAATCAGTGAACAGTTTTCACTGCTAATTAACTCCTTTTCCCTTCATTTTAATACCCTTGTTTTTAAAGATTCAGTCCTCAAAATTGATTTGTTTCTCCATTAAATGGCAGCCAAACAGAAATGAGATGTGAAACGAGCCAACAAAAGCATAATTTTGTAAAAAAAAAAAAATTGGTGCATTGCTAAGCAATAGTAATTTCTAAACTTTACAACATTCAGTAATGAGAACACAAACTACATTAACAGGCAGGTTAATTTCAACTTTATTAATCTAAACAAATCATGACAATATAAAGCCAATTAATTGAGATCAGGGCTAGCTGACAATGGAGGAGAGGAATACAAAAACTTATGTCAGAAACATTACTGGAGAAATTAAACCTCTGGTGGGCCCAAGGTCCAGTCTGTAAAACAAAAGTATAATTCTAGTGATCAAGGCAGTATGATTGGCTTTGCCCTACTAAAATAAATAAATCAATTATTATTAAATAATGACTAATGAAATAAAGTGACAATTTCATTTGGTTATTCTGTCACTTCATTAACAGCTTTTTAAACTAATCTAAACTATACAGCAAAAGAAACTGTAAAAATGATTTTAAAATGCATTATATAAAACAATAATTAATATTGTTACTTACACTTTTTACATTGAAACTAAATAAAGAAAACTTTAAAACTTTAAAAAAAATTTATTCAATTAGACAAAATAAATGAAGTAAAACAATTCTTAGAAGATATGCAGGCAGAGGTGGCAGAGGATCCTATTGTACAAGCTAAAGAAACAAAAGTCTCCCAAACATGTTTACTGTGAATTCAACATGAACATCAGGCAGGTCATCTTCCAGTCAGAACCATTATATAACTATAACAGAATGTCTAATAACTGAACTACTCCTAAATAAGTACAATAACAATAAATAAGCAGCAGTCCCCAAAGAACTGACAACTGATCATTCCTCAAAATCCAGAGATATCCTTAAAGTGACATGATGTTTGTTAATTGTAAGGTTGCTCTAGACTTTAAGTCTTCCATGTCCAAAAGACTTTTTCAGTTGTTTTTGTTGTCAATCTGACAGCTTTGTCCTTTACAGTCTAATGCCTTAGCCATTAGGTTACACAAACTATGAATGCTCAAAAGCAAGTATACATTTCATTGTTTATGTATGTACTTGTTAATTTGTTTATGTTATTAATATATTCAGTTTTCTTCAATGCACTGGCATTCCATCTGAGTTGGGTGAGTTCAACCAGAATACACCTTAGCTATTGTTATGAGACACGAGACACTTTGATCTATGAGGATTATTGTGAGAGAATGAACATCAGGATATGGTACTGAAATTTGAGACATACAGTAAATGGGTTAAAATGGTTATCAGAAGTCGTGGTCAAAAATGAGAATCAAAAAGCCAAAAAAACGAAATCTAACATGAGAGAATTTTAGAAAGTAAGCTAACTATGCTACATGAAATGAGACATTATTCATCCACTGAGTGGGTTTTATAACGTAATGATCATAGCATTTCAAATGCAATAACATCAAGTCCAGTTTTGAAGGTCCTTAAAGTCCTACGGTCTACCACACTGCTTCTCTGTGTGAAGAAAAACTTCATGTTTGTGTGAACACATTGACACAAGTCAATAGGATTGCATAAAATAAAGAATAAAACAGTAGCAAATTACACCAAAAACAGAATCTATATGCCAAAAAACATAAAATAAATTAAAATGTGCATGAAGAAAATGTGAATATTTCTCTAGCTATTACTTAAACATGCAGTGCATGTAGGTATATATTTACAGTATAACTCAATTTGAGCTGCCTTGCTTCTTCCAGCCTTGTCTTGTTCTGTATTTTGTCACTATTATTATTTGTTTTCCATTTGTGGTGGCTCTGAGGCTAGGGATCTGCAGTTCGAATCCCATAAATGCCAAAAGGGACTCTGCTCTGTTGGACCCTTGAGCAAGGCCCTTAACCTGCAATTGCTGTGCACTTTGAATAGCGATAAAAGCGCTATATAAATGCAAAGAATTATTATTATTTTGCTTAATATTGCACGGTGGATTCAGAAAGTATTCAGACCCCATCACTTTCTTTACACTTTACTGTGTTGTAGATTTCATTTTAAATGGATACATTTGCCATTTTTGCCCATTAGTCTACACTCAATAACCCATAATGAACATGTGATAATGTTTTGAGAAAGGTTTGCAAATGTATTGAAAACAGAAAACTAAATCTCTCTTTCATATACATATTCAGACCTTTAAGCCAGGATTTGATCCTTCTTGTGAAAGTCTCTACAAGCTTTGCAAAGCCATAGCTGACTAGTTTATCAGATTTCTTTCTGGTAGATCCTCCCAAGCTTTGTTAGATGGGATGTGGAGCATCTGTAAATTGCCATCTTCAGGTGAGGTTTAAGTCTGGTCTTTGGTTGGGCCACTCAAAGACAGTTAGAGACCTGTCCCAGAGTCACTCCAGGGTTTCCTTGGCTGTATACTTTGCGTCATTGTCAAAATGAAAGGCGACCCATTACCCAAGTCTGAAGTTGTGAGCTCTATGGAACAGGTTTTCTTCAAACACCTCTGTTATTTTGACTGCATTCATTCTTCTCTCAATTCTAGCTAGTCTCCTTGTCCCTGCTGCTGAGAAGCACCCCCAGAGCAAGATGCCCACACCACCTTGCTTGATCGTATGGTAATGGGCAGTGATAAGCAGTGCCTTGTCTTCATCAGATACAGTGCTTGGAGTTCTGCTCAAACAGTTCAGTTTTGATCTCATCAGATCAGAGAATCTTTCCCTCATGCTCTCAGGTGTTCTTTAAATGCTGTCTGGCACATTCCAAGCAGGCTCTCATAGGCCTTTTACTCAAACGTGCATTCTGCCTAGCCATTCTACCAAAAAACAGATAGAATCCTGCTAGGATGGCAGTCCTTCTAAGATTCTCCCCTCTCAGCTCTGTCAGAGTGACCTTTAGGTTATTGGTCACCTTCCTGAACCAGGCCCTTCTTGCACGGTTACTTAGTTTGGCCTGATAGCCAACTCTAAGAAGAGTAGTGGAGGTTTCAAAGTTTTACAGCTGTGCTCCTGGAATCACTTAAAGCTTCCAAAATGGTTCTATACCCTTACCCTGATCTATGCCTTTCCACAATTTTATGGTGGAGGTCTACATAAAGTTCCTTAGATTTCATGGCTTGGTTTTAGTCCTGATATCCAACGTGAATTGTGGAACCTCATATACACAGGTGGGTGCCTTTCTAAATGATGTCCAAGTAGCTCAGTTTGCCACAGGTTGACTCCGTTCAAGTTCTGGACACATCCCATGGATAATTTAAGCAAGCAGGATGCATTTGGCCACGATATTGAGTGTCTCAGTGAAGGGGATGAATACATATATAAATGAAAAATGTCAGTGTTTGCTTTTAAATATATTTGCAAACCTTTCTGAAAACAGGTGTTCACTTTGTCATTATAAAAAAAGTGAGCAGAAAATGATGGGGTCTGAGTACTTTCTGAATCTGCTGTATAAGTATGTGCATATTGTTCCTGACCAGAGTTGATTGTCCATCCACCCACCCTTCCATTGTTATCAAATTTGTGTAATCCAGATTATGGGTTGCAGCGACAGGAGACTATCCTTTTGTTAAGTTAAGACAAAATTGTTTGGTCAAGCGGTCATGCCTGTCTCTTCCCCTACTAAAAACAACGATTATTGCTTGCGTTGCTTCACGAGGTTTGGGAACATTTTTTTTGATCAATAGGCAACATCAGGTTTCTTGGAGACTACTGCTGCCCCATTCTTTATTTAGTATATTAATCATTATAAATATTCTATATGTATTTGCATGAAACTGAACACTTCAGTCCTGAAATAAAAGCTGTATTTCGAGGGTAGGCCTAATCTTTTATCAAGTAGAGCATAACCTACTTTCAGTATTTCAGGTATATGTTGCATTGATTGGAGATAAATGGTATAACCTATTAAAAACAAATAAGAAAACATTACAAAATTATTACATTACCCAACGTTCTGAACAACATAATTAATTTATGTTAAATTGTATCCCTTCATTAGTGAATCTGCCATTATATGTGAAAGCCTCTATGATACGATTTTTAATTCTGCAACCTCCTCCAATATGAAGTGTACACTCACAAATCCATCAACCTGTCCATTATCAAAGCTGCATGGTCCAGTTCAGGTTCATATTAGTGGGAACCTGCAGCAGTAAGCAGGCAGCACCAGCCCTCAGAGCCCTCGGCAGATCACCAGTAAAACAAAAGGCGCTGCAACTCAAGAGACACTTAGACTAAACAGGTTATCCATTACGGTTTAGCTCTGGTTTCAAGTATATAAGTGAGTGAAAATGCAATAGGTCCACAAAAGAAAAGCTTACCTTATTGACAGCTGATTGGAAGAGTGTTCTTCAAAGCTTTTAGTAAACACGTTTCACATAATGTTCTAACCTCTACACTGAAGACCAAACTGATCAGCTTGCTTCCTGGTATCAAGGCTCTGATCAGAAACGTGGAATCAGACTTACTGAGATAAAATTCACATTTTTCACCATTGATGCTGCTGTTTAACCAAAACATTACATGAAGTTGAGAGAAATATGCCAGAGGACAATAAGAGACTTAACTTGTAATATAGTTTCAAATACCATTTTCTTGTCAGTTGGTTATTTTTCTTTGAATTAACTGCTGTACCTGTCACATGAAAAAGTGCAAAATCATAAAAATGTCAACTTGTCAAAGAAAGCTTTTATTTGCCCAAATGACTGCAGGGTGTTCAGGTAATGAAAAATGTCATATTCATATGGTAAGCTGTATAATTATGGGGTAGTGATCAGTTTGGGTTTTAAAAGGAGATGCTATACCATAACATACAGTATTATGAATATTTCATGTAACAGTCCTAGACTTTGTGTATTAGTGTAGCCCCTTTAACAAAGAACGGTAACACCAATATGGCCTATAGTATAGAGTATATAAAACTATATACATATGTACATTTGGTTGGCAGGGCACAAAGTAAAGAACTGGATGTTACGTGGAAAGGATCAGCAGGGTGGAGGCATATTCTAGATCACTACAATATGGTATCCCAAATATTCTGATTCCCAAGGAGTTGCTTTGGATTTGTAGTCTTCATAGGCAACTCATCTGGAGGTGATGCTTGTGTCCTCTAAAGGAAGCTTCAGGGAAGCAGCCTCATTTTGTTTGTTGGGTACTAGCTGATCCAGCACTGCTCTTCTTATTTCAGATTCTGGATGCACTTGGCTTATTCCGAGTGCAGGGTCTGCTAAAGGTTGCCCATGTCAGATACTATATATAGTGTATATTATGGAGAGAATATATGGGCTATCACCCTGTTGTGGATGGGGGCTGGTTTTTCACCTGGCCAGGATTAAGAAAAACATGACACTTCATGCTGTACTCAGCAGGGAAGCAGAAGATGCCAAAAATGAAAGAGTGTGAGGCCATTACTATGGAAGGACTGATGATAATGGGACATGCCTATGCAACCCCTCCCCCGATACGCTAGATGGCATCATCCCTGGGTTAGGATTCCCTGTAGTCCCATGAGGCAGCCCTGTTGGGTTCTGTGGTGGTCGCTAGGGGGAGCTGTTGGGATTCACAAACTCTACTTTTGGGAACTTTCGTTTGACATAAGCTATGCCACAGCACCGAAAGTACACCCGGGTCTGAGATAAGAGAAGTTGCTCTGCCTCACTCAGGCATGTTGGAGTAGGGTGAAAAATGGAGAGGATGGAGAGGGAAAAGAAAGGGAGAGAAGGGGGAACATCTGTGTTTTGCAACCTTAAAAAAAGCCTTTGTAATGTTCTTGTTGGGGCGGCATGGTGGCACAGTCATAGCACTGCTGCCTCACAGTAAGGAGACCTGGGCTTGCTTCCCGAGTCCTCCCTGCGTGGAATTTGCATGTTCACCCCGTGTCTGTGTGGGTTTCCTCCGGGTGCTCCGGTTTCCTCTCACAGTCCAAAGACATGCGTGTGTGTGTGTGTGTGTGTGTGTGTGCTCTGTGGTGGGCTGGCGCCCTCCCCATGGTTTGCTCCTGCCTTGCACCGTGTGCTGGCTGGGATTGGCTCCAGCAGACCCCCATGACCCTGTGTTAGGATATAACGGGTTGGATAATGGATGGATGGATGGATGCTCTTGTGGTAATAAAAACTTGAACCCGGGACTTGTGTCATTGTAAATGTGTCTCCCGCTTAATGGATTCATTGTCCTGGGTTTGAATCTTAGATTAAATCTGCTTGGGCCTTTCAGGTACTGCAGTTCTTCTTCCACATACCCTATATGAATATTAATCTATGTCCACACTACTATGTTTTCATTTTAAAACAAAAATGATCTTTGTGCACACTAATATTTTCATGTTGTTTATGAAAGCATCGCCGGCCCACACAAAAGTAACCGAAAACATGTATGACGTAGCCGTTTGTCTACACTGAGCATATACACATCAGCAGAAACAGGAGGAAAAAGTGTCCTCCACACTAGGCCTTCATTTGCAGCCTCAATAACAAATATGAAAAACAAAAACCAGTTTTATTTAGAATGACGTTGAAGTGAAATTGATGAGCAAAGCATCTAACAAAATGTATTATGCAGGATCCAATCAAGGAATAGCCACATAATAAGCACAAACCAATCAGAGAGCAATCAGGGTCTTTGTTTCAAAACTCTTCTTTTTTACCCATGTAAACTGAATGGGTGATTCCTGCCTTGCACTCTGTGCTGCTGAAATAGGCTCTAATTATCACTGCAACCCTGAATTGCATTAAAAAGATTTACAAATGAGAATAAGAAATTTAATTACAGCAACTGTTAGACATACAGAAAAAGATGAGGCTGATTACAGAAAGCTGCCATTGAATTTTCACATTGCTCTACTCATTGTCAACATTCTGGTTTATGGCTCAGTCTCTTAATTAACAAAGATTAAATTAGTTCTTTCTCTCCTTTTTCTAGAAATCCTGCAATAAAATGGCAAAGCCTTATTTCATAATACTTGGCTGCCTCTCTTCAAGTCAATGCATGCTGGAAGTTTCTTAGAATTTTAATAGGTTTGAAAAATTAACTGTAGTGTTCAAAGCATTTTGATCAAAGGAAAAGAGCATTGAAGGTTTGTGCTGGTGGAGCTTACCAGATGAGACACAATCAATTTTAGACAGCAAGATGCCTGTTCTCAAACTTTTTTAGAAGGTTAATTAGTAACTGCAAACTGGACCTGTGCAGATGAGCGCATGAGAGGGTCCTGTGATGGACTGGCACTCTGTCCAGCCCTGATAGGCTCCTGTGCCCCTGCAATCATGAACTGGATTAACGTAGTTTGAAAATGTTATGATATGGTAACTATTTTTTTCTCAAATGGTTTGATTTATATCATTTACATCCAAACTCCCCTGGAAATGGCAAAAGAATCTAAAGGATGGCCAATAACTTCCAACATTTTGCTTCTTTTCACAGGAGTTCTGCAGTGCAGTCCGGAGAGAACCATTCAAGGGAATAGCGATGCCACCACATCGACAGAATCCGTTTTTAAATATTAAAATAATTATGTTATGAATAATTAGTGATGCACAAAATAATTTGCTTGAAATTGAGAGTTTCACCTCACAAAAAATTTAAAAAAATTGTGTTTTGCACACAGTGAAATTCACACCATTGCCAAATGTACTGTATTTTCATCTCACCAACAATTTTTTTTGTATGTGTGCAAGGATGAGAATATTTATATATATATTGTAAAGAAAACAAAGAGACAGCATAAAGGTTTGGGGTTTTCGGGCCCCGTATACTGCAAAAATATCAAAACAGGTCAAAATATATAAACATAAACTGTTCATAAGCGCGACGCCGTTATTGGCGTCGGCGGCCATTTTATAAAGGAGGAGCCGGAAGTGGAGAAATGCTGGGAAGGAACCGTGAGGGAAGATGGGATCGATGACGTCAGGAACAATGGCGGAGGAAGGGCGGAAGTAACGTACTGTGGGAAAATGAGGCTTATGGTGGCAGAGCGTCTTTTGTTCTGTAAGAAAGCAAAGGAGAAAGGTTAGTACCCCGCCACTCCCTGCCGGCGAATCCCTTCCGAAGCGTGCTAGAGTCTGTCCGTGATCTCCTACTCGCGCGTGTGTGACAATATATACTCAGCAAAAAAA
>JANRMT010028174.1:56838033-56848419 GCA_026402145.1 Polypterus bichir lapradei | reverse complement strand
TTTACACATTAAGTCTACTGAAAGTAAAAACAGTTGAAAGTCAGGGGGCGTTTCTTTTTTTGCTGAGTATATATATATTTACATAGAGGAAACAGCCAGAGCAGTACTGCACTGTACTCAGTGGTACTCCCACAGCATTCGTTCACAGTAATATAGCCAGTAAGGTCCTATCTTCTTTGCCAGAAATTCAAGGGCACAGATGGATGGTGCAGTAAATATTGATTTGGTCACACAACATAGATAGAGAATAAGTAACCAGGCAGGTAGTGGAATATAGAATGATGGGCTAAGTTGAGCTGAATGATCTGTTCTTGTTCAAAACGTGTCTGATATTCTTAAGTTCTTGATCTTGCCTGTAATTTGAACCCAAGTGAATGGAAGTCCTTACATCACAGCTTAATGAAAAAATACGGCAACCACCAATACACCTAGCGAATCTGAACAGAACCCTTTTGTCTTACTTAGACTTTGATCCATTCTATGTGGCATATCAGATAGCAAGGGTTCTCCTTGGGTGAGTGCCTCAGCGTCATCCCATGTGGTGTTCAGTGCCTTCAGGTCTTACATAAAGGTTCTTCTCCATGTAATTCGGGGACATCCTCATGGTCATTTAGTACCAGGTGGTGTCCATCTCATTGCCATCTTAGAGATCCAATTGTTCTCCATGCGAAGAATGTGCCCATGGCCAGTTGGAGTCCTTGATGTGCAATGATGTTATGGAGTCACTCCTTTGAAGCACCTCTCCAATGGTGATGTGGTTGAAATATACTATCTTTAGGCTTCAACAGAGGCACCTCTGTGAAAGACATCGAGCTTTCTGTTGATGTCTGCTGACGCCTTCCAGGTGTTGCTGGTGTAGATAGCTGTAGAGAGCACGATGGAGGTGAACAAATGTAAGCTTGACCTTTGGTCATGTCACTTAAATCTTTGTCCACAAGAACTTATACAGAAAAACCATGAAAGTCACAAATGAAACTATTAATAAGGAAACATTGGACTAGTAAAAGAGGAAAATATACAAAAGATTCAAGCTGATGCAACCTCTGTCAAGGTAAAATTGAAACGGCAAACTAATTTGTAGTTGAAATCACACAGAATTTTTCTCTATTTTAAGATAGATGAGATTGCAGATTTGATAATATTTTTCAATAGGAGATTTTGAAATTTCAAAACTTTGAACAGTGCAATCTGTTTGAGATATCTCAATAAAACTGGAACCATTTTAACATATTTCTTTGAAGAATAAGTGTTCCAAATCTGAACAAAAGTTGTCCACAGGGAGGCTGAGTTGACTCATGTGGAGAGACAAGGCTATTGCAGTAGGTGCCTCTCACATTATATGCAAACACACCTAAAAAAGAGTACTGTGGGAAAAATGACCAGGAGGTAAAGGTGATGATAAAGGCACTAGGTCATTTTGGTCAGGAACAGGCATGGGTCAAAAACAGAAATGTCACAATGAAAAAAAATCAAAAACAAAACCTATAATCAAATCCAAAATAACCTGGCACAAACTAGTGATGCCAAGGGGGTGTTTTCAGACCTTTCTTCTGTCCCATCGAGGCATACTGAAGAAGCGGAGTACCCCAGTTCCTGGTCTTGTGATAGCAATGGGACCCAAAACAAAATGGCTGCCTGCAGGAACAAAAAGAGACACAAAAAACACCCAAAGTAAAATGTTAAAATATTTTAATATTTGTGAGTTAATAATGAAAGCAAAATTTTTAAATCCCTTTTTTCTATACGTTCATTAACAGTTTAATGTTTGGTTCCTCAAAACTTTTTCTCATATCCTAAGCAGCATTCTTTTACAACAGTTAAGCATTTTTTGTGTAAAATTACATACAAAAGCAATAAATCTGATGTATCATATCCCTTGAAGTGTACAGAATGTGATTACCTTTACCACTCTGTACATTTTTGTGAAGTACAGTAAATTTGACAATTGTTAATCATAAGAGCACATAGCATTTAGTCAAATGACAGATTTAGCTGGAAACTTTTAGTTGCAAAGAAAACCTAAAAACAAAGAAAATGAAGTAATCCTCTTCTAGCTGCAAGGAAAATCTAAAGGTCATCTCTCCTAGGCATTACACATGAATCATAGCAATATATTAATAATAACTAGAAAAATTCTGGCACCTTAGAAGGGGGCTATGCGACTTCTGAATAACATGCATAATTCAGAGGACGAGGAAAGTATTTTAAAAATGCACATGTACCTTGTGACCAGCTGCTAGAATCAAAACAACTGATGTACAGATTTCTGCCATTTAGTATAAAGCGTGGTGACTGAGCAGTTAGCACGAGGTTTAGAGAGTTGTAAACTGCCAGTGATTTTAGTTCTAATATTGCAACAGCACTCCCATATGTATGATAGGCTCAAGTGTATTCAATGGGTTTTGATACCAATGTATTAAAGGGCTCTCTTTGAGGGTGGGAAAACTGCAATACAAAGCAAATCTGTCCTTTTTCCTAGACTGCCATAGACTCTTCCAATGATATTTTGATTTTTGGCATAAAAGAACACAAGTGACATCATGTTCTTACACGTTGAGTTGACTTGGCACAAGACTGTGAGTCATGATCAAGATAGTGTTTAAAAGCTCTCCTTAGGCTCCAAGTGATTGTCAGGACAAACTTTTAGGTACCATTGTTGCAAGTTTTTAAAGGCTTTTACATGTTGTGTACTCTGTACAGATTGGCTAGTATTTCAATGGTGCCTTCCACTTGCTCATACAGTGCACCTGGAAAGTATTCACAGCGCATCACTTTTTCCACATTTTGTTATGTTACAGCCTTATTCCAAAATGGATTAAATTAATTTTTTTCCTCAGAATTCTACATACAACACCCCATAATGACAACGTGAAAAAAGTTTACTTGAGGTTTTTGCAAATTTATTAAAAATAATAAAAAAATTGAGAAATCACATGTACATAAGTATTCACAGCCTTTGCTCAATACTTTGTCGATGCACCTTTGGCAGCAATTAAAGCCTCAAGTCTTTTTGAATATGATGCCACAAGCCTGGCACACCTATCCTTGGCCAGTTTCGCCCATTCCTCTTTGCAGCACCTCTCAAGCTCCATCAGGTTGGATGGGAAGCTTCGGTGCACAGCCATTTTCAGATCTCTCCAGAGATGTTCAATCGGATTCAAGTCTGGGCTCCGGCTGGGCCACTCAAGGACATTCACAGAGTTGTCCTGAAGCCACTCCTTTGATATCTTGGCTGTGTGCTTAGGGTCGTTGTCCTGCTGAAAGATGAACCGTCACCCCAGTCTGAGGTCAAGAGCGCTCTGGTACAGGTTTTGATCCAGGATGTCTCTGTACATTGCTGCAGTTATCTCTACCTTTATCCTGACTAGACTCCCAGCTCCTGCCACTGAAAAACATCCCCACAGCATGATGCTGCCACCACCATGCTTCACTGTAGGGATGGTATTGGCCTGGTGATGAGCGGTGCCTGGTTTCCTCCAAACGTGACGCCTGGCATTCACACCAAAGAGTTCAATCTTTGTCTCATCAGACCAGAGAATTTTGTTTCTCATGGTCTGAGAGTCCTTCAGGTGCCTTTTGGCAAACTCCAGGCGGGCTGCCATGTGCCTTTTACTGAGGAGTGGCTTCCGTCTGGCTACTCTACCATACAGGCCTGATTGGTGGATTGCTGCAGAGATGGTTGTCCTTCTGGAAAGTTCTCCTCTCTCCACAGAGGACCTCTGGACCTCTGACAGAGTGACCACTGGGTTCTTGGTCACCTTCCTGACTAAGGCCCTTCTCCCCCGATCACTCAGTTTAAATGGCCGGCCAGCTCTAGGAAGAGTCCTGGTGGTTTCGAACTTCTTCCACTTATGGATGATGGAGGCCACTGTGCTCATTGCAAAATTCAAAGAAGCAGAAATTTTTCTGTAACCTTCCCCGGATTTGTGCCTGGAGACAATCCTGTCTCAGAGGTCTACAGACAATTCCTTAGACTTCATGCTTGGTTTGTGCTCTGACATGAATTGTCAACTGTGGGACCTTATATAGACAGGTGTGTGCCTTTCCAGGTCATGTCCAATCTACTGAATTTAGCACAGGTGGACTCCAATTAAGCTTCAGAAACATCTCAAGGATGATCAGGGGAAACAGGATGCACCTGAGCTCAATTTTGAGCTTCATGGCAAAGGCCGTGAATACTTATGTACATGTGCTTTCTCAATTTTTTTATTTTTAATAAATTTGCAAAAATCTCAAGTAAACTTTTTTCACGTTGTCATTATGGGGTGTTCTGTGTAGAATTCTGAGGGAAAAATGAATTTAATCCATTTTGGAATAAGGCTGTAACATAACAAAATGTGGAAAAAGTGATGCGCTGTGAATACTTTCCGGATGCACTGTATACTTGTGTCATGCCATGATTGCTGCTATTGATGTCAACGACAGAACTCGTGCCATAACTGATTCAGGTTATCAGTTGATTTCAGGTTATTCTTCACTAATTTTAGTAAAGTTCAAAGTGTGTTAGTGATCTCTAAGTCAATGTGCACTTAACTAAATACACCTGACAACAAACTACTCAACAGCAAAGTGCTCCTCTGCTACCCTGCAAGTGTTGTTATGCCATTTAATGCTGAACCAGCACAATATCTTTACTCCCAGGTTAATCATAATGATACATTTTATTTATATAGTGCCTTTCCAATGCTCAAGGTGCTTATTAAGTCCCCTAATGTTTTCTGCATGATCTGACAATTTCTCCATTATGTAAGTGGCTGTGTTGCCATTGAGCCTGCACTACTAATTCAGCACAGCTCAGTCTGGTTATCACCTTTTCTGTCTGGTATATGTTGTATGATTACACTGCGCAATGGAGATTTAGCTTCCATTTGGACTGACTTATGGATTTTAGCCTGCTGATTACAAAAATCACATTTCAATTGCAATCACATCGTTTTATTAAAATTGATTATTTTTGTGATTCCCACTGGAATTATAAGTATTCATATACAGTACAACAACTATAACTGGAGCATCTGTGGCAATCTAAAAGTAGTGGCACTGCTACTAGGAATGCAACTCAGATATACCGAGTACTGTTGTTTCATTTGCACCTAGGACAGCCGTGCTCAAGAGTCTCATTGAATTAAAACGAACAGACCACTATGGAAGGATTTGGTCCCAGGACAGAAAAACCACAAAATCATAAACCACTTGCTGACCCAGACATCTTTTTGATGTCTCTTCGTATAACAATTTGAATGATGGAAAATTTTGTGAAAGCAATGAACTGGAAAGTGAAGGATTTCAATATTTGAGACAGCTGTGTCCATGAATAACAGACACCAAGATTATGGAATGCATTTTTGTTGGTCCTCAAATTGAAAATCTGCTAGTGGGGCTGGAGGAAATTACATGGAAGACGATCAAGGAAGTTTTTGAGAATTTGTCTTGGCAAGTACAGAACAGCAAACTACACCCAGCTGGTTGACAACATACTTCAACCATGCAAAACCATGAAGTACACCATGTCGCTAAAAGTTCATTTACTGCATTCAGATTTGGAATTCTTCCCTGCTAATCTTGTTGCAGTCAGTTATGAATGTAATTAAAGGTTTCACCAACACATTGCAACAATGAAAAAGCGGTAACAGGGCAAGTAGAATCTATCAATGCTGTCCAACCATTGTTGCGCACTGAAATAAGATACTTCAGAATACAAATGGAAATCGGCAGCAAACCATTTTTATCTCTGTTGAACTGATGTAATGTGTCTAGTGCAATTAAACACACTATATTCAAAACTAGTTAATTTCATGTTTCTCCAAATTCCTATGTTTGTGTTCAGCTTGAAACCGTCTATCATACTCATATCATACTTGTTGTTCTATGTTATATCTGATATGTATTGTTTTTTTCCCCATTGTATGTTCTTTAATATTTATTGACATTGTTTACTTCCATTTTAAATTTAATAAAATGTATATGTTACATTCTTTTGTCCTACTGTGTATTGTATTTTCTCTGAAGTTCTTGATCATAACATTAGAACAGTTGTGATGAGAATAGGCAAAGATTTAAAGGTCCCAAAAGTCCTACTTAGTGCTTAATAATTTATTTTATATACGTGTGGTACTTTGTGTGAGGAAAACAGAGATTTCAACAGTACTAGGGTGTTGTACCATGTTAGACATTATGAATGTAGTGAGAAGTCAAGCAAAATGAAACCTTTTATTAGCTAACTAAAAAGATTACAATATGCAAGCTTTCGAGGCAACTCAGGCCCCTTCTTCAGGCGAGATGTAATGAAGATTTCAACAAAGATTTTCCTTAAGAAGTTTTCAACCATACTCCAGCTGAGACTCACTGTACTATTCACTTCATAATTTTAAACACTTCCATCACATCACCTCTTAATTTCCATTTGTTTAAAGTGAGAAGGTTCCGCTCTTTCAACCTCTCTCCATAGTTCAGGCGTATTTGTTCCAGAATTAGCCTAGTCGCTCTTCTCTGGACTTTCTCTACTTCTGCTTTGAATTTTTTTGTAACATAGAAACCAAAAGTATACTCAGTACTCCAGGTGAAGCATTACTAGTGTGTTACATAACTTAAGCAGTGATGAGTAAAAGAGGAATGTTTCAATTCACATACAGGTTAATAAAACTGACACTAAAATTTGTTTTGAGTGGAAAATGAAGGAATACTGCTTCCTAAAGCCTTGTGCACACTTCCATGTTTACCTGTGTTCTTTTCTACATCTGCGTAAAGCATGTAATCCATACCTCACTGTTAAAACCAATTATATTCGTGCATCCCATTCACATCACTGTGGAGGAGTGTAGCACGCGTTTTAAAAAAGCTGCAAAATTTCTGCATGAAAACACACCATTGTGCACACTGCTGTATTTCCACAGGAAAACTCAATACATGGAAAGTCATCAGTATCAAACCCCCAATCCTCCCCAACACCATTACCTAGTAAATGAAATGATTTATCTTATTTTAGAATATTCATACTTACTTTTTTTTTTTTTTACTTGAGAACTTTATTTAAATACTAAATGACAAGCAGATGCATGTGGAATTAATGCATAAAAATGCTTTTAGGGCAAAAATAAATGCCTTTCTTCTTGTGTGATTCTATTTCTTTTTTGGCAAATTTCTTTGTGAAGCAAAGCACTGACCTCCACACCAAATGTAATTTGTGTAAATCAGTTCATTCATTAATAAATTTAAGCATAACCTCCCATGACTTGCACTCCACATATTGTAATATACCATATAACTTAGCATCCTCTTATGCTTCTTGATCACATCTCTAACCTATCTTGAAATAAAAAGTGATGAAAAAAGTATGGAATGGGTAAGCAGAGATATGGAAAAAATCCATTTGACAGTTACTTACTCGTTCTCTGATTGAAGTGATGAATTACTTCAGGCTGAATTCACAAGTATATCACTCTTGATTAAGAATATCTTCATTCCAGTGTTTATGTGGGTTTTGGTCATGATTACTAGATTACTAGATGTCCATCTACTTCCTCTTCAGTACCAAGTGCTACAGAGTTCCTCGCTGAACTGTGAGCCAAGAGGCAGCTGCTGTAGGGGAACCTGAAGAAGGTGGGTGATTCTGCCAAAAGGTTTACAGACCATAAAAGTAGAGCTGCACCTGTGTTTGAAGTTTTGCAGACAGTGTGGCAAGCTATTCGTGATATTCATCTTAAGGTTCCATCATACAAACTGGCGCTGTATTATATTGGCCCCTATGCAATTAGGAAGTAGGTTGTTTTTGTGTTTTACAGTTTAAAGTAATCTACTCACTTCAAAATACATTTAACTTTCCTTGTTTCGACATTAAAGAAAGTTAGTCATAGTCATTTTTATACCCCAAAGGCACCCCTTTCTTCTGTTATGGTTGATGGATCCAAAGAATAGATTCAGATGATACTTGCCTCTTGCTGTTTGGATTCTGAATTGGAGTTCCTTGTTCACTGGAAAGGCAAACAGTCATTGGTACGATTTGGTGATATGGATGCTCCCCACCTGTTCCCCCACTTTCATGTTTGCTTTTTCTGGAATCCAGATGGGTATGTTCATTGAGGAAGGTTCTGTTGTTGTCCGTGTTCTTTATGAATGTTGTATGATTTCCTTTATAGCTTTTGGGAATATCTTTGTAGCTAAAGGGCTTTTTTTAAACCAAGAAATCCTATTTTGAGGTTTATGTTTAGCCAGGCGTTGTCCTGAGAGACTTGTATCTTTTTAAAACTATACCATATTGGATGTTAATGGGCACCACTATTTTTGTAGCAGGTGCATCAAGCAATCAATCCCTCAACCGTCTGGGAACATGCAATACATGACATCTTCGGCTGACAATAGGCCAATAGGTTTTAGCAGATAATAAGCTTCCTTGAGATGTGTGAAGGTACATGCTCTACATCTGCACACACCTTTCCCCGCTCTGCAAAAGATTAACATTTCCCAATTGGTCACAAAGAGAAAAGGCCTGCAGATGAGATAAAAAATATAAGTGGTAATGATGAGAAGCTGTAATGGTATGGTGTGACCAACAGTCTGAATGCAGTTGTATGGAGATACCACTATTAAAGAGGATGAGGGACCTAACTGTGAAAAACGTGAAAAACTCTTAAACATGGTTTAAAGAAAAATTCAGCCTTACATACAATATATTAGGTAGAGACATTTCCAAGATTCAGCATACTCTTATTTGTATCTGTTTATTTTGGTTTATGTAAAAAAAAGTGTAATATACTGTATAGTTAAAACCATGTAAAACAACTGGTGAGGCCAAAATAAATATAACGCCTGTAGGCTGTCTCTTCAAAATGTTTTGATTATTATTTTCAAACCATTATATCTTATTTTTTAAAAATTCTAACTTATTTTTACAATACTTCATATAAAATACAGTAGGAATAACCTTACAATAATTAAATTGTAGGTCTAACTACACTTTGGATTTCCACAAACAGGCAGCAGAGCACAGCCCCATCTACATCGGAGGTGAGGCTGTGGAGCAAGTCAGCAGCTTTAGGTTCATCAGAGTCACCCTCACTAATGACCTTAAATGGTCAAGTCACACTGCGGCAGTAGTCAATAAAGACAACAACGCCTCTACTTCCTCAGGAGACTGAGTAAAGCCCAGATGTCCCCCGCAACCCTGTGCAGATTCTACAGGTGTACTGTGGAATCCATCATGACAGGAGGCATCATATCCTGGTACAGCAACTGCTCAGTTCAGGACTGCTGAGCTCTGCAGCGTGTGGTGAACACAGCACAGCAGATCACGGGCACACAGCTCCCTACAATCCATGACATCCACACTACACGCTGTCTCACGAAAGTGAACCGTATCAGGTGGGACCCCAGCCACCCTGCACTATCATTTTTCACTCTCCTCCCATCTGGGAAGCGACTAAAGTCTATTGGGACGCACACCTCCAGGTTCAGGAACAGTTTCTACCCAACTGCAATCAGACTCATGAACAATCAGTAACCTTGTGTCACCTCCACTGCTACCTACACATATACTGTACTCCTGCCACTGTCTCTATTTATTCCTAGGATTCTGGTTTTATTTATTTACTTATTTATATTCATTTATTTATTGTGTGAGGGTTTTCTTTTTTTGTCTATGTTCACTGTCTGCAGGGGCACATGCAAGCAAGCGGTTCACCAACAAAAGCGCGATAGACATATGCACCCCGACAAAAATGCAATGGACAAATGAGCGGTGACAAACCCGCTAACTGGTTTTCGACAAATGCGCGCCGACTAAATCGCGAGAGAGGCCAAAAGAGTGGGACGACCTTGCTGCAATTCTTCCTACATATGCAGGGCGTGATCTTAATGACTATCTGCGTGCCGTGCTGATGGCATGCCACATCTCATAATATTGATTTCTAAAATAAACATTATTATATATGCTTTAAACTAGTAATTCATATTTAATGAAACTTTCGCGATTTTGTAGGCGCGATTTTGTCGGTGCGATTTTGACGGCACATTTTAATCGGCGCTATTTTGTCGGCGCGCATATGTCTATCGCGTAAATGTCAGGTCACACAAGCAAGCATTTCATTGTACATGGTACTTGTATTTGTTCACATGACAATAAAGAATTGAAATTAAACTGGGTGTATTATGTATGCTTGATTTTGAACTACTTGATTAAGTGGATCAAATCTGGTCTCAATTAGTTTGGATATTCAACATTCTACGGTACCACTGGATATTCTTGTCTATGCACAAGGCACAGGATTGGTAACCTAGACTGAACTTGAGCTACTGGCATTCAGTAGTGGGCAGTATGACCTAAGTAGTCCAATCTGTCCCAAACATAGATAGATAGATAGATAGATAGATAGATAGATAGATAGATAGATA
>JANRMT010028174.1:56778013-56821449 GCA_026402145.1 Polypterus bichir lapradei | reverse complement strand
TGCATTGGGTTGGTAGTAGCATGGAACTTTCCTGTGCAACTGGGGCTTAAGGGGGGAGGTATGTGGTATAGCAGGTCCACGGCTACAACAAAATATGGCCAGGTTTTAAATCCATAAAGCTGTGTCACTCTCTGATTTCACGACCACGGGGAGTTAATGAGGTAGCTGGTGCGAGTCGCACCTGCACGTGAGGGCGTGATCATTCTCATTTGTTTCATTGGCTTCCTGCAGCAAATGATTGAGGTGCTGCGCTAACGGAGACGGGTGTATATATAAGGACTGGCACAGAGGGATGTAAATGAAACACGGAGGAAAGGACGGGATGGATGAAGGAGGTTAAAGAACAGAAAAGGCAGTCATGGGAGACGATCGGGCCACCTGTTTGGAGAAGGCAGCTCGAGCTGGGGCTCTGGAAGGGAGTGCATGCTGAGGCACTATAGGGGCTGGTTCGCCCCCACTGACTAAGCGTGTAGAGTGGGGTGAGCTGGACATAAGACCTCCCAGTGGATCCGAGGAGCGACTGCATGAGCACAAAGGAAGATGGGAGGTGTGCCAACTTCAGGTGGTCTGGCTGTGCAGTGTGGTGGCAGCCAAGACGGGGGTCGGCAGAAAGGAGTTTGTGCTGTAGAGGCTCCACCGGCAACACCTGTGATGGGTGAGCCGGAGAGACAGAAGGTGGTGGGCTCTGATCGGGTGAAGAGAGACAGCATTTTAACCTCTATTTTAACTGATTTATTTATTATGGATTTTATCTCCACGTTTCACTGATTTTATGGATTTGGTTTTTTTTTGAACACTGCACAATGGACACTTTTGGTTTTACTTTTGTTTTGGATTGCTTATTTTTTTTAATAAAAGCAACTGAGTATTTTACACCATCTCCTGGCATAAATGAGATTTGTCTTTATTTGTCAGCTCATCTCGGTCATAACTATCGACGGTGTTGGTTCAGCAGACTCCCATGTGGGAAGTGGGAGTCTGTAGAGGACCAGCATCGTCACACTTGCTTCCAATTCCTCCTGTGTTAACAGAAGTGCCACACATGGAACAGGACAAGGTAAAAAGGACATGCAGTGTTGGATCCACCAGGGAAGCCAGGACCTTTAACTTGATTATTTGAATTTACAAATGCAGGGATATATGGGACTACTAAAAGGAGTTTTAGAAAGATGGGCCTAGAACTTTCAGGGGGTTTAATTAATTCAACGTATATAATTGAGCTTTTCCAAGTCTCAACTGATAAGGGAGGTAGTAGAGTTGGAGTGTGGAAAGAGAAATTCTACACGTGGCATGTTATTTTGGATTGTAGGCATGCCACCTCACCTTATAGGTAGTTAGGTAGCAAACCTAGTTTTTAAGCTATTTTAACTTTTGTTCTTCTTGCCCCAGTATTCACTTCTGGAGGATATCTTATTCTAAATGGTTTTGATTTCCTGACTTATTTTACTTTTTCTATTTCTTAACTAACCACTTTATTAGATGCATTAATGTCAAGCTGGCCCTCCATTTGTTGAATTCTCCAGTGCACAAAATCACAGTGGCGTCTTAGGCTGAGATACTTGTCAATATGTTGTATATTGGAGTCACTGACATGGTGAAAGGGTGTAAGGCATTTTAAAAGTCAGAAAAAAGTAGACCAGGACCTTCACAGACCTGTCTAGATATGGCCGTACACCAACAGGACCTGGCACCTGCACACAGTGCCAAAGCTACCAGTACCTGGTTTAAGGACCATGGTATCCCTGTTCTTGATTGGCCAGCAAACTCGCCTGACCTTAACCCCATAGAAAATCTATGGGGTATTGTGAAGAGGAAGATGTAATACGCCAGACCCAACAATTCAGAAGAGCTGAAGGCCACTATCAGAGCAACATGAGCTCTCATAACACCTGAGCAGTGCCACAGACTGATCGACTCCATGCGACGCCGCATTGCTGCAGTAATCCAGGCCAAAGGAGCCCCAACTAAATATTGAGTGCTGTACATGCTCATACTTTTCATGTTCATACCTTTCAGTTGGCCAACATTTCTAAAAATCCTTTTTTTGCATTTGTCTTAATTGTTATTCTAATTTTCCGAGATACTGAATTTGGGACTTTCATTAGTTGTCAGTTATTATCATCAAAATTAAAAGAAATAAACATTTGAAATACATCAGTCTGTGTGTAATGAATGAATCTAATATACAAGTTTCACTTTCTGAATGGAATTACTGAAATAAATCAACTTTGTCATGCTATTCTAATTTTATGACCGGCACCTGTATATGGAATGTGCAGTTGCTCTGAAAATAAGTAGAATGCACTTTTACATTTCATGGTGAATCACAGCGAATTCAGGTGCTGTGGTAGTTTGGGGCCTGTGGAGAACCAGCTTAAACATCCTATTTCAGTTATTATTTTCATGCTAGATGGATTTCATCAGATTCAATCAGATAGAGTGGGAAAGCAGGAGGGGGACTAGAGATTTATGTGAATTGGTAATGGTAAAAAAGCCAGCAAATTACAATTAAAACTATAATCAATTCCCCATACATTAAAATTCTAAATTACTTCATCCATGTTACTGCCTAGGGAAATATTTTACACCATCCTGATTAATGTTTATTAATTCAGCAACAGAAATGATTGTTATCAACACTCTAATGATGAACCATTCTGATCGTAGAAAGCTGGTGACGTCGACCAGAGGAACGTCAGCAAAAACAAACTTCTATTATCATGTTCCGTTTGTGGACCCAACAATTTGAACCTGCTCTGATTAACACTAAAATATTCTAAAATAGGGCGGCACGGTCCAAAGACATGCAGGTTAGGTGGATTGGCGATTCTAAATTGGCGCTTGGTGTGTGGGAGTGTTTGTGTGTGTCCTGCGGTGGGTTGGCACCCTGCCTGGGATTGGTTCCTGCCTTGTGCCTTGTGTTGGCTGGGATTGGTTCCAGCAGACCCCCGTGACCCTGTGTTTGGATTCAGCGGGTTGGAAAATGGATGGATGGATGGATATTCTAAAATATTTGTAATGCCGGGCTACCTTAGCACGTTTGTTTCGCAAATCTGTCAATTGGCTGCATGCAGGCAGCCTGCTATTCCATGCCCCACTGAGGCAGCTGAAGTCAGACACAAAATTCTCACAGCTGAAGTCTGTTTGTCTGGAAGTGAGGAGGAGGAGTGAGGTGTCTGGAATTTTTTAAAAAAATTGAAAAAAAGCACACCTCTTTCGTTATACCACGTCCTGATTTGAAAACTAACAGTGTCAGAACAGGGGGAATGTGAACGTGACTGAGAGAATTAAACTGAATAAAAAAAATACTAACTTTTACAAGTACCTGTACTTTGCACATACTTTTTTTTATTTGATTTTTATTCAGTATTATTCTTGAATAAAAGCACACTTGTTTCTTTGATTTGTTAGAGATTGAAATCAAATGTGCATTTTTATTATTTAAATAGTAACAATAATCGCAGCCCATGACTCAAATTGCTAAATAGGGGGAGGACCCAGGATCAAACTGGCAATGTTTCCATTTCAAACCAGTGGTACTGAACCCTGCACTAGTGAAGCAGATATCTGTGAAACTGCCACATTTCCACTGTAAAACATGCAAATACATACATGTATGCAAACGTCTTTACTTCGTATCGATTGGTATTTGGGTTTCAGTTTTCACACATTGACAGCAACATGTGAATTGAACAATTTCTTTTTTTTTGGTTTTATTCTTGTATACAAGCACACTCGTTTTGTTATACCTTTCCTGAAAGTGTTTATTTGACATTTGGGCTTTAGTTTTCACATATTACACACATTTTACATTATAACATTTTATCGTTATTACTATAACATGAAAAATATTTATTTTTTGGATATGTGTTCAACATTTCTCACAAGATAAGTCATTCTACATTTACACAGATCGTTGTAGACACAGATCACACACATGAAATGTATGTATTTCAAATAGCGAAATATTATTTTCCTATACAGTTCCAGTCACCTCACTCCCAGATAAACAGACTTCAGTTGTGAAAATTTGTGTCTGACTTCAGCTGCCTCGGTGGCGGATGAGTGAGCAGGCTGGCTCATATTTGCAAAAACAAACTTGTTATCGATGCGCAATTAACACAGTGATGAGGAGATGCGAGTAAGATTAAGGTGACCGGGCACTATGAATATTTTTGTAGGCTTCAGGGATTCTAGTGTGAAATATCAATGCCTTTAAATTTTAACCTGTGGCACAACTGGGTAGGTCTGGCAACAGCTCTTAGCTCTGTTATTACTCAATCCAGAAGTTCTTATGTGCGCTTTGGTTTGTTGTTTATGATATATCATATTTTCCTAAACTTTTGCAACAAAGTATTTCTCTAGAATTTTCCCTGTGATCTGCTTAAAAATGTATTTAAATAAGCAAAAACATAGCAAAAGCTGACAAAAAGAGCAATCTAAGGCTAATGAATCCAAGTCCACAAACCAGTAATCAGAATCTAAAAACATCTCAGAACCCCAAAAGCAAAAGCAAATAATACTTATTGTACTCCTACAACACTCAATGACAACTTGAGGGATGTCAACTTATCCACCAGAACATATGAGGTGCCTAAGGTGTGATATTAGGGTGGCCTTGACTCTTGGGTCTCGTCCCACAAAACATAAGGAACATATATAAACTTATTGATACAGTATGTAAATAATGAATAATATAGAAATGACACAGAGACATGAGTAATAAATATTCAATGTTACCAAAAAAGCAACAATAAAACAGAAAATATCCATAAAACCAGGGAGTAAACCCTGGCTGAAACATAACATCATGTCTCCCATAGTTGCTGCAAAGTGACAAGTCTTTGATTTCAACTCCAGATAGCTTGTTCCACCTCAAGCCAGACTCTCAGTTGGACTGAGGTTTAATAACTGGTGAAGACAAGGAATTTACCTGAATTTTCATGAGCTGTTGAAGCTGAGTAGGAAGGATCCATGGACATTTTCCTTTTCTCCATACGCTGGTCCATCATATTGAAGGAATCTAGCAGGATTCATCAGAGCTGGCAGTGATTTGGGAATCCTCCATTGCCTAGGAATTGTTAGGCTACTTCAGCCAAACTTTCTAGTTGTTCACAGAGAGGAGTGGAATTATTTGGATCATCGGCTGCTATTGTATTAACATATCTTTGGCTAACACATTCAAGGCATCTTACAATATCAGGAAAAGCTAAAACTGATTACATACTTATTATGTTTACAGTTGTTTAGGGTCACATACTGAGACAGATGTGGCATCATTGCAGATTAAAGTCCTTTGCCTTTGGGGCTACACCACTCTGCCTGGCCCCAGATGTCAAGGTGTGATGAGTTCTCTGCTGTCTATCACTTCACCTAACCTGTCACTCTGCACAAACTGTGTCAGCCTCCCTCAGCCTCTTTCATCTATGCACTGGTTCTTCCCATAGGACTGTCCTTGGCTTGGCCAACTTTTTAGTATGCACGACCTTGCTTCTCCAAGTGCTTTCATATTGGAGTGTCTTTTACCAAGCTGGTCTAAAAATGTATACAATGTTCAGTTTTGCCTCTTATCTTAAATGCAGACACACATGGAATACCTGCACTAACTAAAAGGGCTGGAGCATCTAACAAAGTTGCTACTCTGTGTAGGGGTGAAACTACTGTTGCTAGTAACTTTTTCTTACTTCTTCCTATGATCGTTACCTTTCAATAGCTTTCCATGGACTACTTTGAATGTTCTTTTCATGATGTTAAGTTTTTAGGGGGTGTAACAACCAGCTGTTGGCTTCTTAAAGTCATGAGCCTTTCCCATGAATTCTTATGTCACCTAATCAAGTAGACTTTATGTGGACATCAATTTAGATGCCACATTCTATTAAGGGGTATCACATTGTTAAAAGTATAATTTATTAGGATGGCCTGCCAAGTTTTGTTTTCATTTTGACATTACAGATTTTTTTCAGTGTCAATATAGAGTCACCAAATAATGTTGGAAGAAACCAGAGTAGCGGGAGAGAAACCCATGGGGACACAACAGGA
Organism: Polypterus bichir lapradei; assembly: GCA_026402145.1. Classification (NCBI taxonomy): domain Eukaryota; kingdom Metazoa; phylum Chordata; class Cladistia; order Polypteriformes; family Polypteridae; genus Polypterus; species Polypterus bichir. The sequence goes on along the minus strand of JANRMT010028174.1, from coordinate 56,815,410 downwards.
ATGGACACACTCTACAGAGAAGGCCTTCCAGCTGGATATCAAGCTTAGTTCCCTGGAGAATCAGCACTTACCGCCAAACAACCATGACACTCTATATTCCACTTTTCTTTAGTAAGAAATTATTGATCAAAAAGAGTTCATATCATCTTTCATGTGAGAAAATTAATTTTGATGAGATGCAGGCAGTGTTTTTATTATGACCTTGCTGCAAGGAAGCTTTTAAGTCTGAGACTGTTCTGTCAACATTAATTTATGTAATGGTTAGGAGAAAGGTTGGGGAGTCGGGTTTTTATCCCTTGTGATCCTAAGAACTACATTCTCAAACAAATTACTTTTTATATTTGGAATCATATTTTAAAGTTACAAATGAAGAAGATGTGAATGAATTTCAGAAGTTCCCAGTATGTAGTAAATTTATGCACAGGTCTGGCAGTAAAGAAAGTGCAAGTAAGCTGTGATGTGTGCAAGGATAACACCCTTATCAAGCAGACATTAAATTAGTGGAAGGCACAGAAAGAAAGCAAGCATTGTGGGACACATTGTAGTGGAAGAGAGAGCTGGAAAAAAACCCTCCCTGCAGTGATTAGAAAATAAATTATTTTTCAAGATCTTGTCCATTTAAACAAGACTTGTTGAGGGTGGAATCTTAACACCATTTAGAGACTATTTATACAGTAAGTGTCCAACACCAGTGTTTTCAGGAAGGCCAGACATGCTGCACTGGAGTGGCCTCTGTGAGGGTTTAATGAGCAGTTTGCTTAACAGTGCTGTAGCGGTGCTACTGGGTAAAGAAACCTCAACTCCCAATAATAAAAAAAAAAATAATAATACATTTTCTTTATATAGTGGCTTTCCCATGCTCAAGGCACTTACAGAATTTAAGAAAGAACGGCAGGGTATACAGTATATGGAATTGTACAAACCAGATAAATAAATAAAGAAGATTAAGACAGTAAATTCAGAGAAAGCCTAACAAACGACATAATTGATGGTCTACCACACACACAGGTTACATGAGCATCTTGACAGAGAGGTAAACTGAGAGAAGGGTAATAAAGTCAAGTAGAGCTAAAAGCCTTCCTGAACAGATGAGTTTTGAGTTGTTTTTTAAAAGAATTCATGGAGTCAGCTGACCTGATTAATTTCGGTAGGTCATTCCAGAGTCTGGGCGCTATACAGCTGAAGGCCCTGTCACCCATGGAGTGAAGATTAGTGTGGGGCACAACAAGATTGCCAGAATCAGAGGACCTTAGTGAGCGGGCAGGCACATAGTGATGGAGAAGGTCACTGATGTAGTTTGGCGTGAGGTTATTTAAGGCTTTGTAGGTTATTAGTAGGATTTTATATTCGATTCTGTAAGACACAGGGATCCAGTGGAGACGGAGCAGGATGGGTGTGATGTGCTCGCTGCTGCTGGTCCATGTAAGGACTCTTACAGCTGAGTTTTGAATAAGCTGGAGATGTAATATAAGATTAGAATGGGCACCTGTCAGTAGGGAATTACAATAATCGATGTGGGATGTGATAAAAGTATGGACAAGTTTCTCAGCATTAGAAAAGGAGAGGAAGGAATGAACACAGGATATGTTACGGAGGTGAAAGTAAGAAAGTTTCTTAATGTGATTTATGTGGGCGGAGTAAGAAAGGGAGGAATCAAAAATGACACCAAGATTCTTTGCAGTAGAGGCAGGTCTGATGAGATCACCACCAAGATGAACTGGGAAAGAGCTCATTTTATTAAGTTGCATTTTAGTCCCAATTTGCAGGAGTTCAGTTTTGTTGCAATTTAATTTTAAAGAGTTCTGCTCCATCCAGGTTTTAATTTCACTAAGGCAGGTTGTGAGCTGAGAAAGCTCTGATGAAGTTCCACTTTTAACATTGAAATAAAGTTGAGTATCGTCTGCATAAAAATGATAGCTCAGTCCATAGCTACAAATAATATGGCCAAGAGGAAGCATATAAATACAGAAGAGCAGAGGACCGAGGACAGAGACCTGAGGAACTCCTTGTGTGACTGGCGCTGTGCTGGACCTGCTGTTGCCAAGACTTACAAACTCTTGCCTATCAGTCAGATAGGACTTGAACCACTGGAGGGCAGTGCCAGAGATACCCAGCAGGTTCTCCATTCTGGACAGTAGAATGTCATGTTTGACAGTGTCAAATGCTGCACTGAGGTCTAACAGAATTAATATGCTGGTTTGTCCAGAGTCTGCTGCCATAAGCAAATCATTGGTTACCCGTAGCAGAGCAGTTTCACATCTGTGCTGCGCCCTGAAACCAGACTGAAAGGGTTCCATCAAAATATTAGACGTTAAATAATTGGAGAGCTGGGAGGCTACAACACGCTCAAGAGCTTTTGACAGGAAAGGTAAGTGGGAAATAGGCCAGAAATTGTTAAGATTGTCAGCATCAAGACAAGACTTTTTTAACATTGGGGTTACAGAAGCGATTTTAAAAGTGAGCGGCACAGAGCCAATGTCAAGGGATGAGTTTATTATTGTTGTAACAGTCGGGATTATGGCATGAAGGCAGGATTTAAGTAATGTGCTGGGGATGGGGTCCAGTACACAAGTAGTCGGCTTCATCTTGCAAAGCAGGTTATCAACAAATGCAGATGTGACTGGTGAGAACTTAGAGAAGGAGCTGGATGGAGTGGGAAAACAAGGAGAGATATAAACAGATGATGTATTTATGTTAGTTGAATTATTTAGATCTTTAATTTTGTTACGGAAAAAGTGGACGAATTCCTCACAGACTTCAGTAGAAGAGGTAGTTGGGCCAGATGGCGGGTTCGAGTAGTTTATTAACTACAGAAAACAAAATCCTTGGGTTATCGTGGTCACTTTCTATTATTCTGCCATAGTGGGTGTTCTTGGCAGCAGTTAGTGGTTCTCTGTAAACTCTTTGGTGTCCAGAGAAAGCCTGGATGTGCACGGTGAGGCCAGTCTTACATGACATTCTCTCAAGGCGTCGGCCAGCTGCTTTCATAGATCGCAATTCTGAGTTATACCAAGGAGCTGAACGCTTAAAGGAAACCTCCTTATGTTTTAAAAGAGCTGTTTTATCTAATGCTGAATGAAGGGCTGAGTTATAGTGGTCAACAAGACTATCCAGTGTTGACGGAATAGGTGCAGACAGTAAAAGATCAGAAATGGATCCAGAAAGAACAGAGGGACAGATATTTTTAAGGTTTCTGTAAGAAATTTGTCGTTTACAGGTAAGAGGAGGTAAAGGCAGTGAGACAGTGAAAAATACTGCTTTATGGTCAGAGAGTCCCAAATCAGTGCTGTAAATATTGGCAAGAGATAGTCCAGAAGTGCAGATCAGATCCAATATATGACCACCAGAGTGGGTGGGAAAATCAACATGTTGTGTCAGGTCAAAACAGTCCAATAAGGATAGGAATTCATTTCTCAGTTTAGCTGTAGTAGTGTCAATATGTATGTTGAAATCACCAAGAAGGATAATTCTCTGGGAGTAAGAGTTAAGAGGTGGGTTAAGAGAGCAATCAGATCAGATAAGAAGGATGCATTGTATTTTAGAGGACGATAAAGAACAATGAGTGAGACAGGACCTGTTTCCGTTATTAGTTTAACAGCCAGGCACTCAAAAGACAGTGGACAATCAATTGATATTCGTTTGATGTTTAAATCCACTCTGACAATTACTGCAAGTCCACTGCCTTGTCTTGAGCTGCGAGGCTCTGTGTGGACAGTGAATCCAGGTGGTGTCGCCTCCGTGAGAGACATCAATTCGTTTGGTTTTTGCCAAGCCTCCGTTGAACACAGTATATCAAGTTTGGTGTCAGTGATGAATTCTGACAGCACCAATGCTTTGCCATTAAAAGATCTTGAATTAAACAATGCAATATTAGTTAATGAGACTTCTTTTTGCATAGAGCCTTGATCAGACTTTATTTTCACATAATGTAAATTTGGCACACTGACACTTCTGTTTCCAGGGCCATGAGAAGGACGGCGTATTCCTGAGTAAATGCTGCCGGTGGTCTTTTCATTCGCAGCCCACCGGTGGCGGCGACCTGACCCGCAATGTACAAATTTCGGGCGCCACAAAATACCGGCATCTCTTAGGATGTTCCAGTCAGATCATTTGCTCTGGACAAACTATTTAATATGAAGGAGTTTGTCATGAGAGTATTTTAGCATGATACTGAGTAATACTTATCTAATAGCCATGGAGAAGCAGCACAGCACAGTGGAGCCGGTAGGACAGGCGGGTGCGGTGGTGTAGATGAGCAGCGATAGCAAAGCAGCAGAAAGCATAGCAGGAGGAGGTAGCAGGATATGGAGATTCCAACATACAGCCATAAACAGTAACGCTGGGTTCTTAGTCGTAGAGTAATGTAAAATGAATCAGGAGCAGACCAGCATAGCAAATATAATCAAGGAGACAGATCATCCCAGGCTCATAGATCGCCAGGTACAAAGAAATGTTCGTAGGTCTCGTCCCATGATCCACTGATTCAGTTGTTCCCAGTCAAAGTCAATAAAGTATGTAAATATTAAACCAAATCTATATAATTCAAGTCAGCTGTATCCATGAACTATATGTACAACAAAGGAAATAAAACAAGCATAAGAAAGTGTAGAATTTAGGCGAATTTTGCGAAAAATGTTGTTAACCGAGAGGAGCGGCAACAGTATGCGTGCGCCAGCGTCCCCTCCCTGCAGTCCCTGAAGTGGCTCTGATTGGTCGTCTGCTGAGGGTGCAGGGGCTGCTAGGGACAAGGAGGCTGGCGTGATATTTAAAAGGGGGCCAGTTATACAGAGAAAAGAAGTCTTTTGTGTTTCGTGTCTGGAGTTGCCTGTCTGTTTGCCTTCCCGTTTTGATACTTGTAGATTCTTGTTTTGTCCTGGATCGTCTCCTGAATTTGGGTGTATGGACTGCCTAGTGTCTTTCTTTTGCAGGATGATTGTCTGAGGATTTGTGGTCATCCTGCAAAGAAATGAGCACTCCTTATCCCATTCACATATTATCATCTCATCATGAAATACTGGTAGGACTATCTTTACATTCATTTACAGTATAGTGATCACTGGACTATCTACCTCCATCATTTCATTTCAACAGTTGCCGTTTTCATGGACTTCACAGTGTTAGTGGTTTGTTATTGTTGAGTTCGTGTTTATTGTATATCACCATAAGGGGAACTGGGGTGGGATCATTGTAGTTTGCATATATTTCATTTATTATTGTTTAATACATTCTTTAATTTCTGTTTTATTACACTTGCTTTTTTGTCTCTGTGAGGGAGTGTGTGTGAGTCGGGCCAAGGCTGGGTGCGTTCCTGGGATCCCCATCTAAAAAATAAATAAATCACTGTCAAAGGCGGTGAGAATCTTAGCTGAGTTATAGTCCGCTAAAGTACATAATTAAAAGCATCCTTCTGTTGAATGTGCATAATGCAGTTAAGGGCCACAAAGAGCCAGAGTCTTTCCCCACAATGACAATTTAGAGTGCATACTTAGGCTAACACACTTTGAGAAATGAGAGAACGCTTGGTGCAAACTCCACACAAAACAGAATCTGAACTAGAATTCAAACACAGGATGCAGGGACTGTAAATCAGTAGCATCAACTAGTGGGACATCTTGTCACCAGAGAAATATATCTCTCTATTATAATAAAAAAATCCTGGGACAGGACAAGACTTTTTAGCCTGGAGTGAGATTTTTCAGAAAGATACTTTCACGTCCCGCAAGACAAAATTTTCTGCCAAGAGATTTAACGATGCCCGGGCCAGAAATTAAAGACAAAGAGTAAATGAGAAAGTAGAATGTCGTAAAGAATTCAAAAACATTGGAGCGATACACATACCGAGCAGGTTAGAGATAATGAAAGTACCAAAATTCAAAAGTCTCAAAAAAATGAGAGTAAAGATCGCATAAGCACAAACAAACGGAAGTTATTACTCGATGAAACAACGGAACAGCGAAAAGAGATCAAATATATTGTTCAGATTTAAACTTTAAGTCGGAGACTTGTAGATCGTCTAATTCATTTGCCATCAGGGAAAAGCAGTGTTTCTTCCCAATGAAGGGGCGTATACGCCAGAATTAAAAGATTTGTTGTTTGGTGAAAGTGAAATCCACATACGCGAGTGGCAGAGCCGCAAAGTGGCTGGTGCATAGCGCAGGCCGGGGTGGTTGGAGAGCTAAGCGAGCAGGGGATGAAGCCCCCTAGTTTATTTAATTTTCATGTCAGTTTATATTTTTTCATATGATGTTGCCATCTTTGATAATCTCATTGAGGTGGGCCAAATGGTAGCAGTGGTAGTTTGCTTGAGTTACTTAAATGAAATGTCTCCTAGAAGACTCACTCAAAAGTCAGGTTTTACTATTTGGGCTGTTAGTGAAAGATATGGTTACAAATTAGGACTGTTACACCACAGCTGTCACATGTTCTGATAGATAAAAAAAGCAAAAAAGACTTTGAAATGAGGAGCAGAAGATTAAACAGTAGTCAAAAATAAGATGAGTTTGTTAACCAAAGACATCAAGTCAATCCTTTATCAACGCCAAAACAAAACCCCAAAGCCAAAACTCTTTAACCAGAAAACCGTTAACAAAACTCACTGGCTAAATACTCACAGTGTGTCTCCATAATATTGGATGACCACAATTTGGTGGCAACCGCACCACAAATTAACAGAAAATAGAGTCAGAAAAATATGTGAATATTTTTAACTATATTCAAATGAGCCCAAAACACTAACTTCAAAAATCAATTTAGCAGCTGAAAAAGTATAATAACCACATAGCTCTATAAAGAAATCTGTTTCAGAAACGAGAAAAAAAAATTAAAAACAAACCACAATCACAACATCATGGCCTCCTGTGGGTCTTACTCTGTGGTTTTTGGTTTGTTATTATTGTTTTTGATAAAATGATCCTTTTTATTTCTGACGGGGGGGGTTGGAACCTTTAATTAGAGCACAGCCCCCCGTGTTTTAATTAGTCTTTCTCTAGCACTTGGGGGCTGTATATGGTTCTTTCTACCGCTGAGGTAGCATTAGTTAGCTACTAGCTGTGCTACCCATCTGAGATGGGTTGAAATGTGGACCTCAGCATTTGCAGTTTACCACGCAATGCACATGTCTCTGTTAAATGCCATTTGGAATGGGATTTGTAAAAGCAGTGTTAATGTTTGTGATGTTCCACCTATTGAGATGACAAACACAATGCAATTTATTACTAAAAATGTTTCTGATGCCCCATCTTTTGGAATTACAGAGACAAAGCAACCACACGGACACACAGACATCTTTTATTAATGTGGTAAAGCTATGTTCTCTGCTTCCTTTTATCTTTTGTCGTTTTTTTTGGTTGATTTTTTTTTTTTAAGTTTTCTAACCTTTTAGGATTTTTGACCCACTATTACAGATTCAGATTTTGTAATTAGAATTTTCACTCCGTTATAGTATTTTATTAGTATGTGTATTTCTTCAAGTTCTTCTCTCTGTCTTTGATTGTTAGGCTTCATTTCTGAATTCTGAAAATTTCTTTTTGTTTTATTTCTTTTATTTTTTAAGTTTTTTTTGTAGGTAAATTATTTTTGAATTTAGTATCTTTTGATAACTAGACGTTTGTTAAGTAGATTTATTTACGACCCCAATTCCAATGAAGTTGGAGCATTGTGTAAAATGTAAATAAAAACAGAATGCAATGATTTGCAAATCCTTTTCAACCTATATTCAATTGAATACACTACAAAGACAAGATATCTAATGTTCAAACTGATAAACTTTATTGTTGTTTTGCAAATCTTCACTCATTTTGAATTTGATGCCTGCAACACATTCCGAAAAAGCTGGGACGGGGCAGCAAAAGACTGGGAAAGTTGAGGAATGTTCAAAAAACACCTGTTTTGAACATTCCACAGGTGAACAGGTTAATTGGAAACAGGTGTTTGTCATGATTGGGTATAAAAGGAGCATCCCCAGGTTCACCACTTTGAACAACTGCGTGGGCAAACAGTCCAGCAGTTTAAGAACAACGTTTCTCAATGTACAATTGCAAGGAATCTAGGGATTTCATCATCTACTGTCCATAATATCATCAAAATATTCAGAGAATCTGGAGAAATTTCTGCACGTAAGCGGCAAGGCCAAATACCAACACTGGATGCCCATGACCTTCGATCCCTCAGGCAGCACTGCATTAAAAACTGACATCATTCTGTAAAGGATATTACCACGTGGGCTCAGGAATACTTCAGAAAACCATTGTCAGTTAACACAGTTCGTCGCTACATCTACAAGTGCAAGTTAAAACTCTACCATGCAAAGTGAAAGACATATATCAACAACATCCAGAAATGCCACTGCCTTCTCTGGGCCCAAACTCATCTGAGATGGACTGACGCAAAGTGGATAAGTGTGCTGTGGTCTGATGAGTCCACATTTCAAATTGTTTTTGGAAATCATGGACGTTGTGTCCTCCGGGTCAAAGAGGAAAAGGACCATCTGGATTGTTATCAGCGCAAAGTTCAAAAGCCAGCATCTGTGATGGTATGGAGTTGTGTTAGTGCCCATGGTGTGGGTAACTTGCACATCTGTGAAGGCACCATTAATGCTGAAAGGTACATACAGGTTTTGGAGCAACATATGCTGCCATCCAAGAAACCAATACTGATGCTCTATGTAAGAAAGGTCAGAGCAGACTATACTTTCTGAGAAGGTTGGCATCCTTCAACATCTGCAGTAAGATGCTGCAGATGTTCTACCAGACGGTTGTGGCGAGTGCCCTCTTCTATGCGGTGGTGTGCTGGGGAGGCAGCATAAAGATGAAAGACGCCTCACGTCTGGACAAACTTGTTAAGAAGGCAGGCTCTATTGTAGGAGTAAAGTTGGACAGTTTAACATCTGTGGCAGAGCGACGGGCATTAAGCAAACTCCTGTCAATCATGAATAATCCACTGCATCCACTGAACAGTGTCATCTCCAGGCAGAGGAGTAGCTTCAGTGACAGACTGAGGAGATCGTTCCTCCCCCACACTATGCGACTCTTCAATTCCACCCGGGGGAGTAAATGCTAACATTATACAAAATTATTGTCTGTCTGTTATACCTTCATTGTTATCACTCTTTAATTTAATATTGTTCTTAATCAGTTTTTTATTACTATTACTATCATTTTTATTACTATTTAATTTAATATTGTTTCTTTGTATCAGTATACTGCTGCTGGATTATGTGAATTTCCCCTTGGGATTAATAAAGTATCTATCTATCTATCTATCTAACATCTTTTTCAGGGACGTCCCTGCTTATTTCAGCAGGACAATGCGAAGCCACATTCTGCATGTGTTACAACAGCGTGGCTTCGTAGTAAAAGGGTGCAGGTACTAGACTGGCCTGCCTGCAGTCCAGACCAGTCTCCCATTGAAAATGTGTGGCGCATTATGAAGCGCAAAATATGACAATGGAGACCCCGGACTGTGAGCAACTGAAGTTGTACATCAAGCAAGAATGGGAAAGAATTCTAGAATGCCCCTGTCCCAGCTTTTTTGGAACGTGTAGAGTGAAGATTTGCAAAACAACAATAAAGTTTATCAGTTTGAACATTCGATATCTTGTCTTTGTAGTGTATTGAATTGAATATAGGTTGAAAAGGATTTGCAAATCATTGTATTCTGTTTTTATTTACGTTTTACACAACATTACAACTTCATTGGAATTGGGGTTTTAATTAATTTTTGTTAGGGAATGACTTTTTATGGTTTCCTTTCCCCTTTTGGCATTTGTTGGGGCAATAATCACAAAAACAAGTTAGACTGCTATGAATAAAACAAAAGTCTTTGTTTCACTTTCTTAGGGAATTAAACAAACTCAGGATATTGTTTGTGTATAGGAAAATAAACAGTAGAAACAACAATAGAATAACACACCCAATTCAAATCGAATCCACTGACAACAGGAATTGGCCCCTGATTAATTCATTTCTTGCCATGAAAACCAGAAGACAATTCCATGACCACGTCTGGAAAGTACTGCATTAACAACAGCAGTGGAGGACAGGACAGCAGTCCATGTAAAGCCAGGGTCATCAGGTCACAGCCCGGTGCAGGTTTTCTCTTGCCATAAGCCTTACTCCAACTCCTTTTTTTTAGCTGCTACTTCTTAAGATTATGTAGTCTGTAATATATAAACGTCAGGAATCTATCAAGTCAGGCATGTGCAGAGAGTTTGAAAAGGTTAAGTCGCTAATGCTATCAATATCTTCAGGTGTGTCTCATTTGTGTCCTTGCCATTGAGATCACCGCCTTTTCTTCTTCACTCCTTTTCAAAGATGATTTAAGTTTCATTTTTGCGTTCTCCCTTTTTCTTGTGCTGCACCTAACAAACGCAATGCAATTTACTCAGTGGCGTAGCTCGAGTTCGTGCCGCTCGAGGCGGGGCGGGGCTTCAATTTGCCGCCTTCATCATATCTGAATATGTTAAACTATTTAAATAGAAAATTAAAATGACGTATAGTGAAAAATTAAGATACATTTTGCATAGATTTATTCATATATAAACAGCAATAGTTTTTTATATACATTTATAAGCATCAACTAGACAAGAATATAGTATAGACGCACTGATAAGCCGTGTTCTAATTATTAGTTTAATATAATTACGCTATGAAAACCAGAACCAAAGTAATAGGTGGGGATGTTTTCATGCGCAGAGCAAGAACGCATTCGGATTAATAACGAAACGAAATTATAAATTGTAAACTAGTTTAGAAATTATTAATCGGTGTAACGTTTATGTTTATTTTTGTCATTGCCTCATACATTTCAGCTGCTGTGTCTGATGCAGAAGGACAGTCTGGAAATTATTTTTCAAGCATTTGTGGTTAAAAATCAGAGAATTTGACTTTTTTCATACATGAGTGATATTTTTCTGAACCCTGCTGCTTACACATGAATTGTACTGAGCCTTGTGGCCAATAATGTCGCCCCCAAAATTGTGCCGCCCGGGACGGATCGCCCCCCCCCTTAGCTACGCCACTGAATTTACTACTAAAAATGTTTCTGATGCACCATTTATTGGAATGACAGAGACAACGCCGAACATAGTCATTTGTTCGTAGTTTTTCCAGTAGCTAATATTTTTCAAATCCAGTTTATTTAAGCCACATTTTGCAATAATTTTAGGTACAAAATGATGATGTGGTTAGTATGGGAAGGATGGGCATCCAGTTTTAAATATTGCATAACCCCTACTAATTTATGATTTAACCATGAGTCAAAATAATACTTTCATGTGCTGTTTTAATAAAATATTTATATTTTTATTGCTAACATTATGTAAATGAAGTCTAAGACTGAAGAGTGCTGGAAGAGTTGAGTTTGACACGAATAAGGGGGTGATTGGATGAGAGCATCCAGGTGTCATTGAAGAAGTGTGACTGTGAGGTGCGTGTGCATGTGTGTGTGTGTGGTCAAGGAAGGTGGGGATTGTGACAAAGGGGCACACTGCTCTGTGAGAATTGTCCCAGTCAAATACAATACAATACAGAGTGCTGTGAACAATTCTTCGTTAAAATACAAGTATAGATTCTACTAACTACTACATACAGAATTGGTACACACAAATGCAGATTTGTTAAAAGATACAAAGAACAAGATAGAAACTGATTAAACATAAATGGAAACCAATAATGTCTGTCTATTAATTAATGGATGAACTATGGCTAGTTGAAAACAGAGGAGATTAAAATCATAAAAGCGGAAATCAAAAATAAAGTCACAGTCCTGGGGACCTCAGCCAACTGACCTCCTAACTGTTCTTGGGTTTTTTATAGTAGAGTGTGCAGGCCATCCAATCTGATGACATCTGATGATTTCAATGCTCCTTTATCTGAGATGAATTTTACATACACAGGAGAGCATCCTGGCAGTGCCACATTTAGATACTGAGAAGAGAAACAGAATAGAAGAGGGTTATTTAAAATTTAATTTAAAAATGTTGTTATACTTATGGTCCCTACTGTGTGGAGTTTGCATGTTCTCCCCGTGTCTGCGTGGGTTTCCTCCCACAGTCCAAAGACATGCAGCTTAGATGCAATGGTGATTTTAAATTGTCCCTAGTGTGTGCTTGGTGTGTGTGTGTGTGCGCCTTGCGGTGGGCTGGCGTCCTGCCTGGCGTTTGTTTCCTGCCATGCGCCCTGTGTTGGCTGGAATTGGCTCCAGCAGACCCCCGTGACCCTGTAGTTAGGATATAGCAGGTTGGATAATGGATGAATGGATGGAGGTTATACTCACTGTATATTTCTGTACAAATGACTACGGCTAATCAGCAGCTCTAGTCAAGGTATACTATATTAAAGTCATTAGCCAGGATTTAAAAGATGAGACTTAAGGGGCATCTCTTATCTTAGCAGGCAGATCGTACCTGCAGCTAAAATTTCAACCTTTTATTCTATTTATCCTTGTAATCTTAAGTAGGCTGGAATCTTGAGATCTCAATGTGTGTGCTGGTAATGATACGTTTAGATAAGTAAAGCCAGTGTCAGGACTTGAGAACTGAAGTTTTATATTTGTATTTTCTTGTTATAATTCTCACAGCAGCGTTTTAAATTCTCTGAAAGCTGCATAAAGAATGATTAGAACAGACACTAAATAACACATTACAGTGTTCATGCCTATTAAAAATAAATGTATGAATTAATTTCTCAGTATCTTGCATATTTCAGAAATATCTTAGTCTTCCAACATTTTCAAGAAACATGTTTTGGATAGTTTTGTAATGTATGATTTAAATGAAATGATAGTGTCAAAGATAACACCTAAATTGTGTGCTGATTCTCTAACATTACTAGTGATTACAACTGAGTTCAAGAATGACAGAATGTTGTTGAGTTCAGCATTGTTTCTATTTGATGAGCCCTGATTTAAAGGCACACTTATACCATCATCAGCATTTGCATGTACCAAATGAATGTAGAGCTGTCAATTAACCCAACACACATCTCTTCAGTAAAATGGGAGGAAGCACAGTACCAGAATGAAATCTGGGATGGAGACACAGAGAGCATGTGAAGTACAAACTAACGAGCTGGAAATGAAGCAAGGAGCCTGGGGTGGTGTGTGCAGCAGTGCTGAGCATTGTTATTATCAGCTACCCTCCTCAAAATATGACTTTTGTACTGCCATAGAAAGCAGTGAAAAAAAGATCATTGCCATTTTTTTCCTTTAGCTCTGTTTTAGGAAATAAATTAAACCAAACTTCACAAAATAATATAGAAAACAAGAGGTTAGAGTCATTTTTCTCTATGTAGTTACATGACCTCCAGCTTAATCCATAATATAAATAATTTTAGAAAAGTGAGAATGAAGCTTAAAATAAGGGAGTGCCTGGGGTAGTGTACAAAACTGGGGAGCTTTCAAAGAAAAAAGAAATGGCAGGGGAAAGAAGGAAAGAGGCCAGCGTAAGGTCACACTGCCAGGACTTCAAAAATCTGCCTGATGCCAAAGGAGCAGTCTGCTGAAGGGCAAAAGAAGATCAGAAAGAGAAAAGACACTGCTAGAAAACAGATGAGCATTTGAACCACTTGGAAAATCAGGAAGAAAAAATTAAAATAAAGGGATAAAAAGTTATAATGCCCACCTGCGTTAAGGCCACATGGTGTGATGTCATTAAGTTAGGGACACTTTCACATTAGATTTCCTACGCTGCACTAAAAAAAGTTGTATGTGTAACGGAAAGATGACAAATATCCAGTTTTGCTCAAAAACATATTTTGAAGAAGTGTAAACCATATATGCAACCTACTCCTGAACTGAAATTAGAGAATCACATAGGAAGAAAGAGGACCGAGAGGAGCCAAGAGGAGCTGTCAAGTATGAAAACCACAATACAGTCTGAGGAATAAAAATGCAGGAATTCTTTTTAAGGTAGCCTGTCATTAATGCAAAATATCACTCCAGTTATGTCTCACTGGTGTTATTCAGTCAGCAGTTTAAATGTTGTCAGGAGTGTAAGGGCAGGCCAACAGGATGAATTCTGCTATCATCATGGCATTTCAGTCAGGTCGATATCGTCTTGTTCTTGAAGTATGGGTTTGTTAGCTTTCTGCGTTACTCTCAGCGTGGCTCTTGGGTTACTTTTAGGTTTGGTCCCATAAGAGATAGGCTTTCCTCTCACCTGTGACATCTGCTTTTTCTATTTACAGTAGTTTAATGACTTCTCACTGCAAATATTCCTTGGTGATGGAGTAAAAAATAATTCTATTAAATTAAGTTCAGAACATCGAGTAAAATTCAGTTTAGCATGGTGTCTGTGGAAAATCTAAATTTATTTTCATGTCTTAAAATTACAATTTATGTCAGAAAATGATTCTGCATTGTGTGGTGTTCCTGAATTAGTATGTCCTATTAGTATGTCAAAGATAGAAATTGCTTGTTCTAAAATGTTGTAAGACACAAAGACTTATGCACATAGATAACTTCCATAAAATCTGACCTATCTTTATCAAACAAGTTACATTTCCATTTTTACTGGCTCCATGGCCTATTGTTTCTGGTCCAGTTTGGCTCAGTACTTATCTCCATATCCTTCAAAAACAGTTGGATCTACTGTATGTCCAATCAGTTGTGTTATTTTGTAAAATCTTCCCTTGAGGGATTTCATGTAGGTTTATCTTGCCAAGGACAGAGAAGGTAAAATTCTTCTCCGTAAACTGGGAGATACAACTAAAAAGGAAACTGAAAGAAAATTTAAAAAACATGAAACTCCAAACGAGAGACAAGAATCGAAGCCAAGGACAGAGAAAGAGATAAATCCAAACAAAACTCACGAGAAGCAAAACGAGTGATGAGAATGTCTTTTAGGAGGTTTTTTTTTTTTTTTCTCCACAGATCAGGTAGAGAAAGGAACCTCCTGCTGACCATTTATCCTGTCATGCGGATTACCCACAGGTCACGACCTAGGAGGCCACACCCCAAGAGATGTGGGAAGCGGTGCTAACAACGGTTAAAGACCAGGCAAGACATTGAAAAAAATGTAATCAATAATGAGTCACTGAAAACCTGATTATAAAAAGTATAAGTAACATGTAATGTACACAGAAGTATTTTAGGTACAATTCTATGCTCTCTTATGTTTTAATGATCTGAGTTATGTTTTTACATTTTTTGCAGTTGTTCCAAAGCCTTTAAAAATAACCAAGATATCATTTTTGGGGTTTGGGAAACACAATGGTTACTTTTATTCCTTATGTAAACATGTTTTTATTACTGTCAAAATGTAAAAACATTTTGCTACACTATTATTTTGTATATGGTCTCTACAATTTTTTTGGGTATGGTTGACAGACAGTTGCTAGGTAAGGTCAACCAAAGTAAGTGGCATGAGGTCACCAGTTCAAAGTTATGGAGGTCAGCACTGTGCACTTTGCAGAAGTATGTTACTGTCTTCAATTTTTTTGGTTACAATCCTATAATGTTTTTGAACTTTGGATACATGAAACACTTCTGGCTTTCCCACTCCTTCATCCTACCTCAGAGAGTAAGGGAACAAGCTAAAGGCTATGAATCTTGATGTCCACACCAACAGACGACCAACAGACGGAGGTTTGTCAGACTCAAGGTCTGTTTGTCAGAGATGGTGGTATGTAATACAGGGGCACCTCAGGGAACCATCCTTGTTTACCCACTACACAATGAACATCCAGTATAATACCAGCTTTTACTGGCTACAGATGAATCCTCCATCCTAGGTTATATTGATAATGAAGACAAGTTGAAGTACTGGAGTCTGGTGCAGGACTTTCTCTTGTCATACAGGGAAAACCTCTCTGGTGGGGGTGGATTTCCAGCATGTCAAGTAGGCCTGCGACAAGTCATCATCCAGGTGGAGGAAGTGGAGGTGGCAATTTCTTGGAGTACTTTTATCCAGAAGCTCATTCCGCCACATTACAATATTGCTGTATTTGACTGAAACTCAGAAATCAGAATTTCCAATGTGCCCTGACCTCTAAGTTCCTACTTACAAACGTTCTAGTCTGAGTTTGTCCAACTTCAGAATATGATGTCAAACCAAAATGGTGATGAAAAACAAAAACAGTAAGTATAACACTTTATAATTTTAATTTGTTTATTAGAAAAAATTAATTTAAATTATTCTCCTTAGTCCATAATACTTAATATTGTAAAGGAAAATGCTAACATTACCAAAATAAATAGTAATGGACTAACCAATGTTAGCTTGATACATGCTACTATTCATATATTGTACTTAATCATCTTCATGTGATCTTCAAATGAGTGTCTGCTTATAATTCCAAGAGTTAAACTTAAAAGAAGTGGTGAGGAAGCCTTCTACTGTTATGCACCTAAAATCTAGAATAGCTTACAGATAAAGAAATTCGCCAGGCTAATACGGTGCAGTACTTTAAAAATCTGCTACAAACCTATTATTTTAACATAGCTTTCTCATAGTTACATTTTAGTGTAACCCTGATATTCTGTATATGCATTTAAATATCATTTTTATCATGGCTCTTCAATCCATACTAACTCCAACTTTCTCTGTTCTTCTCTTTCCGGTTTTCTGTGGTGGCGATCTGCACCACCACCACCCGATCTAAGCACCGTGATGTCCCTACATTGATGGATTGAAGGCCGGATGTCCAAATGACCACCATCATCTAATTCTTCCACATAAACCCTGAAAACCATGAGGACTGATTTAGATCATTTATGTTAGGTAGAATGCCTAGTGGGGTCTGGGTGGTTTCATGGCCTTGGAACCCCTGCAGATTTTGTCCACCCAAGACCTCTGGAGTGTTTTTTTGTTTTTTTCTATCATCCTGGCCATCAGACCCTAGTTTAGACTTTTATTTAGTATTGCTTAATCTTATTTTTATTTTTATATTTTTATTTTTTAAAAGTTCACTTTCTTCATCTTGTAAAGCACTTTGAGCTACATCATTTGTAAGAACATGTGCAATATAAATAAATGTTGTTGTTGTTGTTAATTGTTGCTTTGTGAAGTTTTTATTCGTAGCCTCCAAGCTGAAGTAGTACTTTTTATTGTGGCCAAGAACATTCAAATCTTTTTTAGACATGAAATCATACTTTGCTCATTGGTTACTTCTTCAGTCCAGACTATAGAACTATTAGTTAGCATTTGTTGCTGAAACGGCACCTTTCGGGGGGCATCTATGTTTACTTTCCCACTTGCATGGAGGGTGCAAATGACGCAGTTGTGGCTACTAACTTCCATGCTCTGCTGTATTGTGAGTGCAGTTTAAGAAACCACTAGGGGTCTTTGGTGCCAGCTACCATTAGGCAGTTCGGCACTTTCTTCCTTCACTCTAGCCAGACGCTACAGGAAGAGAGGATGGACTCAGTCTACTACAGGTATTTTAGCTTATTGTGTCATATGTTTTTGTTTCTATTGTGTTATACTGTAGTTTAGTTATCTTTGTATTTTAAGTTTTTGCTGCAGTATGCATTTAAATTTCCCCTTAGGGATTAATAAAGTATATCTAATCTAATCTAATCTAAACTAATGTTGTCTTTCCGGTTACAACCTTGGCTAGTTTTCTGAGTTTATTCCATCTCCTGGTTCTAATTACAGTTTATCCTGACGTCACCCTGTGTAGTCAGCACAAATGCCATCTGTTACACGGTTTGCTGCCTCACTTGGATACAAACCTAGAGAGGAGTCCCAATTCAGATATACTACAGTATGTTTAATGATAGGTTATGAAAGCTGGTGTGTTCAGAGGACACCAGTATAAGTCAAAAGCATAAAGTAGCCCTTCTACAATTCTCCGGATACCTGAGATGATGTTATGAGTTTGTTGGTTTACTTTTAATGGTTCAGGGTAGATGAGAGAGAGAGATGTACATGGAGCAAGTAGGGCTCATGAGTCTTCTTCTGGGGCAGTGACTTCAGAGCTGTGGATGAGACAGACATATACTGTATGTGAGTCTTCTGCCATGTTTAAACACTCTTTTGTTATATCCTTTGTTCAGTCCCATCAGGCATGTGGGAACAGTTATGCCCTTGATGCAAAACATAACATTGAGCTAAACAAGCTGGGTTGACAAATAAGTAGTGATAAATGCACATCAATTTGTCAGGAGAATCTTTAGTTCCTAGGGAATAAATGCACATTCCATCTTAATAATGACCACAAGGAGCTAATCAGAGTATATTTTGAAGAAGAAGAGAACTGTTACTGGGAGGCCAAGCCAAAGGCCAGGCTTAAAAATGTTTTTAAAAACTTGACAATTCCACTTCAGTGATTCTATTCATTTGCCAGAACAAGTCTGTAAGGAAAAATGAGAGAAAACTTCTAAATCTAAATGTACTTAGCTAAATGAACACCAACTAGAAGACTGAAAGGTGAAATTGCTGCTGGAAATGCTTGATTAAGCTTGGTGGATTTTTATAAGCTAAATACTTGTAACTTTTCAAATGATATTTCTCAAATTAATGTCACATACTTTAATGAAAATTGTGATTAAAGAGGTTGATAAAGTAGTTTGAAACCTCAGAAACATTTTTCTCGGTCAGCTAGAAACACAGTAAAAATAGCAGATTAGTCAACCAGTCCTTCACAGTAAGCAGCACCATAAGTAGATCATAATCTACTATTAAATTAAAAAACGTCATGGGAAAATAAAAATGAAAGCAGGACTGTATAATAAATAAAATTAAAAATGTAAAATAGATTTCATAAAGATTGAGAGGAACCTGGAAATCGTGATGGGATAAGGAGAGTAAAGCATTGTGCAAACAACAGAATCAAAGTAACCCAGTAAAGTAGGGTAGCGTCTATTGAACCAACTCAATGGCAGAAAATCTTGTCTAGAGTGAAAACGTGGCAGCCTCACAAACAAACCTTGGTGGAACGTTTCATAAAGGAATTGCAGCAAAACTAAATGAATGAGTGCTTTGTAGTGAAATCTTCTGGCATCAAGAAGAGCAGCCTGTATAGAGCTTATCTAATGAAAGTCTGGGCTGTCCCTCTCAGGTCCAGACTGCGGCTGAACAGAAGTACGCCTTTGAACTGTGGGAGCCAAGTTCATTTGTTTTAGACTTGTCAATGACAGAGGGTGTGGACAAAAAATGGCACATCCTGCTTGTTCTGTCAGCAGGATGATTAGATAATAAGTTTTAATGTTGGCAGCTACTGGGAAATATGACCATGGGAAGATGACTTTTTTCTTTTATTTAGGGACAATTAAAACTGGCTACTCTGTCACATTCCCTGCTTTGAATAGTATAACTGTAACAAAAAGACTTGAAAAAGACTAGCAGTTAAAGAAAGCAGTTAGCAAGTCTCTTTCTTTACCTGAAACTTTACTTTTTTCCAAATCTATGCATTAACGAAGATTTTTTCTTATATAACAATCAAACATAATTTTCATTAAAATGAAACTACAAAATTTAGAGAATTCAAACAAACAATCCCATTTATTCACTCGGGTGACACCCTTTATCGAAGGCAACTTACAACATTTATGATACAATTGGTTTCATTTCTTTTGGTGTTCCAATCGGAGCACATGGTCACACATGTCAGGATTTGACCCCACAACCTCAGGGTTTGAAATCCAGAGCCTTAACCACTACACCACACCGCCTGAGTCGATATCACACTAATAACCCCAACAGAGACAACCTCTTATTAATTCAAACAATAGGAGTTTAGCAGAGACATTGACAGAAGCCCAGCCTACTTACTCTAGAACAGGGTTTTCCAGTCTGGGAGGGGGCACAAGTTGGCATTTCAGGGGGTGAAACAAAGAGAAAGGGTGCTTCTTAATTTACCAAAAATGTGCAAGGTGCGCTGTCCAACTTTATTGTGATGCAATCAATGCCTTGCAGTGTACTGTCATTTGCAGGTCATTTCTTAGTTGGTGAGATGAGAAGAATCAACCATTGCATGCACATTTGTCACCTGGGAATGAGCCACATAAATGCACATTCTCGCAGATTCCTTCCATAGCTTGATGGGTTTGTGGAAGAATACACCGAAGAAGACAGGAGCTTCATCAATCAGTCAGCAATCTTTTATTAGCAACAGGTGAGTAGCTGTGAGTTCTCTGCTTGCAAGCCAGAGAGAAGCCCCCTTACAGTCTGCAAGCAGCTCCTTATATTGTGTGCTTGTTTACATCTTAAAGCAGGGGTGGGCAAAGTCAATCCTGGAGGGCCGCAGTGGCTGCAGGTTTTTGTTCCAACCCAGTTGCTTAATTAAAAAAACAATCCTTGTCAATTATTTAATTTCATGGCTTGTTAGTGCTTTAACTCTGCCATGTCAGGTCATTCCCATATCCCTGATTTTCTTTCTTTTCTAAAGATATCATCCAAATGAATTGAAGTCTAAAACAGACAAGTTATTCTCAGTGCTTCACTTTTTTCTCTTCATTTTCCTTCCAAGTATTTAATTAAACCCAATAGTGCACGACAAATACACACAGGTGTAAATGGAAACAAGCTAAACGGAGAACTGCTGGATTCTTTTGTTGTTTGCATCTTATTGATAATAAGGAGCCATTAAAAATCAAGACTACAGCTGTCTAAGACTAAAATAAGCAATAAGGGTTCAAAATCTTAACGAGCGAAACCACTAAAGTGAAGCAGAAGTGTTACTTGAGCAATAAGTGCTCCTTATTAGGCTACTGGATTGGAGCAAAAACCTGCAGCCACTGCGGCCCTCCAGGAATGACTTTGCCCACCCCTGTCTTAAAGAGTAGTTCCTCTTTTATCTAGCATAAGTCATACAGTTATTTTAACACATAAAACAGAAGTTCTTGGGAAACAGTTTGCCCTTTAAGCACAGAGTACATTTTTGCTCAACCGCCCAGACCATATGTTAACCCTCACAAGACAGGGGAATACGTCATTTGTATTCCACAGGTTCGTGAAGACAAATACATTTTTTTAAGAGAATGGAATTTGGATCTTGCAATGATCCATAGAGAAGTGAGATGTCTAGTATTGATTTCTGTGCTAGCCCTGATCGTGAAATGTCACTGATTTTGAGGTTTCCTGGGAGGGACTGAATTGGATGTAACATCTGCTGTTTACATGCAGCCCATCTCTCCTGCTGGTGGTCCTGGTAGCAGCGCAGCACTTTTTAACTGTGTGGTGCATCTCTTTTTGAACTGTAGTGCAGGTGTTATCAGGGGCAAAGCTTGTCGACTTTGTTTCATTCCTTAGTGGCACACTAGCACCCGTTGCTTCACAGGGGTCACCAGTCCCCAAGGGATCCCCGTTGAGTTATAGAGGGTGCATTTGGATTCCTCCAATTGAGCAGAATTAGCTAACGCTCTAAATAAGGAATTAATGGTCAATTTATCGGCAACTTCTTTAAGCTCATCTGAAATGATTCCAACATCTGCGTTAAAGGGATTTTCAGTGATCGTCCATTCCATACTATCTGATAGATAAGTAAAGATAGTTTCCCAAAAGGGCTTTCATTTTGGACAGTCAGGAGTTGTTCTGACTGGGTCACATTCCCAGAGTTGTCCCAGAGCCACTCCTGTGTTGTCTTTGCTTTGTGCTGGGGTCATCATTCTGTTGTAAGGTGAAACTTCTGCCCAGTCTGAAGACAACTTCTCTCTGGAGCAGAGTTTCATGTAAAGATATCTCAGTACTTTAGTCCATTCAGCTTTCCTTCAACACTTACTACCCTCCAATTCCTTGCCACTGTAAAACAACCCAACAAAATGATACTGCAAACAGCACGCTTCACCTTTAGAATGGCATTACACAGGTGATGAGCAGTGCCTGAGTCTTAAAATTGAGAACTGTGGTTTCATCAGACCAGAGAATCTTGTTTGTCATAGCCCAACATTCCTTTAGGTTCCTTTTTGCGAATTCTAAATGGGCTTTCATGTGTTGTCTGGCCACTCTTCCATAAAGCCCAGATTAGTGGAGTGTTATGCTAGTGGTTGTCCTTCAGGAAGTTCCTCTCATCCCCATGCATGTTCTTTAGTGCTCAGCCATAGTGTCCATTGAGTCCTTGACCATCGCTCTTATGAGAGCCTTCTCCACCAATTGCTCAGCTTGGCAGGTCAATCAGGACTAGGAAGAGTCGTGGTTGTTCCAAACTTATTCTGTTAAGAATTATGGTGGTCATTTTGCTCTTAGGAACATTTCATTCTGCAAAAAAAAAAAAAAAAAAAAAAAAAAATTGTGGGGCCTTTCCCTCAGCACAATCCTGTCTTTAAACTCAGCAGGCAATTCTTTAGATTCCATGGCTTGCTCTTTGCTCTGATACCTTCCTTGGACAGGTGTGAGCCTTTCTTATTGATGTCCAGTCAACTGAATTGACTGTAAAGAAGATGTAGAAGCATCGCAGTAATGATTAATAGCAGGAGATGCTTCTGAGCCCAATTTCAAGTGTCATATCAAAGCATATGAATAGTGAATGTGAAATTTCAGTTTTTGATTTTTAATAAAGTTTAAAACAAAAATCAAAAAGGCTATTCTTGCTTTGTTATTCTGGGGTATTGAGTTCCGCTTGTTCAGGAAAAAACTAAACTTAAATGATTTTAGCATAAGGCTGCAACATAACAAAATGTGGAAAAATTAAAGAGAGGTCTGGATATTTTCTAAAGGCACTGTAGATACTGATAACTTAAATTCCCATAATACCCCCCTGTGTGTTACTGCTATTCTTGGTTTTCTTCATTTGGCAGACCTCTTTTTCCACAGTTTCTTACTCAGTCAGTCAGTATACTGTACATATGAAGCATACAAAGATGACTGAAAGTAGAGAGATAACAAATAAAAGAAAACCAAAAATGTAGCATTGAACCAATTATTTCAGTCTGACGTTCCTAGAGTTTCCAGTCATTTGAAAAAAAAAAAATGAGACCTAGAAAAGTGAGAATGAACTCAGCTGGCTGTTATGGAAGCCATGAACTTAACATCCAATTTAGCAATTTTAGAATTTAAAAGCCTTACATGACTGACATGAAATAAGGCAGATGTAGTAACACATTTAAAAAGCATTTAAGAACAATGCAAATATGGTTTAAACGTTTTTTAGAATATCTTCTTACGAATAACATATCATATGGCAGGCCCAAGCAATCCACCAGGAGAAAATGCTGAGGGCAGCCTGGAAATGTGTGTGTGTATTGGTAAACACCGTGAGGAGTGCTGTCGCTCGGGGCTCATTTGAATGAGAATTATGGAAACACACACTAAGATGAAAAGCAAAATGAATTAATGAATTTTTGTTTAAGTCAAAATGTGATATAATAAACCAAACACTGAAGGACAAACAGTTATAAGGAATTTGTTTTTGCCCAAAAGGGACATGTCTTTTGATAAATGCTTTTTATTGCTTATCTTATTCCAGTTATCTTAAACATTATCCTGACGTGTGAATGTCCCATCAATCACTGCATCTGTGTGCTTAGATGGACTGGCATCCAAACTGTGCTGATACCAAGGTGTGCCATTCTTACCTACACTTTTCTATTTACTTACTATGTCTATACAATGTACACCTTCTTCTTGATTCCAAATAAAATGAAAACCCTTGTGTCTGATTTTACAGGTTTTTGTATTTCCATGTACATACAGTCCTAAAAAAGTATTCACCCCTTCAACATTTTCAAATGTTATACCTATACACCATTGAAAGACGGTGGATTTAATTTGGCTTTTTTAATTGGAAATGTATACACTGAGAGTTTATTCATATTTAGTAAAAAAAACCATCAGGACCTGCCTTACATTTTTAAAAACTTGCATTTTGTATTTTTAATTACCATACAATAGATGAACACCCGCCTATAACCAACCCCAGTCATCTGCGGCCCTAAACTGGGTTTAACATTTCTGAGAATGTTCAATGCTTTATTATTTTCAATTGCTATTACTTGTACTTAGTCACAAGAGGGTCTGCTACAGATTTCCACACAAGATGCATTAATTGTGTATGCAATAGAGAATGTTCTGCATAAGTCACAACAGAAACAATAATACGTGAAATGCTCAATTCCAGACCATCTTTCTATTTCTAATGCCAAATTACACCACTTCTACACCTGGGCAGCCACATTTACTGTATGATAAAGAAAGTCGCTGAATCTCGACATTCTTAAGCCTTGTCCAATAAAACTGCTGAGTGGTGTACAGGCTAAGCTTAAAGATCAATCATTAATCAGACAGGAGTTCATTGCAAGGCCCATATAGCACCAGACTTGCTCTTACTGGAACAATTTATAGTCACGCATATCTTCTAATTTTAAACACTTCAATTACGTTGCCTCTTGATCACCATTTGCTTAAACTGACAATTCTCACCTACTTTAATTTTTCTTCATAACTCATCGCCTCCAGTCCTGGAATCAGCCTAGTCTCTCTTATTTGGACTTTTTCTAGCGCTGCTATGTCTCTTTTGTAGCCCAGAGACCAAACCTGCACGCAGTACTCCAGGTGTGTTATGAAGCTTAAGAATAAACTCTTTTGACTTGTACTCTACAGATCATGATGTACTCTACTGTACATATTGTGCTAAGTGGATGAGAAACATTTAAAACAGACTCAGACTGTTTATCACATAGAACTAAACAAAGTGTCCCACATCCTCACTACATTCCCTAATATGTACGCTTAACAACCTGTCACAAGGCTGCAGCTGCAGTCTGTAGCTCTGCTTATGGTCACTATGCTACTGTTGCAAAATACTTCTCCCTTTCTTTTATAAATATGACCCTAAGTGTCATGACACTGTACCAAAACAAGCAGAAGAATAAGGTTTTCTGTTTTATTCATGCATTACAGTAACATTGTCTATATCAAGGGTCCTAAACTGCCTTGCAACAAATACAACCTGGATGGATAGCAGCTCTTCTTGGTAGGAGTCTAGTCCCCCAATGTATTAAGTATTTTCTGTGATACTTGTAATTATGTACCATTTATTTAAGTGTCTTGATTTTTTTTGTGGTTTGTGCATGGAGCCCCAGGAGGCAGGGCCACCTTGACATTGCGAATCCTGCACTCTGAATATTGAGCCAGAGCAGAAGTGTCTCAGCAGTAGGAGAAAATTATTTGTGAATGAGTTGTGACCCTAACCCTAACCCTAATTTCTCGATTTATTTTACTTCTCCCTCTAGTCTTTTCTGGATTGTGAATTTGGACTTGCTTGCTTAGGATTGCCATTTAGGAAACTTCTTATTGTGTATTTTTGCTATTCTGGGCTTTTCCTTTTATTTTTCTATTTTGTTTTTCGTTACTATCAAATCAAATCAAAATCAAATCAAAATTTATTTATAAAACACAATTTTAAAACACCATTAAGTGTAAACCAATGTGCTGTACAATAAAATCAAAAAATATCAATAACTAGCAAAATACCCGCGCTTCGCAGCGGTGAAGTACTGCATTAAAATTTTTATTAAGAAGAAAATTAAACCTTTTTAAACTGTGGGAAAATATGCCAATAATTATTTGTTAAGGATCTCTTTGTATACCATGTTGTCAGTTCGGCCCTCCGGTTGTAACATGACCAAGCTGTGCGCTGAGCTTACTCTTGAGCATGTAACTTACAGTTGGCCATGTGAACAGTAATCTTGTCTCAAATCTCACAGCTTGGATTGCTGCTGTCATAATCGGTTTGAGTTTCATGGTTTGTTTCAATTACGACAGTATTTGCAGGATTTGTTGTGTTGAAGTGACATTCGGCATCTGTCAAGCATTGTAAGCACACAACCGGTTTCATCGATAAAATCACATCCAGCTTTTGAGAGTTTAAACATTCATAAACATCAAAGTGTCCACTACTGAAATCGTCACCTGTGAATCTAAGATGTTTAAGAGGCATTGGCGGTTGTCGAAAGGTGTAAAATATTTGGCCATTTCGGTACATTTGAAAGCGACAACTGAACAATTCAGCGGCAGCCATCAACTCACATGCAGAACCATAGGTGAAGGGCTTAAGCATTTCACTCTTATAGTGCTCCTGTGTAGTATAATTTTCTCCTGTACCATCATCAGTCCAGACCTTGAACCTGTCCCAGTCATTCAATACATAAGACAGAATGTTCCTCCGGATATCAAGAGTGAGCCTGATATGGCCGTGCAATATGTAACAAAGAGAATGGAAAAGGTAGGTGGTATCTCCGGGCATGGAAACCACTTGGTAAGTGACAGTTCTTTAATCGATAGTGATCATCTCGATAGACATGGTAATGGGGGTTGGAATGATAAAGGAAATGGGTACCTGAGCAATGTAAAGTAAGTGTAAAATACCTATACAATAACTATAATTGTAATAAACAAACAATAAAACAGCGGAGAAGCCGTGGATTAAACAAAAAGGCTGTAGTTATCAGTAGGGAGACGTGAATCCCGTGGCAAAGCAAGGAAGGGAATGTAGAGACCGGAGCGACGGACGGTCTTATATAGGCAGGCAGCCAGCCAACAACGTGGGAGGCGTTGGAATGGGGGACCCAACGCCACCTCACACGGTGACCGAGGTGCAGGCTATGGACGTATATATGTACGTAAGTAGGATTCAGTTAGCGTTGGGAACCCACGTACCAAATTTCTTGAAGATGGGCCCATAAGTAACAAAGACTGTTGAAAAGTTCAATATGGCGGCCGACAGTGGCATCATACCACCGAAATAAGTACGTACATTGGTTTCGGTTAGTGCAGGGAAGCCGCGTACCAAATTTCGAGAAGATTGGGCCATAAATAAGAAAGTTCAACATGGCGGACGTTGTTGACCGTTATGACCGTTATGCGTAGAATTTCGAAATGAAACCTGGTTAATTGTTGTAAGTAAGCTGTAAGGAATGAGCCTGCCAAATTTCAGCCTTCTACCTTCACGGGAAGTTGGAGAATTAGTGATGTTGGAAAGTTCAATATGGCGGCCGACAGTGGTGTCATACCAACGAAATAAGTACGGACATCGGTTTCCGTTAAAAGTTCAATATGGCGGCCGACAGTGGCATCATACCACCGATATAAGTACCAAATTTCAGCCTTCTACCTACACGGGAAGTTGGAGAATTAGTGACATTGGAAAGTTCAATATGACGGCTGACAGTGGCGTCATACCACCGAAATAAGTTTGTACATTGGTTTCGGTTAGCGCAGGGAAGCCGCCTACCAAATTTCGTGAAGATGGGGCCATGAATAAGAAAGTTCAATATGGCGGACGTTGTTGACCGTTATGACCGTTACACGTAGAATTTCAAAATGAAACCTGCTTAACTTTTGTAAGTAAGCTGTAAGGAATGGGCCTGCCAAATTTCAGTCTTCTACCTACACGGAAGTTGGAGAATTAGTGACGTTTGGGAAATTCCATATGGCGGCCGACAATGGCGTCATACCACCGAAATAAGTACGTACATCGGTTTTGGTTAGCGCAGGGAAGCCACCTACCAAATTTCGTGAAGATGGGGTCAGCCTTCTTCCTACACGGGAAGTTTGAAAATTGGTGACGTTGGAAAATTCAATATGGCGGCCGACAGTGGCGTCATACCACCGAAATAAGTACGTACATCGGTTTTGGTTAGCGCAGGGAAGCCGCCTACCAAATTTCGTGAAGATGGGGCCATAAATAAGAAAGTTCAACATGGCGGATGTTGTCGACCGTTATCGACCGTTATGACCGTTACGTGTAGAATTTCGAAATGAAACCTGCTTAACTTTTGTAAGTAAGCTGTAAGGAATAAGCCTGCCAAATTTCAGCTTTCTACCTACACGGGAAGTTGGAGAATTAGTGATGAGTCATTCAGTCAGTCAGTCAGTCAGTCAGTGAGTGAAGGCTTTGCCTTTTATTATTATAGATAAATCAGTAAACAAAGTACAAAAATGACATAAATACTAAAACAAATAAGTTAAAACAACCAATTAGAAGATAAACAATTTAGAGAAAAACAATGGATATGAAAAAATTAATAAATTATTAATAAAACTGATACCAGAGTTACTCATATACAGTTAAAAGCAATCAAAAACAGGTGTGTTTTAAGTCTAGATTTAAACATTTGAGTTGAAGCTTACCTAATTTCAATTGGCAGAGCACTCCATAACTTTGGTGCTAGTACTACAAAGGCATGATCACCCCTTGTCTTCATCTTAGACTTTGGCACAACAATTGCCGTTGAGAGGAACGTAAAGAGCAGACTGGTGTACTGTATATGAAACCAGCAACTCGGCTAGTAGGCCGTAAGGTGAAGCAGCTTTTCGTTTCATTCCGTTCCCATATATGGGGCACTACATTCTTTTTATTCCAATAAAAGGATCAATTGGTATAGAATGAAAAAATAAAAGTTCTCCATGTATAATCCAGCAGTTATTTTTTTACAAGTGTATAAAGTTGGCAATAGTCCCATCCTCGCGTAATCATTTTTTAAAGGTGAGAGATGCGGCTTCGCGTCACGTGCTTGTCGCTAGACCATTGAGATGGCATAACGTCGGAACGACATGTAAACATGGTCCAAGATGGCAGCGCCCTTGTCGTCACTATTGAGTAGCGAAGAGGATGAAATTATTGTCAGACCTCCGCCAAAAGTCAGTAAAAGGGTTTATAAACAATGCTATATGCATCTCACGTCCATAAAAAAAGAAGAAACGAAGGATTTTACACGCACACGGTGGGATACATTTAGAAACTGCATCAAACGGTGGCTTGACTTGCAGGGTGAGAGTCAGAAAATAGCAGAAACATACAAACATTGTCTAGAAATCGAGTTTGACCGTGTGCCCGAAGACGCAGGGTTTCACTCCACTTGCTACCGGCGTTTTATTGACAAAAAGCGCTTGGATGCGGCCGAGAAACGAGTTTCACGGCGCCCTGAAGCTGGTGATGATCATAACACAGACCAGTCTGTGTCATCGGGAAATAGTATTTCGTCAATGTATTGCCCAACAAAAAAACTTAGGTCCAGTACCGGACTGCCGATAGCTTGTTCGGGTCCTGTACTTCCTCTTTTGTGCATAATTTGCAAGAAAACGGACAAGTACATCACTGTGGCAGGCAAACGCCAGAAGGACAATCTTTCACAAGCGGAGACGCTGTCGGCAGGTATAAAGCACACAAGCACACGTTTGAACTTAAAGTTATATGCCATATGCTGAGAACCATAACTAACTTTCAAATACATCAATATTTACATTACATGTACATTATAATGTTTATAGTGCAGTCAGTTTTTGCATACACATATGCATGAACAGTCAGAACTGTTATGTTTTTTAAATACATATTTATTTACAATTTCATTTAATTAAATGTTTGTTTTTTTTACAGGCCAGTTGCTCAAAGCAGCTGAGATGAAGGAAGACACTAGCATTCTTGTGCATATTAAAGACAAAGACTGTGTGTCTCTGGAAGTACGATATCACAAGTCCTGTTACAGACAGTACACCAGGTTCTTGACAAAGTCTACTGGAACAAATACACAGACCTCAGAAGAACAGTAAGTTGTTATATTGCGTTTTAAAATAATTCATAATTGATTTGAATGATTGCTAATTTGAAAAGAAATTAATCATTAATCTACATGGACCGCTTGTTACAATAATTCAGCATAATAAAAGGTCTAGTCATTTGTGAGGGCAAAAGAATATTTAAAATAATTTATTGTAAGTATTTTCTTTCTGAAGAATAAAAAAAAACTCAATTGGTTTGTCAGTTGCTTTTAGTTTGTACATGCACACAATATATGCATTCCAAATATAGAAGCCAGTGTAATAGTTACAGAACATAAAATATTTGATGCTTTTAATAGAAATGAGCCAACCTATGATGTCAGCTACAAGATCTTCTCTGAGAGAATCATCCGCCATCGAATAATTGTAAACCAAGAGGTGATGACAATGACACGGCTAAGAAGAATGTTTTTAAATCTTGTAAAAAGCCATGAAGATCTTGATGCTTCAAACTACAGGTAATTTAAATACCATAAGTTTATTTTGCAGATTTGGAATAAACATTTATGCAAACTTTTTTTCTCAGAAAAATGTAATAAATAATTTAATATTTAATAAATAATAATTTAAAATGTAATAAATAATAGTAAATGGAGCTATACATTTTGATGGCATGGCAGTCATTCAAGCCATTCAGTCCATACCAAGTACCTTCGGGGAGCTTGCTGACACTATACTACAGTACTTAGTCAAGCTTGCTCTCAAGCACAACTGTACACGGATAGATTTTGTGATAGACAAGTATCCAGAAATTAGTATTAAAAATGTAGAACGATCATGCAGAGCTGTTGGTGGCACACAACAGGTAAAAATTTATGGACGGGATCAAAAGACACCAACACAATGGAAGAAGTTTCTGTCGGATGGGACAAACAAAGAAGCACTGGCAGAATTCCTCTATGTAATGTGGCGAGACGCTGATCTTACCATTTTAGGTAAGGACTTACATTTATACATAACACATGGAGACCTGTGTCACTGCATGGCTGTAACAGAGGGTTTACAAACTGTCAGTGCTGTTGAAAATCTGACATGTGATCATGAGGAATGTGACACCAGGTTGTTTTTTCATGCAAAACATGCTGCACAGGAACACCAAACTGTAGTCATCAAGAGCCCTGATACTGATGTGGCAGTGATTGCATTAAGTCTGCAGCCAGATTTACCATGCAGATTGTATTTTTTCACTGGGGTTGGCAACAAAACGAGGATCATTGACTTACGTAAGGTGTCATCAGCTCTCGGCAACAGTGTATGTTTGGCACTTATTGGGATCCATACCTTCTCAGGCTGTGACTCTACAAGTGCCTTTTATGGCAAGGGGAAAAAAAAGTCATTTTCTGTTGCTTGAGAGAAAGAGGAATACCTGACTGCATTTAAAAATCTGGGTAGCAGTTTTAATTTGGACCAGTCTACCTTTGAAGTGCTTTGCAAATATGTCTGTCACCTATATGGCCAATCATGTGCTAAAAGTCTGAACGATGCACGATACAAAGCATTCTGCATGGCGTCATCAGCTTTGCCAGAACGATCCATACCTCCGACAAGTGATGCTTTGTACCAACACTGCAAAAGGGCAAACTACCAAGCAGCCATAATGAGACATTCTCTTAAAGGTAAAATGTGTGCCCCTTCACCTGTTGGCAATGGATGGCACCTCGAGGATGGGGAGTTAACAGTGACGTGGATGACTAGAAATCCAGCCCCTGATAGTGTGTGGGCAAATGTGAGACTGGAAGATGTTCCTGTATGTCTGCAAATCTGTCCTGTACAGATTTATGCCGCTGTCTCAATTGCACAAATGTTTTCCAGGAAACAGAGGAAAGAGCTACATGTGAAGATGGTTCTGATGATAGTGATAAGGATAGTAGTGATGAGTAAAGGTGATCTGTGTCACAGGTTAGTTGGATTTGAGCTGTAATGAAGCTGCTGTAAAATGTTTAATATTTGTCGTTATTGAAAAATTAGTGCAGCAGTCCAGCATTTCAAGTCATTTTAGCCAACTTTGACCAAAAACTGTTTTTATCTTTAATTTTGTGTGATTCCTAAGTGCCTACTGAACATTTTGATGAATAAAACATAACAAAAATGTTTAAGTTTCAATTTGTTCTTCAGTTTTATTTGGTGCCAATCTGTGAAATTGAAGTGCGTTATAAAAAAAAATTGCATTATTTCATGGTCTTCCTTCAAAATTGAGTTGATTAATGCACCAATACTTGTCTAAGATATGTAGCTACATGTATAAATGTGGATTTGACATATATTTTGTGTTGATTAAATGCGTATTAATAAAGTTACAGGCCAAACTAGCAGCATGAGATTTTTGTTTTTTGTAAATTCCTAATTATACACATTTTTGCATCCTGACAAAAAACTGCAGTATTTTTTGTGGAGAACTTTTAACATAGAATCCATAAGACTGTTGTCTATCCAGAAATTCATTAAAAAAGTAGTGCCCAGACGTGGGAACGAAAAGTGATTTCTAGCCACTTTTTCTAGGTTCACCTTATGGCCTATAGATAGGATGGGGCAACACCATTTAGCGACTTATAAACCAAAAGTAAAATTTTAAAATGAATCCAAAATTCAACTGGGAGCCAGTGAAGCGAGGGTAGAATTGGAGTAAGAAAACGAGCAACAGCATTCTGAACCATCTGTAGCCAAAAAAGATGAAATTTACTGATTCTAGAATAAAGTGAATTACAATAATCGAGACGCGATATAATAAAAGCATGGCATACCTTCTTCAGATCAGAGTGCCCCAGAAACGGTTTGACTCTAGTAAGCAGTCTAAGCTGAAAAAAGCAGCTCTTAACAATGGACGAAATCTGTTTATTAAAATAAAGATCGGAAACAAGGATAACCCCAAGATTTTTGACGTGGGGTTTGAAAAACCCAGCTAATGAGCCGAGCTGATCCCTGACAGCCCCATCAGAAGCCATTGGTCCAAATACAATAACCTCAGTCTTACCCTGATTGAGATTCAAAAACTTTACGGCCATCCAATGTTTGACCTCATCATAACATTCATGTAGTGACTTTAAGGACTCCTTAGTCATAGGTAAATAAATCTGGGTATCGTCAGCGTAGAAATGAAATGAAATACCATATTTGCAAAATATGGACCCAAGGGGTAGCAAATACAAAGAA
Source organism: Polypterus bichir lapradei (assembly GCA_026402145.1). Taxonomy (NCBI): domain Eukaryota; kingdom Metazoa; phylum Chordata; class Cladistia; order Polypteriformes; family Polypteridae; genus Polypterus; species Polypterus bichir. Next base: position 56,782,823 of record JANRMT010028174.1, on the reverse strand, counting down.
AATTGATAATAATAGATCCTTTATTAATAAAGATTCTTTGTCTTTTTATCAGTGCTTGTAGTTAAACCAAATTACTGACAGTGCTCTGTTTATGGCAATACACTAGCATTTGATTGAAGAACGGTCAGATTGAGTCCTCTGTGGATCTTCGAGCCCTACAAGTACATCATATCGGTTCTCACTGGCATGCTGCTAAATGTTGCTGGTACACAAGTGTTGCAGATTCTGTGCTACGGTGAGTACTAGTCCACTTCAAGAAACCTTCTGCACAGAAGCCTAGGGTTTATGGTCACCCCTCCTTTTGTGTTTTTTTTTTAATATTTTTGGGACACTCCTAATTATTGTGCTTGTTCACTTTGTTTGGGGTTTGCTCAACTGGAAGCCTGCAGTTAGCAGTTTTAAGACTTGCTGGGTTTGGGGTGAGTCTCCTTGGGCAGGCTGGTTAAGGTGATGTCCTTGCCTTTATGGTCCTTTCAGGAGACCCTCCATCTTTTTTGCTATGTTTGGTGCTCCAAATCACAATACTTGGAAAATGTTTTAAGATTTTCCCAAGGGGAACTTCCCTCTCTCCTTCAAGTTCAAGTTTACTGTAAAAAATGAAATGTTTACCTGTGTGCCTTCACTTGTGCCCCCATGCATTGCCTGTGCCAGGTCTATTAGTACAAATGCAGGACATGTTGATGTGTGTTGCAATGTCACTGAATGCTTGTGCCCTCTTGCTGTGCATGGCCACTACTGTTCACCTTACTCGCTGATAAGCCTTTGCTCACTGGAAAATAATAACACGTAATAAAATAATTAGATGATAATAATTAACATGTATTTCTTTTTAGATGCCTGAGCCTACAACTGACTTTTTAAGGAATTGCCGGATTGTTTTATTGACAAAGTGATAACAAAACCTGAAAAGAACACGAAAAATGCTCCTTTAGCCATTGCCTAGCAACAAAAGGCACCCTGTAAAGAACTCTTTGAGTTTTCATACCAAACAATTAAATCATTCTGCAAATATTACAGAATACACATCAGCTGTAGTTAAGGCAGAAATGATCTGAATGGTAAATGTTACACATAGTACTGTAATTTACAAGGAAAACATTATCATTTACACAGTGAGAGCTTTATGAGTTACTTCAAAGACTGTGCATTCAGATTAATATTTTGATATTGCATCATTGCTTACCCAAGTTCATGACAAGTGGAAAGATGTTTGTCAAATTAAGAAAACATAAGAAAATATTAAGAAACTCACTTAAACCAATCCATGGGATACAAAGTAAGGACCACTGCTGAATGGAGGGTCAGTCCACTGCATAACGAATAAAACAACAATTCCAATCACAGCCCAGGACTGATCCAGGGACACATTTTGCAGATCTACTGAGCTCACAATTGTGTGCAAAGGTCTGGACGCCTGCGGTCAAGTTACACATTTTGTTGATTCTTTGATGTGAAAAAAAATTTAACGCGGCCATCAATTTATATGATGTTTACACTGTCTCCACAAAGTTAAACATTCAAATTTTTTAATTAACAATTACTGTTTATTAGTTGAATTTAACAGAATGGAAAGACATTGTGGTATGGCACCGGCTTGGCTCCGGATTGCAGAGTGTGCTTAAGGCAGCACAGAATATAACAAGTGCCCAGCTGCCTTCTGTTTAGGACTTGTACAGTATAACACCCACTGCCTTGGAAAGACAAATATCCAGACACTTTTCTCACTCCTCCCTTCTGGCAAACAGCACAGGACCATTGACACTGGCAGCAGCAGATTCAGGGACAGTTTCCACTCACAAGTTGTAAGGTTGCTGAACAGTCAATAATAATAATAATGAATACTGTAATACAGTATAACAAACAGGGTGCATATAAAACACTTCCAAATACATTGCATATTGCAAATAAAGATAGAACACAAAAGAAATGAGGAATGGGGTCCCATAGGAAGCCCCATTTAGTTGCAATATCTAAAGGACAAAGATGGTGTCAAAAGAAAAAAAGTGGTGGATGCTGTTTCAGAAATGAAAATTCCGCAGAATGATGGAGCTCCAGTCTCCTCCGAACACGATCGGAGTCTGAATGCCAACTCCGGTTGTCATTTGGGTTATATATTTCTGCTACCAGAAAGGTATCAGACATGACCTCAGTGGTCCAACAGGCTTTTCACTTCATTCATTCTAAGGAAATAAATGTTAGTAATGGTGCCACACTTAATTCCTTCTCCATATTTGTCCAGCACCAACCAGTAAAATGCTCCCAATGCCCACATATCTGACAGCAAATAGTATATTATTGCATTGTAAAGTAAAATGGGATGACACTGGTAAAGTGTTGGAATCTGTGGTGAAGCTACATTTAATAGTGAATTCAAAGACTGTGAGTATTATGACTGTAAGGCTCAAATCTTAGTTTCCTCCTTGGGTACCCATGGTGGATGCTGGCCTATCTTTTTCGGTGGCAGGTTCCTTACTGAATGCTGACTTCCAGGTTCATTAATTTCTTAAATAGTGAATGGAGCAAAAGGGGCAGGGCTTATAAAACAGAAGAGGAAATGACATCACAGATCCCTGGGTATGTGTGCCTGATAGTGTGTATGTATATATTGTAAAAAGAAGAGAACACACAGCATAAAGGGTTGGGGTTTCCGGCCACGTATACTGTACAAAAAACAAATCTTTTTTCACAAACAGGTCAAAATATATAAACATAAGTGTTCATATGCGCGACGCCCTTCAAAGGCGTCGGCGGCCATTTTATAGAGGAGGAGCCGGAAGTGGAGGAATGCTGTGAAGGAAGCGTGAGGGATGACGGGATTGCTGACGTCAGGGAAGATGGCGGAGGAAGGGCGGAAGTGGATGTACTGCGGGCTTGTTATGATGGCGGAGCGTCTTTTTTCCTGAAAGAGAGAGCAGAAAGGTTAGTACCCCGCCATTCCCTGCCGGCGAACGTCTTTCGAAGCGGTTTCAGGTCCGTCCGCGGCCTCCTACTCACGCATACGTGACAATAAATAAATATATATATATATATATATATATAGAGAAATACAGAGAAAGAAATATATATATATATATCCCTACTGGAATAGTAGGGTGGTCCAGATCTAATTATGCAATTTTCATTACGCTATAATTTATTAAGTTTATTACATAGAAAATCACCCCAAAAATCCCGGACCATCGAGAAGTGTGCGAACTGACGACATGAAGAATCATCTTCGCGCCAAACTGGAATCATCCCTGCATAAATCAGAGTCATCCAGACAATCTGGATCTGCGTTCTGCCGCTTGTGTATGGGGATGCGGATGCTCAATTTAAACAGCTTGTGATTTTCATGGGAATTGTTACATTTGCATAACAGAACTAACTATTTTACATTACAGCGAGTAATTAACCATATTAAAAAATAGTAAAACGTAATAATTTGAAAGTAAATTATGTTTCATGTTGCGTTAGAGTTATTCATTGCATAATACAATTTTGTTCTGATTGGCTTTAACACACAAATACTTTTTAAACTTACACTTTTCTGTAAACCCAGCAAAAACTATTTTTTGAATTAAATTTTCGTCGATATCCCATTGAATTTTGATTCTGTGTTTGGTCTTGCATTGTGATAACGTAATGTATAACTGCTGTGATTGAATTTCATTTCTATTAAATAAAATGACTTGTTAATTTAATGTTAATTTGTTAATTTTCTTTGCAAAAGCTATTCTTAACAGTAAGCTGTTAACGTTTAAATGTGAATGGCACATCAAGATCTCCTTTGTTGTCTAATGTTATCCCCTGAGGAAGTACTACATTACCTTTCTTGAATACATCCTTCTTTCTACACTAATTATTGTGGAGGAATTCCGGATGGTGTTAATGGTTGTAGATATTCTTCAGGATATTGTAAGCTGATGTTTTCGTCTTCCGTACCATCACTACCAGCTGTTTCAGCATAGTCTATTAACGCATTTAACCATTTTGCCGTGTAACCGATCGACATTTTTTACGTTAATTCATTTGACTTCATTGTTTCTCGGTGCTAGGATTGCCCCATGTACTCATTTATACTGTTGATAACCCTTCATGATGAAAATGAATAAAATTTGGAAATATCTTCTTTAATTGGGAACTTAAAGTGAGGAAAACGTTAAAATTTATAAGAGCGAGAAAACTAACACTGCAAGAGTTTGCGCTGTAGCGCTACGAACTGCTCGCTAAAAACACATTTTATTTTAAATGAGTTTTAAGCACAGGGGAAAAAATAAACATTTTAAAAATCTGTAATTTAATAAACCACCAAGAAAAGTAACATTGCAATAATACACGCTACGAACCGATCGCTGTAAACAGAAGTGAAGTGGAGGTTAAAATCTAATAGAAAAAAGTCTTCATTAAATACGAGGTTAAAACAATGCTCGGATCAGTCTCTTTAAAAAACAAGTCTTATGCATCCAGCCATCTCTTTCTCTCTCTCTCTCGCACGCGCTTGCGTGTGTGCATGTGTCTCTCTCACGTGTGTGTGTGTGTGTCTCTCTCTCGCTGCACAGGGAATGCACAGAGAGAGAGACTGAAAACGTGCGGAAATCATCGGCGCGCACAAACAAGAAGGGAAACTGGCTTGTTCGTATACCAAGTCTGTGGTCGTGAACAGATGCAAAAGTTTGGTGAACTTTTTGGTTGTAAACTGATTTGTACGTGTTCCGAGACATTCATTAACCGAGGTTCCACTGTATATATATATATATATATATATATAGTACAGGCCAAAAGTTTGGACACACCTCCTCATTCAATGTGTTTTCTTTATTTTCATGAC
>JANRMT010028174.1:56744229-56778003 GCA_026402145.1 Polypterus bichir lapradei | reverse complement strand
GTCATGAAAATAAAGAAAACACATTGAATGAGGAGGTGTGTCCAAACTTTTGGCCTGTACTATATATAGATAGATAGATAGATAGATAGATAGATATTGTATATGCGCTAAGTACTGTATACCTCTAATTTACTTAGTATTGTACTTTTTCAGTTGCTCTGAGGAGACATGCATGTTAGAGTTTTATTGGACTATTTCCACCTGACAATAAATTTGACATTACATCATAAAGCATAAAATGTGGCATGTGCAAAAGTCTGAGCCCTCTGTTATTCAGAACATAGTAACATCCCCTTTGCCAGATTACACAGCCTTCAAATGTTTCTTAAAGTTAGCTAGAATTTTTCTATTCATGCTTTAGGTATATTTTCCATTATTTTTTGTAAAATGCTTCTAGTTTATAATATTTCAGTGGTGCCTAAGCCTTTGCACACAGCTGTTGATAGTCTAAGGTAAACATGCTGGTATGGTTAATTTGCCAGCCCAGATACTTTTAGTGTATCTGTTTGTGTTTTCTGTGTGTAACCTGGTGTGATGGACTGGTACCTTTACCAGGGCTAGTTCCTGCCTGAGGTGGAGGAATTGGTTTTGCCTTCCCATATATCTAAAATATAACAACTTGGTTCTGAAAGTGGATGGATGAATGGATTTAGTATTTCCTATAACCAATGAACTTATACCAATACAAAAAAGTTTCTGTAGATCTGTAAAAGCTGAGACCACAATGTGGTTACTGAAACTCCTTATGGGCACTTTGAGCATCCTCACCGTCAAACTCTACTCTCAGAATTCTAATTGGGGGCCACCAACTAGAAGAGAAACACCAAAGTGATAGCTAAGAAGAGGAAAGAGGAAAAAAGGAAGAGGGAGGGAGGCAGAGGAGGAAGGAGGGCAGTGGAGGAACTTCTGCCACATACTTAAAGAAGAAAGAGAAGCCTGACCCAAGTATAGGAAACAACACATTCACATGGAGGTTATCCCACACTGTGCTGTGCTATGGAATGACTACTGCTATGGAGAACAACTTTCTGAAAGCAAAAATGACATATTTTTAAATGAAAGTAAGACAACAGAGAAAATCTTTTGAGAAAATCTTTATGGCTTACATGGTGCAAAATCTTTTTAAAAGTCTTGTGTGAGATGTTGATTTTTATAAAATACTATATTACTTTCAGAATGTCTCACTGGTTTATCTTTGAATTTTTCTCAATTTTGATTAAATATATTTTTGTATGTTTTTCTTTTTGGAGTTTTGGAAGATGCACAATTCATTTATTCCATTAGTTTGCTGAGTTAAAATTTTTTTGAAGAAATTATTGCTAAGTACTGTACTTTCATTTCATTTTGCAGTGGAGCACCATGCCATTTTTGTCAGATTTTGTGTAGAGCTGCTGCCTCTGTTGCTTTTTCTCCTTCTTCTTTCGGCTGCTCCCGTTAGGGGTTGCCACAGCGGATCATCCTCTTCCATTTCTTTCTGTCCTCTGCATCTTGTTCTGTTACACCCATCACCTTCATGTCCTCTCTCACCACATCCATAAACCTTCTCTTAGGCCTTACTCTTTTCTTCTTCCCTGATAGCTCTATCCTTAGCATCCTTCTCCCAATATACTCAGCATCTCTCCTCTGCACATGTCCAAACCAATGCAATCTCGCCTCTCTGACTTTGTCTCCCAACTGTCCAACTTGAGCTGACCCTCGGATTTTAACAGATTTATTTATTGATTTTTTTTTTTATTCCCACTTTGTACTAATTGTTAAGGATTTATTTATGTACTTCTTTTAGAACACTGCACAATTGACACTTTTGTTGGTTTTACTTGTGTTTTGACTTTGTTTTTAATAAAAGCACTTGAGCACTTTTTCCACCATCCTCTGGCATCATCAGTGAATGGTCCTCTTTTGTCAGCTCATCTCGGTCATAACTATCGACGGTGTTGGTTCAGCAGATTCCAATGTGTGAAGAGGGAGACTGTAGGGGACCGGCATTGTCACACACTCAGTATTTCAATAATTGGATAATACATTTTAGTTTTAATGGAAATGCGCTTTTTCACTATTGCTCACTCACTCATTTCCAGTCTTCTTCCTATCAGCATTAAAATATCACCTGAAATTAGAAGTTTTCCTGCAGTAAACAAATGTCACAGTATCTGATCTTGCCACGACTTGTAAAACATGTCAATGTAAGACATGTAAAACTTCATCCAACTTATATAAAGCAATAGAGCATTCCACATTTACAGAGTGTAAAAGAAGTAGTCTCAACACAAAAGGAAAAAGGATTGAGGCAGCCACCCATATATTGTCCCTGGCTGCAAAAGGGCAAAGAGAATAGCAATGATGTGCTATGGTTGAGTTACAAAACTGAACTGATGTTGTTAGGAAAAGATGGCGGCTTTATAAGCCGAAAGCAGAAGTGATGTCATCTAGCCTGAACCAGAAGAGACATCAGTCTGGGCACCAGAACCGGATGTGACGCTAAATCAGGCAGGTCTTCCCGTATTTTGCCAGCAGTGATAACAGAGGGTAGGGTTAGTGCACCCCGCCATCCCTTGGCCTGGCGGGTAATTACCTCCAATTGGTCCACTCAACTCCCTCCTAGTCTCACGTGTGTGACAGGAGACAGGCCAGTTCTGAGTACTTACCACCCTTTCCTTTTAGCTTTCTTGGGTGGACCTCTCCTGCGGTACAGTGCAACGTGCAGTGGTGATCACAGTGCTTCCAGATGAATATGCGAACATTTAATAAATCCTACTTTAGGTTCTCAGAGTCTCTTAGATATTTTGACTTTGTAGACTTAGGTAGCCATCAGATTCTTCCAGTCCTCTTTGCTCACCCTGTGACAGCTTTCAAGTGCCCAGCTCATCCAAAAGGCAGTTAGATAAGTGCTGACCGCTCGGGTCTGCATTTGTGATGAGCGCAGTATATCTTTGATTTTGATTTAAAAATTCATCTAAAATGAAGAGTAACAAGCCAGAGGTCTAATCTTAATCTTAATATTAATAATAACTAAATAAATTGGTTTTCTGTATGTACTGTATATGTATAAATATATAATACTTGTATATATAAATACACACTGTAGACACAGTATTCTATATAAAAGAACATGTACATTGCAAGGCGGCATGGTGGCACAGTGGTAGCACTGCTGCCTTGCGGTTAGGAGACCCGGGTCCTCCCTGCGTGAAGTTTGCATGTTCTCCCCGTGTCTGCGTGGGTTTCCTCCCACAGTCCAAAGACATGCAGGTTAGGTGCATTGGCGATCCTAAATTGTCCCTAGTGTGCGCGCCCTGCGGTGGACTGGCGCCCTACCCGGGGTTTTTTTCCTGCCTTGCGCCCTGTGTTGGCTGGGATTGGCTCCAGCAGACCCCCATGACCCTGAAGTTAGGATATAGCGCGTTGAATGGATGGATGGATGGATGTACATTGCATGTTATATATATATATCACATCCCAAAGATGTTCATTTCAGTTTAAACTGAGACTTTAAATTAGCCTGGTGTAAATACAAGTGTGTATGTGTGTCTTATGATGCCCTACTCAGAGTTTGCTCCTGCCTTGTACCGTAAGTTTCTAAGATTGTTTCTGGTGCTTCCACTACTATGAATATTAAATAAATGTGTCTGGAAATTAATGGATGGATGGGCTCACAAGCTTTCTCTCTTAGCCTGAAGGCCTGTAGTTGAAGGTGACTGGTGACTCCACACTGGCCTGGTATGAGCCAGTGAGCCCTTCACAAACTGTCAGAGTTGGTTCATATCTTTCAATAACTAATGCGAGGTACACACAAATCTCTGTATTGGCAAAAGCAAATTTAAAAAAATGAATGAATGGAGGGCCTTCCTTGATCATTTGGTGAGTCACCCTGTAATGTGGCTTGATTGACGAAAACTGAAATAACTGCAGTAGAGTAACGTCACTCATTTTTTATTCTGCAACCTCAGAACTCGCTAATTTTGGGATTTTTTTGGCAGAATTTCATTCATGTGGTAATAAGAAGCCTAGTATGCTACTCAAGGTCTGGCTCAATCAAGTGTTATGTGAATTTGACGAGTTCTGTGTCACAAGTGCTTTTTTATATTTTACACTTGTGCTTCTTTTATGGTGTGTATAACGGGAGCTGCAGACATTTATAAAACAGGCAGTTCAAGGGATAAAACCCGGTGTGGATCTAAACAGGACATGCAGAAGCGACTGGGGAGGAGAGGGTGCAGGATGAGTCAAAATTTGCTGGAGGGTGAGGTGAGGTGAGGGCCACTTGATGCCAGTCAGAGCTATTGACACAGTGGGATCTTTTTAATCATCTCAGTGCCACCCTCAGCACTCACCCTGTGCTGTCAAGACACAATGCCAACAGACATTCAAGCACCACTGCTTCTGTTGTGATAGTGCCATGGTATGTGGCTGCACTGTCTACCTTTGGCAGTTGGTGGGCAGCATTTCAAGCATACCTTCTGGCACTTCCCAGTCCACCTCCAGAAACAAACAGGGTGGGTTTTATGTATTAAAAAATGCAGTAAAATACAGTAAAAAGTAAGAAATGCTCAGAGTGAAGCTGTTATACCTTAAAAGTTTATGATGAATTTATTAGAGTCAACATGTAAAAGTAACTTTCTGTTCCTGTGCAGTGTCCATTCAGAGCAAGGGAAGTCACACAGATGGGGGTCTCCGCCTGGGAATGTTCTGACATGTAATGGATTGACTGGAAACTGGAAACTAAAGTGAGGAAATCAAGAGGAGCCAAAAATAATATGCATGTGGTGTGAGAGGAGCACTGTTGACTTTGGCCTGAAATGCTGCAAATTATGTAGACGATGGCCTCCTCTCTCTGCTCTTGGTGTATCCGTGCTGAATCCTAAATTGTTGTGTACATGATATTTTTCTTTTGTCATATCAAAAATGTGTTAGTAGTGTAAATTGAATTATTTTATTTTTTTATGAGTGTCTAGTGTTGCCATAACATACGCAACCACCCATCTCTCCATCTTCTGAAGCTGCTTTATGCACTATTTTAATACATTCTAGTTTATCTTGGCATTGGAGGGTGGCAAAGTGTTGCATTTTAGTTAGACATGCAGATAAGAATTTCAATGTACTCTGTGCATGTGAGCAAACTACTAATTCTACAGGACCCCAGGGAGAAGATGAGTGCTCCAGCACCATTTGGAATTAGGCAAGTACCACACAATGAAAGCAGTCCAGTTTAAATTGGGCATCATGTAAATTATTCAGCGGGCAGAAGGGAAGAAAAGGTAAATGTCAGCCTCCTCATTCTGTCTGGAGGAGAATTACATGTGGCCTGAGAGCCTGTCTGACACAGGTAACACCATTTTATGTTCAGTTACTTTTGATGGTTGCCATGATTTTGTGACACTCTTTGCCTGGTGACAGCCATTTTGCTTACAGTCGCTATGCCTGTTGCCAATTCATTCATCATGTCCCACCTCCGAAAGATGGTAACACAAAGACTTGTTTCTGCCTTTTGATTCTGGTTTTGAGTTTTTGGCTTTGACGAACGCTACAAACCGACTCTCTCATCAATGTGACTCCCACCTGTGTATTGACTTTGAAATCAGCCTGCTTCACTGTCTTGGTTTTACTCTGGGCACCATCCTTTGTGCAATTTGTTTAAAATGTCTCAAAGTCGCACTAAGAGAAGGAGTTCCACACTGCTGAGGGTGCAATCTGTGTGTGAAATGGGACATTCTCACTTAAGAATAGCCCAGCATATTAATGATTTATGGACTGGACAATCGGAGGATGATAAGAGATATCTGAAAGCATCATGAATGAAATGTTTTTATGGAGACTTTCTGTAAAGGATGAATAATACAATTTAATGGGTAATAGAACTGGTTTGATAGAAACTGACTGAACTGATAGTTTCTCTGAGCAGTGACCATAATATATCTACATATTTATTGTACAGTGTATAGCAATGGAGCATCCCTGAGTGCGACTTTCTACTATAACAAAACCAAACCATTTATCAAAACAATGGTGTATTGAATACAAAATATCACAATAGGAGGGCTAAACTATGCAAGAAGGTAAGGTAACAAAATAATAAAACAGAAAGAAATTCCTAGCTGTCACTTTCTAGCTAGCCAGCCAGGTTCTGGCCCATGTCTACCTTAGTGGGGTAGCTTACCCACTGGCAAAACAATACAAATATAGTACTCAAGCATAAAGACCACAGAGTCCCACTCACCTTATCTTCACTCTGCTCTGGTCACATCGTTCTTCACATCAGGTTGGGGGGGGCAACTCTCCTCCTGAGTTTAGTCTCAAGGCCTTTTAACCAAAAAGAGGTCTTATGCTCCTGTTTTCAACTGTTTACAGGGCAATCCAAAACCAATTCTTAGATTAGTCTTGTGGCCAACATTCCACAGTTCCCATTATCAGCACAAAGTTCACCTGCATCGCTCAACCCCCACACCACAGTTAAAGGTCCAGCAAGAATTAGAGACACAATTATAGTGATGTCTGTCCTGCAGCAAAACACCACCAGTATCATAGAGGGGGCTCTGCTGCAACCCAGTGATTTGGGCAAAACTGGTCTGGGGCCTCATTTATAAAGCTTGCATAGGCACAAAGAGAGGCTTGAAATGTGCCAACGTAACTTTCCACACAGATATTAGGATTTATAAAAGAAAACTTGACAGGGGAACGTGTGTATATTTATGGAATCGCTAACCCCCACAAGATTTTGACGAAACTGGCAAGTGATGACACCCTTAATCAAGTAGGATGTTTCAGCCAAATCAGATAAAAGAAGACTTGCATACATAATAATTCTTATCACCAAGCCATTATTATTATGTGTGTTGACGTGGCAAACATATAATACTTCAAAGGTGATGAATATGATGTACAGACTATAGTATAGCTCCCTTTTTAATGTGGCCAATGCTGTGTATTTGTACTAAAGAACTGTTTTGTTTTTTGCCAGTTTATATCAACTACCTGTAGTCACTTCTCAGGGAACTGGCCAGTATGTCAGGAGTATCTCACTCTATCATCTCCACTGTGCTGGAAGCCATTAACCGACTGATGAGGCACTACATCCAGTTTTCATATTGTGTGGATGTACATACATAAAACATAACATGTTTTTGCCTAACAAAAAGTCACTTTGCAGCTTTATCCAGTTCTCCTAACGTAATCAAAGAACTCATCTTGCAATAAGGGAACCTAGCAAGAATGAAGCTGCTTTTGTTAACTGTGAGCAGCGACATTCCATTAACACTAGAATCTCTGAAGCCTACGAAAAAACTTCTAATCCTGGGCCACCTTAAATCTATTCACACCTCCCCATCAGCGTCTTTTGTTTTGTAAATGTGTCAATAAGCACAAGCAGAAAGCAGCCTTCTATTCCATCTCCCCCATCGCCGGAGCTCATCTTGGGCAAAAAGCTCTCCCAGCTCAAGTCTTCTTTATCTGCATGTGAGGTCCTGTGAGTTGCTTAGTGTAAATAATATATAGTTATTTGGAACACATGCATTTCATGTGTGTTCTGTGTCTACAATGATCGGATGACAGGAAATGCGAGAAACACAAATAATCTGTGATGCCATGATGTGGTTAAGAAATGTTGTGTCTCTATGGCCTTGGTCAGCCTGTAATTCACTTATTTAGAGGTGAAGTAGCTTTGAGACACATGATGGTGCCATATGTGGTGACTGGCTTGTCGGTAAGGTAACTGGCTGAGCTTCAGCGTTTCATATGGCCTGTACTATAACAGTCACATCAGTACATGTGCCAGATAATACTGGCTACGCGGTCAGACACTGGTGCCTTTTAATAATAAAATAATAATAATACATTTTATTTATTTGTAGGCGCCTTCTAAACACTCAAGGACACCGAACAATAGATAAAACACACATTATAAACAAAAGTTAAAATCAGACAGAGCAATTGTAGTCAAAGAGAAAAAGCAGTCTTAAACCAATGAGTTTTAAGTTTTGATTTGAAAAGTGAAAATGATTCAATATTTCTAAGTTCAGATGGTAGTGAGAGCCAATGCCTTTCCCTGACCCATAGAACTCATAGAAGAGGTGCTATAATGCTCTGCATGATCTTGCGCTCTCAGTTGCAGACTGCAGCCTGATACTCTTGAATGCAGGTGGTGGGGTCTCGATGTGTCAGTAGTGAGGCTGCCCTGCCAGCCAATGAAGTTCTGCAGTATCATGACTGCATATGTATGAGGTTGATTAGCATGCTCCATATGTGGCTGTTTCAGGGCGGTGTTTGAAGTGTGTTCCTGTATGCATTTTTACAAGGTGACTATGATTTATAAATGGTAAATTGCATAGAAATGTGCATACACTAGACTTTATATATATAGAGATTTTTTTGCCATGCTCATTTTCCGGGTATTTTTTTTTTGGACTGCACAAATCTTTACAAAGGTTTATAAATGAGGCCCCTGGACACCTACCTGTCCAAGTACTCTAGTGTTCATGGAATTCTTACATCTGGGGCACTTCTTAGATTTTGGGGCATACAGCACTGCTCATCTTCCCATATGAGCATATAAAGAATGTGTGTGTTTTGTGTATTTTAGAGGCTGGCAGACAAGGCACTTAAAGGCTGGGTACAGCCAACTACCTGGAGTGACAGCAACTGTTCCAGTGCCTTCAGTTCTAGGGGAAAACCAACACATAGGCTACATTTAAAGTGCTTAGATTACCAGTAGAAGAAAAGGACACAAGCCTGCATGTGGAGAGGTCCACAGCAGGATAAAAGGAGACAGGGGAGCCAAAGTGCTGGAGGACAGATCGAGGTGAATCTGCACAGCTGGAAGGAGGAGACGAGAGGCTGAGGAGGTGCCAAGAATGTCAGGAGCCAGATGCAAACAAGAAAGCACATTCTGGAGAGGATCTTAGGGGGAGATGGCCACACAACTGCAGGTGTGCGATGTAGTGGGAGTTTGATTGCGCTATGTGCACGAGATTGGGCAAGGTGAAGTAAGTCCCAACTTGCCCTGGTGTCTAGGTGCGTATTTGTTGTTTTGAAGGCACTCCTTATGACCCCTAACAGTGGAGTTTGCTTGAGCACGCTAGGGTTAAGTGATAAGATATGTTTAGCAAAACAAAATATAAAGCTGTTTGGTTAAAGCCTGAACTGCTCATTCTGCATGGTGACACTAGATCTCCTGTCTCAGTGCTCACTTAAGTGTTATTGTACATTTTAACAGTTGTACAAGAAAGCAGTGCTCTGATTCCACCCAGCAGAACAAATGCCATATAAAAATATTTTATTCAACAGAAATCAAGTGTTTAAGAGATTGAGTCACTTCCATTAATTATATGAAAGGGAGAATCAACAATGAAACCTAGGATGGCTCTCACTGCAGCTCCTGTATTATTAGCAAAGCATGATTCATTCGTCCAAGAGTCTGCTGTAAGACGGAGCTCCCAGTGTGAAATGTGGTCTGAAAGACAGGATGCACCTGGCCAAAGATTGTATTAATTGAACTAAAAAGCAGTACCTCCATCTGTCAGAGCCATGCGCATTCCTAATACGATAAACATCACCAGTAATACTGGTTGATCCAAAGAGCCCATTACATTCCAGAAACATGGCTTGTATAGATGCTGCTAATAATTTCTGCTTTTCTTGCATGAGTGGCAGGACCTAATGAGGTTACATTGATGAAGCAAACTGCAGAATATCACAAATGTCAAAAAAGTCTGTGAGGAATGCCTCATTCGGTACAGCCAGAAGGTAAAAAATCAGTTGGCCAACATCCGTGACACAATTTTCTTGAATGTGTCAGTGTTTTGTTTGCCAAAGTTTATCCTGAGAGACGACACAGATGTTTCTTATTCTTTCAGTTCTGAATTCCAAAAGATAGGGTGGGGGACCTAATTTAAGTCAGAAACAAATTCAGATCGCTCTGGTAAGGTTCAGTGAAAAAGATGTGACTTGTCAAAATCCAGTAGCTTCACCAGGCCACTTTAATGAGATAGCATGTGATGAAAGTGTTTGTTGTTTTTTTTTTTTAAGATGACACCAACATGTTCTTGTGTGGTGCAGTCAGCCTTTTCATCTAAAGTCCTATTCGGACAGGATTAGTTTTACACCAGGAGGTGGAGTAAAGTAATTATTACCAGAGGACCATGTTATATCCCATGCACAGCCCATGGCATTGTCCCTCAGCAGGGCATCTGGTAGTTCATGGACCAAGGATGGGCCAGTAGCAAAGTGAGGAGACAAACATAAACAGCCAATGTGCAAAACAGTGCAGTGGTTGTAAAATATTAATCTTCATATAAACCAGTGTGTGTACGTGCTCAGCAAATATTTAAAAATCAATAAAATCAATTCATAATGTGAAACCTTCCTTTATCAGGAATCCCCCTGGGGAAGTCCTGAGTCTTATTGGGCACTGCTGCTGCAACTTCTCTTCCTGGCTAAGACCTCAGCAGCATCCAATGTCTCTCAGACTCTACCCACTGTTGACACAATGTCTTTGATCCTCTTTTTGTCTCTTCGCTATCTTCTTCAGTTACTCCAAAGAGTAATTCATGAGTCCTTCCAGGAACCATTTCATCTCCCCTGTTCTTAAAGCCATCAGCAGCAGGCTCAACCACTTGCTGCTTCCACGACTCAGCAACGGCCCACTGATCTGGCTCCAGCTCCAGCTCCAAAACAAACATCAGCAGTACAGATTCCATCTATCCTGCCCTACAGAAAGGTTTACACACAATCTACTACTCTTACAAGTACTCCTTCACCTTTCTCACTTTTTCCCTGCATCTAACCCTAACCCTCTTTATCCCGTGGCTCACAGCTGTGTGTGATTACTGCACCATACCTGCCAGTAATCACATGCTTTGACATGCACCTTGACACAACTCTGTAAGCACTAAAATTAATAAACTAATAAATGCTTCAACCCTGTCCTATCACAGATTCTGTCATTTTTAAGCTCTATTTGGATGGGATTAATTTAAGACCAGGGCCCAGTTGTTCAACCTGGATCAAAATGATCAGGATTTTGAAATCCCTTTATTTGTCATCCAGGATCACATAATCCATCGTACTTCTGTCCCAGTTTTTCAAAGCAAAATTGGATTGAATCACTCCAGACACAAACTTTTCAAGATTACAGAATCTGGACTACCAGTGCTCTAAATGGGATTGAATAGCTCAATGAAGGCTACTAGGTATGCAGAAAGGTAACAATTTAGGTACTGCAAAAATGCATCTATTACTCATTTACTATTATGTAACAAGACCTTAACAAACACTTCTTTGCGTCTTCATAACACTTACAAAGCATTGGTAAGGTGTTTCTTCATCTCTACAATGTGACTCACTACAAACACTTCACTTTGGAGTGGTCTTAAGTCACTTAACTGAGACACATCTCTCTTGAGATTATATGTTACATATTGTAAAAGAATGAGTCTCAACACACTGGAAAGGTTTGGGCCAGCCACCCGTATTTTATCTCTGGTTGCAAAAGGGTTTTTTAAATAAGCACTGATGTGCATGAATGGAGTTCTAGATTGAACTGCTCAGGTTGAGCTAAGATTTTGACTTTATAGGCCATAAAGCAGAAGTGATGTCATTTGGCCAGGACCGGAAGGGATGTCAGTCTGGGCACTGGAACTGGGTGTGATGTTGAATCAGGCAGGTTTTCCCGTCTTTGGTCTGCAGAGATAACAGAGGTAGGTTTAGTGCACCCTTCCAACCCCTGGCCTGATGGGTAATTTTCCTCCACATGGTCTTCAGCTCCTTCCTAGTCGCACGTGTGTGACAATATTAAGACCCGTAACTCCTTCTTATTCAAAAGCCATTTGGTGAATAACTAATCTACTGATGTTTTATAAGTGTTATGAAGACCAAACAAAGCTTTGGTTAAGATCTTGTTACATACTGTAAGAGTAAATGAGTAATAGTTGCATTTTTGCAGTACCTGTACTGAAGTGTTACCGTAAAAAATAAGTAGAATAGCCAGCACAGAAAACAATGTTAACAACCCCTTCCCATCTCTTTTAAATAGTGTGGGGAACAGCCTAGACACAGACAGGTAGACATGTTGGTTTCACCACACACACGTTTATTTACAGTTCTATAATACAAATAAGTGCACGAACCCAGTGCCTCAGCACCAATCACCCCTTTCAGTCCTGGAAGCACCAGCTGTGTAGCCGGAAGCCCTCCCGGTGTCCCTGATCCTCTTTCTCCCAGCACTACAGGATTGGGCTTCCAAGCCCTCTACCCGTGACCCCCAGCACACCCAGGGCGATCGCCCCCTTGTGGTCTGGAGGAGGCACAAGCCCTCCTCCGGTCCTCCTGGGCATCCCGGCTGGGTACCACCCCCAGCCGCGTGCCACAGTGCCCCACTGCCAGCGAAGACACGTCGGTCCGAGCGACACATCCCGAGTGGGTCCTACTACGTATCCAGGGTCCAAGACGGCACCTTGGTACGCATCACTTCGGCACCCCTTCCAAGGTCGTCGCGCCCTTCTGGTCTGCGCCTCTCTCGCCGCCACAGTCCCCGCCAGCTGGGGCACTGCCCCATCACCAGTGGAGAGTCCTCTCGTGAAGCAGCCCATTCCAGGAGGGCAGGTCCCCAACGGAGCAGGTCCTACTGCGCGTCGGGACTCCGGTCCTGAAAAGAAAGGAAAGAGAGGGCCAGAAGCACTGCCTGGACACCAGCACCAGGCGTCCCCCCGATTTATGTATGGGCAGTGCTCTCCCCCCCTACCGGCACTTGCCTGTTCGGCACCTCCTCCGCGGGTCCCATGCCCGTCCGTTCACCACTAACGGGTCTGCTCTCACTGTTGGTTCCTCCACCTGCCCTGGAGTTTCCCTCTGCCTCCGCAGAGTACGGCCATTCCTTGTACGTGTGCACCCAGCAACACGTCCCTTCCTGTCGGAGGAACCGGCATTCTCCCCTCGATTCCTCCTATCACTCTGGGACAACCTGACGGTCTGAGTCTCCTTATTGCACAAAAAAGAGACTCCTTCCCATCTGCGTCCCTGTAGAGTGACGCAAGACTGCCGCTGACTCGGGGCGTAGGGCGCTAGGACCTGGGGCACACAACAGCCCGTGTCCTGCCAGCCCTCTCGCTGTCTCTCCCCTCATCACTTGCACAGCCTTCAGCGCCGCGTCCACTGTCGGAGAACTGCTTACTCGATGCCGATCTTTTGTATCACAGCCAATTTCGGCAGATTCTCCCTTATTCTTTACGGGGATGGCTTCACTTACCTTCCCCGCCGCATACATCCGGCTGAAGTCTCCAGCGCCGTGCCGATCTGCCCACTGTCGCAGCGTCTTCACGGACGCGATCGCCTTCACCTCCAGCTCCTTCAATCCTTTACAGATGACGCGTATTACCTGCAAGAGCGACTCTGCGGGCTGCAGGCATTCCTCCAGCTCATGCAGAGCCGCTGGCAAGCACAAAGGGTTATCTGACGGCTGCCCTACCCTCGAGTCAGGCAGATCCGCTGGCCACCCCCTGCGGGGCCCTTCCTCCAGCCCCATCGGGTCCTTCTGCAGCACGGGATTGACATTCCTGAGGCCCGCCTCCATCTAATCATCGGCAGGCACACCAGACACACCAACCAATCCCGTACCCGCCTCAGAGCGAGACTTCCGGTCCTCGGCCATTTTGGCTCTGTTTCTCCTGGTGCGGTGACGTGGCTCCAAGCAGCTTCGCAGCTGCTGTGGCCTGTCGAGCTGCAGCGACTCCGTCTTTGCAGCCCCTCGCGCTGCCGCCTCTGCACCAACGACAGGCCGAGGATCGGCACACTGTTGCCACCGACGTGGATCCGGGCAGTCCCTGCCTGCAACAAAAAAAGTAAGTGTGCCCCCGCAGGGCTGTTCGTCATGGGGCAGGGCACTTACCTCCCGGGTCCCGTCTCTCTGTGGCGCCGTCCTCGCCACGCTGCCGTCCCGAATGTCCTCAGTGACAGCGGGCCTGTAGGAGCCCACTGCAGTTCGGCAACGTCTTTTGTCGTCACCCTGCACCAGGGGGATATGGTCCTTTGGTGGAACGGTGGCGGTCCATGAGGCGATTCGCTCCCGCGGGGTTGTGCATGCGCCGCTCCCACGGCGCGTGTGTGGGCTAATCTGCTGTTCCGGACTGCCCACAAAATTATTTTTTTGGGGTCCCTGCCTTGTATCAGGCAAAGAGTCCCATCTGGGATGCCATTGTGGGGAACAGCCCGGACAAAGACAGGTAGACATGTTGGTTTCACCACACACACGTTTATTTACAGTTCTATAATACAAATAAGTGCACGAACACAGTGCCTCAGCACCAATCACCCCTTTCAGTCCTGGCCGCACAACAATGCATTTCAGTCTTCAGACCACCTCCACTCCTCTCCTCCGAGCTCCGTCCTCTTCCACCCGACTCTCGCCATCGAATGGAGGGAGGCGGCCCGTTTTATGCACCCCCGGATGGGCTCCAGGTGCTTCCTGAGGAGCCTCCGCCGACACACCCCCGTGTAGCGGAAGCACCAGCTGTGTAGCCGGAAGCCCTCCGGGTGTCCCTGATCCTCTTCCCCCCAGCACTTCCTGGTGTGGCAGAAGTGCTGAGGTCCAGGGCTCCCAAGGCATTGGGGCGCCCCCTGGCGGTGACCACGGACCCCAACAGGATTGGGCTTCCAAGCCCTCTACCCGTGACCCCCAACACACCCAGGGCGATCGCCCCCTCATGGTCTGGAGGAGGCACAAGCTCTCCTCCGGTCTTCCTGGGCGTCCTGGCTGGGCACCACCCCCAGCCGCGTGCCACAATAGTCAGACCTCTTTTGATAACAAAAAAATAAATAAAAACACAAATATTTATTACCCAAATATATTGTGGTAATTTTGACCATGTATTTCAAATTGAAATGTCCAGTAGTTGAAAATTAAAAAAAATAAATTTAGAGTTCTTCATTTGTGGAATGATCAGAAGTTTGAAACTATGTTTTTAGGAGGAGGATTTGAAGTTTGATTTTGATTTGCTTTAGTTGGGTTTTGTTTAAGAAGGGCCCTGTAGGCATCAACATATTCATTGTTTGTTTAAGCTGGAGCTTCTTTGGCAGTAGCTACTGTCTGTACAAGTGAGGGTCCACCTTCTTCCACACTAACAGATCTGACCAAGAATGATTGTTTCCTCTGCATTAGGTGGAACAGGCTCACTTTCCTCTTCAATTGTGGGCTCACAGCCCTCTGCATCACCCTGAATCTTGTGTAGAGCTTGTGAGTTTTCCCCTCCAATAATGTCAATAACCAAACCTAAAGGACTTGTTGCCTGTTTAGGTGTTTTTTTTTGTTTCCGTTGGTCCTTGAATCCTTTGGCCTTCAATTTTTCCACCTAAACTTTACTTGATCAATGGTCCTCCTCGGCATTCACATTCTGGGTGATTTCACACCAAATGTCTTTTTTCTTCTTCAGTCAGCTCTCTTCCCTTAGTAGAATTAAAACATCCTGTTATTGAGCCATAATGACACCTAACCCCCTCCAGGGGTTACCACCTCATTGGTGTGGTAAACAGAGTTTATAGGCCATGGGCATGCTTGAATTAACAGAAAACAAGCTGAAGCACATCACCTAATTGATGTTTAAGGGGTGTTGGACCCAATCATACAGCCATCTTATTCAGCATTTCTCTGAGGACTTACAGAGGGCCACTGACAATGGCAGGTATAGCCTATCGCCACTATCATTTTGGCAGGAGAGAATACAAAGAGTGTCTGTGGAGTGTACAAAACCACTAGAGCAATGCACCACTGAAGAATTTTATGATCAGCTTCGGTTTGGGAATGCTGATATTACGTACATCGCAGACCTTGTCAGGCTAAAACTTCAACACTGAACCAAACGGAGTCACAGTCTGTCTGTGGAAGAATAGTCTGCATTGCTCTGCGCTTCTGTGCATCTGGGTCTTTCTATCAAGTTGCTGGTGAGAGTATAGGAGTGGACAATTCAACTGTGAGTGATGTGGTGAAAGCTGTGTTAATCACTTTGGCCATCCTGGGCCATCAGTTTGTTTCATTTCCAAGGGATGTCCAGATTTCCCAGACCAAGCGTAAGTTCTTACTTTTGGGGAACGTGCCCAACACAATTGGGGTTATCCACTGACCTCTTGTGTATACACAAGCATCCTATGAGAGAGAGTGGGAGTACATCAATAAAAAGGGGATCCACAGTATAAACATACAACTTGAGGGTGATGCTGTGTCATGAAGTGGCCTGGGCCTGCCTTGACGTGCGTGTCCATGAGGGAAAGTGCAGAGAGTTCCAAACCAACCGACCAGATGGCATAATATTAGTAGACAGTGCCAATCCACTCCTACCATGGCTGATGACACCTTTTCTTGCACCAAACATTCCTGAGCAGGCATGTTTCAACACTGCCCATTGCAGAGCAAGATGTGCTATTGAGCGTTTAAATGGAGTTCTGAAGAGGCGCTTTCCATGTCTTTAACTGCTTGTGAGTGGAGAGCACAAGGAGCGTGAAACATAATACTTGCTAAAAAACAGAACGTCCGCATCTGTGATGACATTTATGATAAAATAAGAAATGCCATTGTTAGAAACTAGTTTTTGTTTTGTCATTGTAATTAATATAAAGTGTCAAATGAAAGTTCAAATTGAATAACTGTTGATATTTAGAGTATTTAGAGGCTCATTTTAGGGGGAAAAATCCTTTTTTTTACTTTACTGTAGTGAAAGGTGTAATAGCTTCATTTCCACTCTGTCTTCTTTATTACAGGTGCAAAATATAAATAAACAAATGTGTATATACTACATAATATAAATGTTGTTTACTTGACCAATTTAAATTATATGTTCCTGAAATCCACCCTGAATACACCCTTCGGCTGGGATCAGAATAATCCTGATTTTTTGGCTAAAAGTCATCCCATTCCTAATGAAAGGTTTTGAGAAACACAGATTAAAACCAAGATTGGATTACTTGATCTGATCCGATATCAAAATTCGTTTTTAGTTTTGAACAAACCATTTTCAAGATTTGATCCAATCCTTTATACAAAATCCGATCAGTTTACTTTTAAACCACTGGGCCAGTGCTCGATGTGGGCCGTTAACGCACCAATACTCTGTACTGGCATTACCCTGTTCTTGCTTTATGAGTACCACTGGTTAATGTATGCATACCAGTGTGTACTGTCAGTTAGGATCAAATCAGTGCCCGTTATTATAACAATATGATAGATTGCACCTTGCATTTTGATATAAATTATGTTATTCAGTACATACAACAAGTGGCATAGGCAGTTGTTTTCTTTCATCACTTTAGGAACTGGGCAAATGAATTATGTCCTCTGTAATTTTAGGCCCACCTGAATCACTCATATGGCGATTTCACTCACATGTTGCTTACACGTGACTAGTTTAATGTGGGGGCGGCACGGTGGAGCAGTGGTAGGGCTGCTGCCTCGCAGTTAGGTGACCCGGGTTCGCTTCCCAGGTCCTCCCTCATGGAGTTTGCATGTTCTCCCTGTGTCTGCGTGGGTTTCCTCCCACAGTCCAAAGCCTAGCTGGTTATGTGCATTGGCGATCCTAAATTGTCCCTAGTGTGTGCTTGGTGTCTGTGTGTGCCCTGCGGTGAGCTGGCGGCCTGCCCGGTGTTTGTTTCCTGCCATGTGTCCTGTGTTGGCTGGGATTGGCTCCCGTGACCCTGTAGTTAGGATGTAGCGGGTTGGATAATGGATGGATGGATAGTTTAATGTGGGGATATTTTTTTTAATGAATCTTTTTAGAAGATTAAAGTCTTAGTAATCTTTAATGAGATATGGATGCGCAGTCCACATAAAGTTACAGACGTGAGCGAATTGGATGGGACAAACTTAGATATGTTTCATGTCAGTGCAGCACACATTTGTTTCATTTTGTAGCAGACATTCTTGAATGATTTCTGTTACATATTGTTTGTTTGGTATAGGGGTGAAACCTGAATGTTCGAATGGCGACAAGGTGGAGAAAAGATTTACATTACAATTGTGCTGCTAAGGACAAGACAGGAATGGTTGAGGTTATGCCAACATCAAACTTTTACTGCAGTTTTCACTCCACCACCCATTTATAAAGACAACCACACCAGAAAATGCTGAAACAGTAATATATTACAAAGACACCAACATATATACAATGACTTACAAATGTTACAAGCAAACAGATAAGATATACACACACCATCTCCTCCAGACAGTACAGATACAGTTCAGAAAGTCTTTCACTGTAAATGGTGTTATGTGAAAGCAGATGTGAAATCAACTGTCCTTCCAACATTAAAGCTCTTTTTGATTCCTCCACTTGACAAATCAATACCTATGAAACTGATTAACAATTGGTCCTAGAGACGATTTCTAGAAGTTCTCAGAGTTCTTCTCTAGTTTTGGACACGAGTATGGAAAGTCTGTGCTGCCTACCTGTTTATTTTAGTTCTGTCTCATCGGTCTGAATTAGCTGCTGGAAGAATGGGAATTTGAGAGACCAGATGACCAGTATTAACCAGACCAGGAGATACTTGTGCATTTGAGGATTAGTAAAGGGAGTCAATGTCTACAATACAGAGAGGGCACTGAAAAGATCAAAAAGCTAAACCATAAGTCAAGTTAAAACAAACATTGTAATGAATCATTAACTAGAAAATGTGTTGTCACCAAAGCCGAGGCATTAAAACCATAAAGTAATTTGAGAAGTGGAAATGTGTGTCAGAAGACATATATTACTAACAGTGCAAAGACTGAAGGGGTGATCTCAGACACTGTCTGGATTGTCCGCAAAGCATCCTTCACATGGCACAAAGAGACTTCTGAAAAGCAGCCCCTTAAAACATTGAGGTGTGTCCTAGCAAAACAGTCATAAAATATTGAAGCTACAAATGTGGCAATGTGACACGCTTGAAATTAAACAATAAAAGTATTTATACTGGTTAATAAATAAATTAATAATACAGCACACATTAATTAATATGCCTTAAGGATTGAAACCTTCAAAAGAGCCACAAAAGAGTAACAGAAAAAATGTGAACATAATATTCTAATTTGCAAAAACGTCCTTAAAGAGCACCATGGGTCACAATAAGTTACCTCTGACTTTCATAGGTTGACAGCTCTGTAAAACCCACAGCTGGAGATCAAAGTTTCCAAAAGGATGTTGCCATTGCTGTACAGTAAGTTTGGGTTCTAAGTTTCAAAAAGTCTCATTGAATCCTCTACTTACAGTTTATACTGAGTAACATGGAAACAAACAAAGACTTCAGTACCCATAAACTCAGCCCCTCTATATTGACTTCACACCATCTCCATGGTTAGTATTATTACAAGACACAGCATGAAATTAAACAGAACATACCAAACAAGAACATCCCCACAGGTTGGCATCACTGCAGAATTAATAATACTTTCATTACAAGAACGCACAACATTCCTTTTCCCCCATTTTTTTTATATACAGAGCAGTATCAATGCTTAGTGTGCCAGGTGTTCATCATCCAGACGTGGCCACCAAAATGACAGCAGAGACATACCAGAGTCCCAGCGTTAGTTCACAAACCCAGAGTACAGAACAGATCCAAAGAGATTCAGATGAGCCCACTTAAGCACTGGCTTGTCACGGTGATTACTGTATATACTCGTGTATAAGTCAGGTGTTGAAACCTGAAAAATTGATCATAAAATCAGACCCCGACTTATAGGCCCATTCAAAGATACATTTAATTTTTTTTTTGTTTCAGAAGCACAGTTAACAATTTCTTTTGCAAATTCAACGAGTTTTAATTTAAAACCAGCTTCATATTTTCTTCTGATCGAACGCTCCATCATAGATAAGGGATGCTCTTACGATAAAGGTGTATGAGGGTGTGAGATACAAAAAACACAAATCGGTGCAAATGTCACTTCGGAATAGTTCAGGTATTACCGTGTGGTCACATAGGCACAGCACATAGAAAAAAAAAAAGGCAGTGTGCTCCGTGGTTACTCTCTCAGGTGGGCGTTAGTATATCATAATCTCTTGGACCAATAGCGTGAGTTTTATGCATTCGACTTATACAACCGACATTATAAAATACTAAAAATTATATGGTAAAATCAAGCCCGACTTATCCGCAGGAGAACTTGAACACGAGTATATACGGTAACTAAAGTCACCATTAATGATGACTGCAAATGTCTGTCATGTTTCAGCCAGCATTTTACCCCATGGCTGTTGTTCACAGTTGTGTTTCGTGTCTGTTTTGTTTAATTTTGTATCATTTATTTGTAGTAATGTTTATTACGTACATTTTCTTTATATTGGTTATGTCCCTTGTGGTTTGTGGGTGGTTCCCCAAGGGGTGGGGCCACCTGCCAATCACCACCAGGAATTGCCCTCTATCCTATTTTAGGGTTGGTCTCCCATGAATTCTGGTGGTTCATAGACTGTGCTTGGGAGTGGAGCCGTTTCTTGTGTTTCGGTGCTTTTTCTACTGCTTTGTGATTTTCTGGATTTTGAACCCTTACTCTGTTTTTGACCTCACCTCTAGATTTTCATATTGGGACTGTGTTTATTGTTATTTTGAACCCCTGCTCTGTTATTTGATCCCACTTTTTGGATCCTCTTTGGGGACTTTGTTTACTGTGTTTTATATTGCTTTTCAGGCAATTCTTTGTGCTCTTTGGAGCTTTGTGCCTGCACAAACTTTTGTGAAAATAAACCTTTTATTTTTATCAAAATTTTCCTTGGCCCTTTGGGTTCTAGTTGGGTTTTTTTCTTTTTTGATAGTGGTTCCCCCTCTAGTGGGCAACTTTGGAAAGTGTTTTGGCACCATTGCTTTTTGAACTTTCATATTTCACGACAATGTCAAAAAGAATCATCTGAAAACAGAATGAGAGATCATACCGTACATTTGCTTTCAACAGCAGCAAACACAAATGGCAACAGAAGTAAACCAGATACAGAATTCTAATACATTTATTTCTATAGCACATTTTCATACAAACAATGCTTTACATGATGAAGAAAGAGAAAAAAGACAAAATAAATAAAAATTAGAATAAGGGAACACCAATTAACATAGAAAAAAAAAGTAAGGTCCGATGGCCAGGGAGGACAGAAAAAACAAAAGAAAAACTCCAGACAGCTGGAGAAAAAAATAAAATCTGCAGGGGTTCAAGACCACGAGACCACCCAGCCCCCTGTAGGCATTCTACCTAACATAAATGACCTCAATCAGTCCTCATGGTATTCAGGGTTCTCATGGAAGAACTTGATGATGATGGTCATGTTGACTTCTGGCCTTTAATCCATCAATGTTTAGGTGGTGGTGGCGTAGAAAAAGAACAGAAGAGAAAGTAGGGGTTAGTACGGAATATGGAGCCACTAGGAATGATAATGATAATTAATTGAATATACAAAGCATCAGGATTAAACTAAGATGAAGCTATGAGAAAGCCATGTTAAAGTAATGTGTTTTCAGCAGTGTTTTAAAGTGCTCCACTGTATTAGCCTGGTGAATTCCTATTGATCATAAAAAACATAATCCTAAAACCCAAGTAAAAGTCAAAAAGCAATAAAGATTCAAAAAAAATCTTTCTACAAGAAAACACAGAGAATAGTTGCTGCACAAAAGAACTATTTTGTTCATTATTGAGTGCATGCTGAGGAGCAGACATATTTACAAGCAAAAAACAGAAGGACAGGCAGATGTAGCTTGAATCAATGTATAGAGAGATGACTGGCCAAAACACCAAAGCCAAAATGTTAGCGAATTTCAGACATAGCAAGAGGGACATGAAGCCTCCAGTAGGAACCACAAAACGGGCCTGAATCTCCACACGCCTACAACTGACACCTGCAGGCTTCAGCTGGTACAGGCCTATAATGAGCTAAATTTACAATTTTAAAATACATCAACAGTTACAAACTATACCAAATAAGTAGAGAAAAACCATGAAACTCTGACTTGTAGAGACAATCCATACAATTTTACTTTATAAACTTAACAAAAAAAATCAAGAAAGAGTAAAAATGCACAGAAAAGGGGAAAGGGGATTTCTCTGAAAAGCAATCTGAGATGAACAAGTCCCAATACACAATGCCAAGGATCTAAATCCCAAAAAAAATCAAGAAAAACACAATAAGCTAAAAATAACAAGAACAAGAAAAGCAATATTTATAAAATGACTCCTCGCAACATTCAGTGATCTGTTGTTGAGACCCCGTCTTTGACTGCACTATAAAGCCAGAAGGAGGACCGAACAGCAGTGACATGATGGTGACCTCCTCGGGATTCACCCATAAAACCCAAGCAATGGCTGCACATATTGGACACAAATAAATGAAAAACAAATATGAGAGAAATGACACGATAACATGAAAAATACTGTGATGTTTCAAAAAATAAAAAACATACTAAAACAGAAAATAAGTATAAGCCAGGAAAAACTATGAAGTTGAAGCATAACAAACCTGAAATCAAGACCCTTATATAGTGTGGGCACAATGATTACACCATTAGTACATTTTGTTAAAAACTCCAGTTCCAAAGCACATAAAGTCCCAAAAAATACTCAAAAATGGCCACTAGAAGGGGAACCAGAAACCCCAGCTAGTCACAGAAAAAAAAGCAATGAAGAATCTTTATAAATGAAAAGATTTATTAACAAAAGGAAACGGTGCAGAAGGTGCCAAACCGAAATCCAAGAGGCGAAAAACAGAGCAGGAGTTCAAAATAATCCAGACAATCACAAAAAGCACAATAACAATAATCACTAGAGAATCTCCCCACCAAAAGTGCATTCAGGATGAATGCCAGGAGACTGCAGGTTGTCTCCACCTTAATATGCTGAAGGCAGTGTCTTGGCAGTGATGGGAAGGTGGCTCCCCCTCTTGGGGGGACCACCTACAGAACACAAGGAACAGAAGAGAATGCACATTAGCCTAAAAGAACTAAATAATCAGCACTGTCAACCTAAACAGTGAACAAAATAGACACAGATGAGACATTTGAACCCCAGTCAGTGGAGAAACCCTGGCTGGAGTATAACAGATGTAGTTAGCATTATTGAAATAAAGTAAACAGAACCCAAAACAAGTTTCTATATGTATTTTAAATGCATATATAGGAAAATAGAAAAAAATGTCAAAGTACAGTATATAATTCGCCCTTTGCTAAGTAGTTTATTTCTGAAGTGTTTATACATTTGTGATAATTTATTGCTATTTTTATAATTCATACAGCTTTTGTTATTGGTCAATTGATTGATGGATGATTGGTTGATCTACTATTATTAGTCCCTGTTCCCATATCATAGGTATCTCAAATGGGTCGGTGGCAGTTAATGATCATATGGCCACTTTCACTTTTTCATTGGCCACAGAGTTCAGAGTCTATCCCAGTGCAAGGCACACAATGTAAATGCATGCATGAACCCACACATCCTCAAAATCTCTCTAATTCTTAGGAGCTGCACAGTTTGGAGTTAGAAAGACGCTGATGTGACAAATCAACTCATCTCTTGGAATTTACAAAACAAAATTCATCTCTTCGATTGTACTTAAATATATGGACACCCAGTTTTGACTTTTCTGAACACCTCCACACACTCATGTGAAGCAGCATCCTCGGCCCCTACCTGAAAAAGAAGAGGATTTGTTTCAAACTTGCCTGCCTCTCCTCTGAATTCAGAAATTACTTAAACAAATGGCTTTTCAGAGACGGCACTATGCCTGGCTAATGTGTTGCAATTTGGGAAAAAACGGTTGTGGCATTGAAATCATTATAATAATGAAACATTTTGGGACTCTAATTTTATTCACTTTTCTTTGTTCAAATACTGGAAATTGCAGCATCTTTATTAGTAGGTTCATGATCAGTATGTGAAATAATCTCCAGTAACTGGGGGAACCTGTTGGTTCAAATGTTACTCTGCTACTACAGAACATATAATAAATTAGACATGGAGAATGTTATTAATTAACATATGCATGTCTATAAAGTGCATAATATGTGAGCAAACAGTCTGCAATCAAAAGACATACCAGCATTAAATGGAAAAGACGCTTTTCGTGATGCAAGTAACTGAAACACCATCAAACACTGCTGCTGCTTCACCTGGACTGTTTTGTTTACCGTGGAAATATGAAGTTTAATGCCAAGTTCTTTAAACTTCTTCTGCATGCTGGGAATTTAAATCCACTCAGTTGCACTGTCACTGTGTTTCTTATATATAAGCGTCTACGCATGGAAGTGTGTGTGTCTGTCCGGCCCGGAAGTGAGAGGTGGAGTCGGGGTAAGGGCTCCACCTCCGAGGAAACAGAAAACTCGCTTAGCTGCTAATAACACAAGCATGGCCAGCATGTCAGCAAAACAAAACCTCAGAAGAAAGACAAAGTCGCTTAGCCGCTAACATCAGCAAAACGGTATCCCTTTTACTTTTCCTCCCTCCGCTAATACACAAGCGAATTGAGTGCGTCGACAAAATGAATCCTCCTAGGAGAGAGATGTCCAGAGTAGTTCCTTTCAATTACCTGACATCTCTACATTTCAGGTTTTTTTCTGACGATTTCAATACTTTATAGGACCCCGGGCTTTTTACAGCATGGGCTTACACAGCCAGTATTAAATAATTAAATATAGCAACAGTGCAACACCTGCATGGGGGTCTGATTTGTTTCCAACTAAAGTCTCCACCTTCCTGATTTAAAGCATTTGGACTGCTGCTGCCAAAACATGGAGCTCTGCCCAGCCTGCTCCCTGACACTCATTTCACCCTGCCCGCTCTGTGAGCCATTCTCAGACCAATGTCTTTCTTTAAGTCATTTTGTAATATTTTCTCAGATACCCAGTTATGTATGATAAGTGATTTAAAACATCAAAAACATGACCCTTCATTTTATGACTGCTTTGTTCAGTCCAAAAATGCACACAGTTTTTCAAAAATGAATATATATTCTTGTGGCTTGCTTTGTGTAGATGTGATGATTTGGGTCTGGAGTCCCACCACCTTGTGGGATTTGCGGGAGTCTCCACCACAGCAGTGATTCAACACCCTTCTGCCTGGTTTACTCTAGGTGTATACACTTTTTCAATAATTCTGATTTGTCGGTTAATGTGATAACAAATGTAGGTAGAACACGGCTCTCGGCCAGCGACATGAGTATTGTATCTGTCACAGGTCAGCAAAGTCGGGTTTGAAGCTGTTTTGCCCACCAATCAGTTTGCCAGAAACATTTGCCTCATGTGCCAAGGTGGCCAGTGTCTGCCATATACAATACAGCATGAGAAAGAATTATAAAATGAAGGCAACCTATGTAACTAAACCACTTCCTCTTTAAAATATAAGCACCAGCTCTTTGTCATCTTACCTTTCATTTTATAATTTTTAGCTAAAATGTGTCTTTTGAAATCTGCATTAATGAATTCTAGGCTTTGCATATTAAACAGAGCACCAATGGGTTAAATATACTGTACTGTAGTATTTTGTGTAAGACTAATAAATAATTTGACATTGTGACAGAAAAAGTATAGAAGTAACACTGATTTACTCATTTTAAATTGTAATTAATGTTTATGTTAGTCAGAGAAATGTCAGGAGGCGTATTTACTTTAATTGATGTACCAACTGTATGCCATTTTTTGAAGCTGATATTGAAGACTAACTCAGGGCTGTTGAATGAACTTGGGCCTCTGTGGATTTGTGCGCCGCTTCTTACATACAGTATGTGCCATTTTTACATTGTGTTTCCCGAGGAAACTTCTGAAAAGAAGAAAGAGAAGCAGGTGAAAAACATCTATTAACTTGGAAGCCATAAAATCATGGAGACGTTCTTCATGCAGCAACTGCTTCATGTTCTTTCATGTGGGTGACACAGCCAGACACCTGAAATTAACTTTATAAAGCATAAAATTACAGCATCTCTAAATTTGTAATATAAATAATTACATAGTGTCGCAATTAGGAACTTGGAACCAAAAATGACAAGTCAGTTAAACAAACAAACAACATTTATAAGTAAAGTTTATGCCTAGAATGCAGTTGTGCTTTTGCTTCACCTTTATTTATATTTGAACTTAAAGCTTATACTATTAAAGTTTAAAAAAATATTGATTTATCTTTGTAAATTAAATACAACTGCTTCATATTATTTTGATGGCAAAGTCCTTCATAGCTCTAAAGACCTCAGTTTACTTCCAAGCCTGGGGCTTCATGCATAAACGGTGCGTATGCACAGAAATGTTGTGTAAGAACGTTTCCACGTTCAAATCGCAATTTATAAAACCTATACTTGGCATAAAGCCACACACTTTTCCACGGTACCTCATACCCTGTCATACGCAAGTTGTCTGCTCGGTTTTGCAGACTGGCGTCACCCACCGTCAAAGCAGTGCTACTGTTCCTGTGTGGTTACCCTTTATTTCTTTGAACCACATTTCTGACGCGGCTTTATAAATACACTGAAACTAACCGCATATTGTTTATTAGTGTAATGCATCTGATTGTAGATTACCTGTAACAATATAATGGTCCAAGGAATAGCCATAGTATTCCAAATACCATAACTGCTTTAGTGTTGTTACTCTCACTGCACCTTCTTCTTCTTCTTTCAGCTGCTCCCATTAGGAGTTGCCACAGCTGATCATCTTTTTCCATATTACTCTCACTGCACCACTCGGAGTATTTATATCACTATATCTGAGTGAGGAATCACAGCAGCAGCTGATCGGAAAGAGAATTATCGGTATACAGCATCAAGCACACGCTGCCTCAGCCACGACAAAACGTTTCAAAGCCTTTCCTGTAAGGTCCTCGTGGTTCACAAACAGTTTCATCCTAAGAACTATAAACGCACTCAGTCAATTGCTCCTTGTAGAACTGTTTGCACTTATAAGTACAATTACCTCACTGTAAACTTGCACTACAGTTATAATATTGCACAACCTGCGGCACTTTATAAAGCGTGTATTTACATATAATGACGGTATCATTTTTAAGATAAAATGCAGCAAAATATGTTGATTATATTATACAGAAAAAACTTTAACTTTATTTAACTAATCTGTATTGTTAATAATTAAACATGTGAGGACACAGTGCTAGCAAGTTCACGTATTGTTCCTGCTTTGCACTGTATATTTGCTGAGGCTGGCGCGACACTGGAAGGATAGATGGATAGAATAATTAAACACGTACTATGAAGATATTTCAATATTCCTTAAAAGTTTTGAAGAATCGGCGCTGTAAGCTTACAGATAACTTAACGTCTATTACAGAGCTGATTGTGTGGCGATTGGGTATTTGGGGAAAGAAAAGTAACGACAGGAACTGGAGGTTAGTACGTTTGAAAGAGACAGTACTGCTACAATAAATTATTTCATCGAAGGTCGCGCATGGCACAGCAGCATCTTGTGTGAGACATGAACCATCACTGCACCATCGTGTTCCCATGTTTAATAACATGCTTTCATTCCAATCATCATGAAAATGATATCATGTACACATCTCCGTATTTTAATTATTCAGAGAGCTGTAATATCACGAATGTAATGAATTCTGTGTCCTGTCAGAGAAAGAGAAAGAACGGAAGCACGTAGTGATCCACACACATAGAGCACATTGAAGATCAAATACAAAACAAAGCATTTAACGTGCTACTTTAGTTACAATGGGATTTGAGAAACTAGTAAATGAAATGAATTTAAGATGAAGTTTATGATGTTCTACTTTAATAACAAAACAAACTACGTGATTAAAGTGGAAATTTTGAGATTAAAGTTGATATTTCCTGCTTTTTTCCCACTGTGTGCCTATTTTTTTTTCTGTACCCTAATAAGCTCAGACGGTGGGCTACAACTTGCCTTTTCACGGCGACTTTGATATGTGACTTCTTTTTTACTTTGGCACTGTGTGACTTTGTGAACTTGAGCTTTCAAGTTTCTCCGACACGCTATGTCACTCGATCAACTTCCTTTTGTTGTTTATTCCACTGTTTAAATCAACAAATAGTATGTTTTTCCTTTGCCTCCACTTGGTATTTGCTGAAATTCTTATATTTTCCCCTGTGCTGTTCCCATTGTCTTTTCACAGAATGCAAAGCTTAAGGGCTATTTATATTGATCTGCATATTCAAAGAGGTGTAATTATGGGAGGAGTTTGGGCGGGACAGCACGCGCGTGCACGAGCGTTACTTTTCACGCTGATCGGGATTTATGTAGCGGAAGTACGCACAGATTCCTGCATCTGGATTTTTCTGTGCGCAAGCACATTTCGGCTTTTGTGCTTACGTCATGTTATAGTGCGAATTCTATGCACGGCGTTATGCATGAAGCCCCTGGTCGTTGTTTTTGAGGAGTGAGGACTTTCTTTCCTCGTTCATTTGGGTTTTCTCTGGGAACTCCAGTTTTCAAACTTATTCGCTACTGTTGTGAACTGGAGAGTTGCCAAACATGTAAGACCCAAAAAATACTCAAAATGCCCACTAAAGGGAGAAAGACAGTCAAACCCTGGCTAGTAGCAAAAACGACAACAAAGAATCTTTATAAATAAAAAAGTCTACTTAAACAATAAGCTCATTTAATCAAAAATAAGCTCTGAGAATCAAAAAGAAAAAGGCGCAGAAGGTAATTTCTTCATAATAGGAAATCCCACTAGCAAACAGTTCAATAATCCAAGAATGGTCAGAAAAACAGAGAACAGAAATAAAAATTCCAGTAATACACAAAAAGGACAGAGTAACTGAAAGAAAAACTCATTAACACCAAGAGCACATTGACAATGAACCACAGAGGACTGTGGGTTCTCATAGCTTTTACAAGGCTGAGAGCATCTCCTTCATGGTGATGGGCAGGTGGCTCTGCCTCCTGGGGACATAGTAAAAGATATTTAAGCATAAGGAATTTAAATAATCAGCAATGTTAACATAAGTCATGAAGAATACAAGAAGAAATGTAAGATTTGGTCCCCAGCCAAGGAAGAAAGGGAAGGAAACCTAGCTGAAACAAAACACATTTATGGTCAATGTCACACTATTAAAGTGAGTGTTGGTAAGAATACTCACACTGAAGTAATCTCCCCACCATAATTGAATCCTTACATATGCATTTTATTAAAGATCCAACTCCCCTCAGCAACATAGTGGAAAAATGGAGATGAACAAAAAGGATATTTTGTGCCTCAGAGGGCTTTCTGTTGTGACTCACAGCTGCTACCTCGTGATGACTGAGATCTGTGACATCATTACTCAGAAAATATTTACATCAGTGTGTTGTGGACCTCCTGTTGTCCAAGTTTGTGGATTCTTGTGTGTTCTTGTGCTTAGAATTTTAGCATGCTGTATTACGACTATGAGTTTTAGTTATATTTTTGGTTGCATATCTAAGGCTTTAGTTTTACACTATCATTGGCCTTTTAGCCCATAACAGATTTTTGAATGTTTAGTAATATTTTCTCCCATTTTGGTAATTTTTGCTTTTGTTTTTTCTTGTGTTTATTCCTTTTATTGTTTATTACAGTTACATCATCAGACACTGCTATATTCTTCAATGCTGATCATACAACTCATGTCTCTATCTATGATGTCACTGTCTTTCTAGCATTTTCCCTCCGCATCCACACCAACTCCATGTGCATTGCCTCTCTCTGTTCTTCTGTCCTAAAGTGATCCACTTACATCCACTGGCAAATACATTATCACACATCAAAATGGCTAAAGGAAAGGAACAAAGAGGAAATGCACTTCCTCACAATTAGATAACCATTTTCTGTTTTTTGCATTTGAAGATGTCTGGAAAATAAGGTGAACTGATCTGGAAGAGGTTGTGACTTGTAATAAAATTCAGAGCCACTTTGTTCTTAATTACCTTCAGAATCCTCACAGTCCACACTTAGTACTTGCACCTGCTGCGGTTAAATAGGACTGCTGCTCCGTCTCATTAGCACTAGCTGATGTGTAACCAGATTAATATTCTGATACATCTGACTGCAGATTTTAACATTTCTTGATCTGTTGTGTTTCCGCACCGCATTTTCTTTTTTCTGACCGTAAGTTGGTTGGAATGTGGTGACACAGTAGTCCTATGAAGCTATGCTTGATATGTTTAAAAGTAAATATATATATATATATATTTAAACACATGTTTATATTTTTAACAAATTAAAGTTACACTGTGTTATTTAAATTTCTCATCTGTCATCTTATTTTTGTAACTGCATTTCCTGGTGAGGGTCTTGGTGGTAGCAGCTCTTCCTGAGGAATTCCCAGGCATTCCCAAGCCATTGGAGAGATATAATTTCTCCAGCATGTCCTGGATCTGCCACAGGGTCTCCACCCAGTGAGACATGCCTGGAGCAGTTCTAGGGGGCATCTTTATAACATGCCCAAACCTTCTCAACTGGCTAATTTTGATCTGAAGGAGCAGCAGCTCTACTCAACAGGCTCTCCTGAATCGTTGAGCTTCTCACGCCATCACAGAGTGTCAACCCAGCGACTCTGCAAAGAAATCTCATTTCTGCTATTCTTACTTGCAATCTCAATCTTTCCCTCATTATCGTCAGCTCATGACCATAAGTGAGGACAGGGATGTAGGTTGATCTGTAAACAAAGAGTATTGTCTTTAAACTCCACTCGCCTGCCACCACCATGGACCTGTCCAGCATCTGCAGAACAATCTACACGCCCCCTTTTTCACATGACTAGATATTTGAACTCTTCCACTATGGGTGCCTCACCCGATGGCCAATCCACTCTTGATTTGAATCCTTACAAAGGTTTAGTTACCACTGTATCTCTGGCTTTTACACTAGGTAATTATTTTTGTGTTCATAAGAATTACTTATGAATACTTAGAAATCACTTCAGTTTTTTTTTACCTACCAATACAAAAAAACATATGAAATACCTTCTGACTAATCTTAAAGTGTAGTTATGCAAAATGTCAAGCTTTTTCTGGTTCTCCCCTATTTTTGGCCCTCTACACCTGAAAATCCATAATTTGTTGGCCATTTTTGGACCATATTATGTCCAATAAATTACATCCTCATTATAAAGAGTAAAACAATCACCATCTACAACAGTGGCGATATGTTATGCAGGGAGTTGTGGTGCCACCTGCACAAATATATTAAAAAGTCTACTTAAATGAATTAAGTAATGTGAAATAATCGTATACTGCGTGAATACCTAAGGACACCAGCCAAATGAAGGTGTATATCAATCCTTGATCTATTGGCAAGCAGGTTACCTGATGCTGCCCTGAAATGGATTGCTTTCAGATTTCCGGGGACACAGCTCTCTGCACCCCGGACACTGCTACATTTATTGAAAGTGAATTAGTATTGTTTTAGTTTTTGTTTTTTTTTTATCTAATGTGATTGGACAATCATCAACACACTATTTCAAGTTAAGATCAATGGCACACCTGCCTTTAACGTAACGTAACTATAGATGAGTGAGCGCAGCTTTAAGAAGATGGCAACTTCAATCGGAACTTCAGAAATCAAAGAAAATGTGGTTATTTCTTTAATGAAACACCCCTTCATAAACTGTTCACTTGAAGAAAAAAGATGATAAAATAGCTTGAACCAGAACGACCTGATTAAGAATCTGAGTGCAGGCAAGTGATCAAGGATGAACTTACACACTGACTTTTTCCAGCTTTTGTTATGACAAATGGAGTTGGCTAACATGTTGTGGTGTCAGTTTGTGTGGGATTAAGTAATGTAGCAATGGCAGAGACACCTGTTTCAGATGGCTTTCTGTGTAAAAACAAAGTTGTATCCACACACTGCAATGAAGAGCTGGTAATGCTAATATCTGCCGAGTTTGATAAACTAACCTGGCTGGAGAAACTACTGGAACCGTGCAGGTGAGTTATGAGCTTTCAAACATCTTCTTATGGATTATAGTGTTGTTGTTTTTGTAATTGTTGAAGTGATGATAAAGTGTCACATTATTAAGCTAACTTGTGTGTGTATTAATTCAAGGAGATCAGTTCCTGGAATTTTTAAATTCCTGAGATTTTAATACTGCTTTTATGGTTATTTTATGTAAATGATTACTTCTCCAAACCATGCATTAAAAAGGTTGAGAATGCTATGATGCCTAAAATTGTAATGTAACAACAGTGGAATCGATAACAAAGAGCCTTCTTTCACTAGGCATTCTATAGCTCCTGCAACTATAAGCATTTAAAATATCCACGACGAGTAATCAGAGAAACAATTTATTGCTGTGCTAAGTAATGCTATTTATTTCATAAAATAGACTCTAAATAATAATAAATACAAACAAGCAAATTTATTTGCATACAACCTTGCAATAGACTTGGGATATTGTGATTCAGGAAATGTGTTATTCTTGCAAGCATTTCAATTTTTTTTTCTTTTGTATATTGTGCACAAAAAGAGATCTACTCTGGCATCTGAAAATGTGAACAAACTTGTATGCCTTAGCAACTTGTTGAATGTTAAGATGGAAAAAGAATGATGAAAGTGGCCTTGAGCAATATTACACACATGTCTAAAATATTGTATTTTGTTTGTCGTAATTTTGACAATAAATGGAATTTCTAAAATCCTCTGGGAATTATTTCCAGTATATCACGATGTTTACATTATTATTTCTACAGCTGATCTGATAATGTAGTAACTGTACATGTTTACATAATTCATAGTGTATTGTACTATGATTACAAAAGATGCAAAGACTCTGTCTTTTCTTTTTATACATTGTGTGTTTTATTTCCTTAACGTGCTATAGTAACAGGCCTACTGTTTGTTAAGGTCATGAAGGTTAAGAAGTTTGAACTGAGCGAGAGTTTGAGAGAGAGGAAAACATTCACTTGACAGCGCTATTCACTGTTAGTTATTATTGGTGTCTACAGTTTGGGTGCAATCATGATAGTTTTTTTTTTTTTTTTTGCATCATCATAAGGCCATACCCAAATAGCTGGGTCCTTGAATTTGTGTGCGTGCATCATCCAACATTGTGTGCATTACTGAGCAGGGTTTTATTAGAGGAACCCCACTTATTCACCTGCTGATGATGAAGTTCTATAAACCGTGTTATGTTTCATATATGTCCACTGTCACGCATGCGCGCATCGGGAGCAGCTCCTGGACCTAAAGCGCACCGCGATCAGCCCGGCCAGGGGACGAAGGCAGCGTACTAACCTCTCTCTCTCTTGTTCCATAGAAAAGACGAAAAGCCGCCGCCATAAACCAACCTGGAGTAAACAAAGGACTGCACTTCCGGGTTCCTTTCTTCCCTCTGGTCCCCCAGTGATGACATCCATCTCCCATACACCACCACACCTTCCCAGCATCCATCACGTCTGATTTCCGGTCCGCCCTTTTATATTGTCCGTCCAAACCCTCCATTTTGACTTTTGTTTTCATGTTGTTTTGTCTGAGGAAAGAGACCTATTTTCGTTACAGTATACGGGGCTCAAAACCCCAAACCTTTATGCTGTGTTTGTGCTTCTTTCACACCACCTACCAACACATTTCTAGCTACACTACTACTACTCATAATAATTCTTTACATTCATATAACACTTTTCTCACTTCTCAAAGCGCTCAGTGTTTAGGCAACATTAGAGTTTGGTATGCATTTTTTCTTTGTGTTTCTCCTGAGCTATGAAATTCTGCTTCAGTTTGTCCCCCCAAAACCTGCTTCCCACTCCCCCAAATATCTTTTTCACCAGCCACCACTGGTCTACAACAAAAATGATCAGAAGAATTTGATATTGTGCATGCAAAAGATAGATAGATAGATAGATAGATAGATAGATAGATAGATAGATAGA
>JANRMT010028174.1:56726011-56744219 GCA_026402145.1 Polypterus bichir lapradei | reverse complement strand
ATAGATAGATAGATAGATAGATAGATAGATAGATAGATAGATAGATACTTTATCACTCCCAACGGGAAATTCACATACTCCAGCAGCAGCATACTGATTAAGAACAATATTAAATTAAAGAGTGATAACAATGAAAGTATAACTGACAGACAATAATTTTGTATAATATTAACGTTTACCCCCCCAGGTGGAATTGAAGAGTCGCATAGTGTTGGGGAGGAACGATCTCCTCAGTCTGTCAGTGGAGCAGGACAGTGACAGCAGTCTGTCGCTGAAGCTGCTCCTCTGTCTGGAGATGATCCTATTCAGTGGACGCAGTGGATTCTTCATGATTGACAGGAACCTGCTCTGCGCCCGTCGCTCTGCCACGGATGTCAAACTGTCCAGCTCCGTGTCTACAATAAATCCTGCCTTCCTCACCAGTTTGTCCAGGCATGAGGCGTCCCTCTTCTTTATGCTGTCTCCCCAGCACACCACCGCGTAGAAGAGGGCGCTCACCACAACTGTCTGATAGAACAACTGCAGCTTCTTATTGCAGATGTTGAAAGACGCCAGCCTTCTAAGGAAGTATAGTCGGCTCTGTCCTTTCTTACAAAGAGCATCAGTATTGGCAGTCCAGTCCAATTTATCATCCAGCTGCACTCCCAGGTATTTATAGGTCTGCACTCTCTGCACACAGTCGCCTCTGATGATCACGGGGTCCATGAGGGGCCTGGGCCTCCTAAAATCCACCACCAGCTCCTTGGTTTTGCTGGTGTTCAGGTGTAGGTGGTTTGAGTCGCACCATTTGACAAAGTCCTTGATTAGGTTCCTATACTCCTCCTCCTGCCCACTCCTGATGCAGCCCGAGTTGTATTGGAAGTCCGCTGTATAAACGCTGAACAGGACCGGAGAAAGTACAGTCCCCTGCGGCGCTCCTGTGTTGCTGACCACAATGCCAGACCTGCAGTTCCTGAGATGCACATACTGAGGTCTGTCTTTAAGATAGTCCACGATCCATGCCACCAGATATGAATCTACTCCCATCTCTATCAGCTTGTCCCTAAGTAGCAGAGGTTGGATGGTGTTGAAGGCGTTAGAGAAGTCCAGAAACATAATTCTTACAGCACCACTGCCTCTGTCCAAGAGGGAGAGGGATTGGTGTAGCATATAGATGATGGCATCCTCCGCTCCCACCTTCTCCTGGTATGCGAACTGCAAAGGGTCGAGGGCATGACGGACCTGTGGCCTCAGGTGGTGAAGCAGCAGCCTCTCCATGGTCTTCATCACATGTGACGTCAGAGCGACAGGCCGGAAGTCGTTCAGCTCACTAGGACGTGATACCTTTGGGTCATTCCATCCCAAGTCGAGAGTTAGCATCATCATCTAATCCCTGTCCTAGCCTTTTGCCTTCAGACCTTAGGAACGATGACAAGAAAATTACAGATGTCACTTCCGTTTCCAGCAACACAAACCCTGGCTCTTTCTGCCAGCAAAGCCCCCACCAAGATTGCAGAAAGTCTCGCAACAGACTCATGTCTGGAAATGCATCTCCATACAACAGCTATTACTATATTTTTCTAATCATATGGGGTTCACCTATTGCTCATCTTTGTTTGTGCCTTTCTTACAATGAGAATTTGCTCAAAGAAGGCAGCCAAAACGCAATATCTCCCCAATATTCAATCTTAAAAAAATCTTTATTC
Organism: Polypterus bichir lapradei; assembly: GCA_026402145.1. Classification (NCBI taxonomy): domain Eukaryota; kingdom Metazoa; phylum Chordata; class Cladistia; order Polypteriformes; family Polypteridae; genus Polypterus; species Polypterus bichir. Next base: position 56,742,534 of record JANRMT010028174.1, on the reverse strand, counting down.
CTTTAGAAATGCCAAGCAATCTAAAATTTATTGTAAATATGGTAACTAAATCCTTTTCCCAAAAGAGGTCTCCACAAACTGCAAAACATCACGCCAAGGAGGGTCATGAAGCTTCTTCCATTTTTTGATGATTTGGAGTCAGCACACACAGCATATACTGTCTCAATGTTTTCATAAAACTCTTGAGGATGTCCGCTTTATCTACGTGACTTGGTATTATGGCCCAGCTCTCAAGCTATGTTAGTTATAAAAAGTTCCTCCTTATTTCTGATTTAAATAACCTTCCTACTCCAGCAAATGTGGATTTACATTTTCGGCTAAAAAGCTAGATTATTTGTCATTTCTTACCATGGAGCACTTCCATTCAGCCATGCTGTGTTCATCTAGTTTTATTGCTAGTTGTGAACAGCAAACAGAACTAACAGCTTTCCTTCGAAGATGACTGTGCCAAAAATCTGTGGTATAACTAATCATTTCCAAACATTTGTGTTGTTGTCAAAACAAGCAGAAGGCTTACTTCATGAGACCAGTAGCTTTGCCACTGTGAAGTGGACATACTGTATTTATTTGGTCATTTTTTCTCTTTGCCTTGCTCTTTATTTATTTTTTAAAGAAAGTCATTATATTTACAAGCAGCACATTATAACAAAACCCAATCAAATGAATGTGGATAGTATGCTTTGAATGCAACCCATAAAACTCACCAGAGTTGGTAAATTGTAATTATTTTACTTCACATTTCCATAATTACTTAAGCCCTAACAACCTTCAGTTGGATTAAGCGGGGTTGACGTTGGTTATTTTATGTTGTAAGCGACTTATTGGCTATAACTGAAATTTATAGAATCAGGACATGTGACAAACAAAACATTGTCTGAAGGAAATGGCAACACACCTGGAAAAAATGTGAAAATTCCAAAATTATTCCTTAAAATGCATTGTTTGTTATAAAGTATGAGCTAAATTTATGGAGAACGTTCTCATTGTTGCATGGAACATTCTGTAAAGCATTCATGATGAACTACACAAAGTATGATACAAAGCATAGCAGCATGGCAGTTTTGCTTCATGGCTGAAATAATGTTCATACATCTGTCCATTACCAAACCTAGGAGGTGTAATGTATAGTATGAAACACCAGCTGCCATGAGAGCTACATCTTTCACATTATCAAGTGTGCATTTGGGAAACCGGGCCAACGTCCAGATTGTATAGTGGCCCTCAGGTGCTGAGATTCACACTATTAAAAATGGTTTATTTGAAATGGAGAAGCAAGGATATCAGAGACTAGTCAAACTGCTCTCACCAAGACACCATGTTGAGATCAAATCTAGAATATGTATATATTAAACTAGGGGGCTTACCCCCTGTTCACTTTGCTTGCCAACCCCCCTTTTCTGCGCTACGCTCCTGCCACTTTGCGTCTCTGTCGCTCGTGTTGTGAAGAAGAGGGGTTTAACGCACCCCAAGGAGACGCGGTCGCTCCTCCGAAAACTCCTCTTAAACGATGATACAATGGGAAACAAATAGTTTTTTTTTTACCTCCTCTTTGCTCGATCAGCTGCTAGATTGCTGCTGCTGCCGCCGTGCCGCGTGATCTTCATCTCGTGCGGTGCTTGAAACATTTAAAAGCCTGTACAGCAGCTGTCTTTGTCATCTACTATTTGTCCTTTATTTCTGGCCCCGAGCATGGTTAAATCTCTTGGCACAAAGACTTGTCTCGCAGGACACGAGTTCTTGATATTTTTTAGTTTAGAATTTTAAAACAGAATAGGAATCTGCAAATCTAACAACAGCACATTAAAGTTCAATAAATTCTGAAAAGAATGATACCAAACATATATATGTAGGTTTTAAATAAGCCTGATTTAAAGCGTGACAAAAAAGTCACATATAATCATTGCACAAAATCGTTGCACTTTTAGACTTTTATATACTGTATATACAGTAGATAAACTGTTTACAAGCACAAGACAACTTTTTACAAAGTCCCTTCCCATAACCTGCAGTGACAATACACAGTTAGATGTCTACAATCTCAGTTTAAAACACAGTCCAGATGACTGCACATGATGATGATGATGACGGTGTGTGAAAATAAACCCCATTCAATAGTCCTCCAGAAATGGCATCTTACTGTAGTTCTACCATGAATATGAATGTCTGATGATGATCCACTGTAGAAGGAGTGTGCTTTGTGAAGCTATCACTCCAAACCAGATAGATATCTCATGAATACATTAAAACATAAAATCGATGAAGAACACAAAGGCAAGAAAAACTGTATCCTGTAGCAATGATGGAAAATATAAATGAGAAAAAAAAACAAAGCTCTTCTGTGTCCAGCTGGTGTTCTACTAAACTGAGCGCTTTAACAAGCAGATCCTCAACAACCGATACCCAGGCAGTCTGGCAGTGATACTGCTGCATGCTGGGAGATGTATTTCTCATCAGGCAGCACTGCTACAATTGCAGGAATGTGATATGACATATTGTTCTCATTTCAACCTTCAATTTACCTTAACACATTATCTTTTTCATGACATCACAAGATTCACCAAATGGTTGTTCATTTTGACATTTACTGACTCCATGATGAGGCAGAAAAAAAAAACAAAAATGGAGGGAGATTTATGGCGAGTTCTCACCTCCAGTCCCCCATCTCAAAGTCTGTGGCTCAAGAACAGTATTTCTCGGCCATCTAATGGTACACAGATAACCTTTTCAAGTGTCATTCTTATTTTGATTGACCTCTTGTGATGATTATGGCTTTAGATGCTCAGACATTTATTTTGTAATTTCTGGTTCTTCTCATATTAATTTATTTAATCACAAGAGTAATATGAGCGATGAGAAGAATCTGTCCAGTGAATGAGGCTTTTATGGGTAGGCAGTGGCTTAATTATCTCCATCCTCAGGGTGTCGCTGTAGATGTGGTGCACTCCTACAAGTACTTGGGGATCCACAATAATGACAGGTTGGACTGGTCTCCCAACACAGAGAAAATATATAAGAAAAATCAGAGCACACTCTTTTTCCTTAGGAGACTGCGTTCCTTTAATATGGGAATTAAGTGACATCATTCACATTTTCTGTATCTCGGAAATGGCCAGTATAGTTTTCTACACTGTGGTATGCTGGGCAGCCAACATCACTTCAAGAGAGGCCCACTGAATTAACAAGCTAATTAAAAGGTTGGGCTCAGTTCTAGGACCCACTCTGGACCCCCTGGAGGTTGTAGCAAAGGAGAGAACTAAAACAAAACTGAGTGCCATTATAAACAATGCTGCACATCATCTCTCTGACACACTAGCAATAAGGACTGCCAGTGCTGTGTAAAATGCTTTCCTCTGTTTTCAAAAAGTTCATTGAGATCAGATGAAAATGCAGAATGATTATTTGCACATAGATATGCACAAATGTATCAGTCGATGGAGTGTGCAATCAATAATACTGTACAGTTAATTTGCTCTTATGGTTTTCTGCAACCATTAGCTCAACTAATACAGTACATCAAATCATCTGAATCTTAATATGCAGAATTCTATCATCTTAGCCAATCAACTACAGCCACCAGTAACTTTGCATACATGTTGATTCTTCCATTATTCAAAACATCGCTTCATTAATAAGGGTGACCTACAGGTTTTCCCATTGATCTTATCACTGCTTCATAATAGGGGTGTTTGGGCTTTCTCACTGGTCTGTCCTCACTTTTTAAGGGGGTGTTCATTACACATCTACTTCATTTTAACCTTGGTAATTACCACGATGATTCCTCTTAAGATGAGGTAACCCTCACATGCTCAAGATTAAAGCCATGTTTAGTTAACCCTTTACTTACCTTTAGTTGTTTTCCTTACACTTGTAATAATCCATTGATACAGCTTCATTTAAATAAACTCTTGCATTAAATTGTAAAAATTACCATGAATTGATTAAAAATATTTGATTAAAATTCTGTTTCAAGCCAATGAATTACTGTATTTAGCAGAAGTGTGTTGAGAAACGTAACTGGGGCTCCCTTATACCAACAGCAATATGCCTGCATAATGCCTCACTGGGATTGTGACAGCCAAGTGAGAACATCTCTTTCTTTAACATACTTCCTTGTGCATCATTCTGGTATGTGTTCAGACCAAAGTATCTATCTATCTATCTATCTATCTATCTATCTATCTATCTATCTATCTATCTATCTATCTATCTATTATATAGTGCCTTTCATATCTATCTATCTATCTATCTATCTATCTATCTATCTATCTATCTATCTATCTATCTATCTATCTATCTATCATTAGGTCACTTTTAACAACCCATGACGCTCTCGATTTTGTTTGAACAGATCAGTAATTCATTTCCTATGGCAGTTTCAGAGAAGTGGCACTCGTCAGTATCTATTCTGCACACACTTTTTTGTAACTGATGTGATTAATTATTTAATAGAAATTTGATGTATTTGGGAATTCTGAAGAACTCTATTAGGTCCCTACATAGCCTTCTGGGTTCACGACTGACAAAGTTTTAAATTACTTTATCCTGCCAGTGCAGGTTGCTTTTCAGTCAAGGGATGCATTTGGCCGGCCTTTCCTGCATAGTATCTATTGCAGTTGGGCCTTTTCTTGTGGTCCTGCTGCATGCTGGTGTAAAATTTCCTGTCAAGATACTTTCGATAGTAGATGTGTAGAACCTCAGTAGTAATTGGGAGGGAAGTCTGAAATCCATGTGGCGTATGTGGTGGTGCCTTCTTCACCAAGTTGTCAATTTGCTTGGACCAGGTCTGGTCCTATGTGACGTGGACACTGATGTATCTGCAGCTGTCCATCTGAGTGCTGTTAATTCTGAAAGGATGGTAGTGCCTCCACTGCTTTCTCCTAAAGTCCACAGTCTGCTCCTTTGTCTTACTGACATTCAGGAGAAGACTATTGTCCTGATTACTTGTGTGACAGACTCTCCACTCCATCCAGGTGAGCCTGCTCATCATTGTTAGATACCAGGCCTACCCCAGCTGTGTCAAGAGCAAACTTGATAATGATGTTTGAGTCATGTGCAGCTCATATGTGTAGAGGGAGTACAGCAGAGGACTCGGAACACAACCCTGTGGAGCCTCTGCATTGAAGATGAGGAATGATTCAGTGTGGCCACCCACTCAAACCACCTAGAGTCTGCCTTTAAGAAGTTTAAAAATCCAGCTGCAGAGTGTTCAAACGCAGGTCTCTGAGCTTGGTGATGAACATAGAGAGCTTTATTGTGTTAAATGCAGAACTATGGTTACAAACAGCATTCACACATAATTCTATCTTTGGTTGTACAGGTCAGCCTGTCCTGTATGTAGGAATAAGATGATGGCCTCCTCTGTGAATCTACTGGAGCAGTATGTGAATTGTAATGAGTCCAGTTCTTTTGCCTGTGAAGTGCATGTGTAATTTTTGACTAGCCTCTCAAAACACTTCGCTGCTGTAGGTGTTGCATGAGTGGGCCCTGACATGAATAGTTCTTGCACTGTACCCACTGGTAGCAGATTAGGCTGTGCCCATGATTTAAATTGAGCTATTTTTATCTTATATAGCTCCTTTTATAGTGAAGCCCCAGGAAGAAATCCTCAGACGAAAACAGTAGCTAAGCCAGACACAAAGTAAGGCGCAAAGTGTCTTAACATCATTAAGGCTGCAGCTGCAGAATAAGCGACCTAAAGCGATTTGAGAACAAAAGTCTACAGCAAACATCTGCTTAGCTTTTAATTAGCAGAAAATACAAACTCCGGTAGTAATTGTTCATAACTCAGCTGTATTTCTACTCTACCAATGTAGAGCACAGTGTGTGGGGAGAGTCTGAATGTGCAGTCTCCATATTTGAATGAGACATTATAGTGTAAGCAACTCTTAGCCTGCCTCTCAGCCGTAAACAGTAATTAGTACGGCAGCATCACCTAATTTGCCTCCTTTTAATTTTATAGCCTTACTGTATATCACAGTAATGTGAAGTGGGAGGCTTAATTATTTTTTGTGTTTAAATCTTATGTAGCTGTTTCAAAAAGGTGTTTTCTGGAAAAACTTAAAAGAACATTCAAGCAGTACCAGATCCATTACCCGGCTCCACATCCAATTTACTTATTTCTCTGAATCACAGAATATGGTACTGCTTCAAATCAGAAACAACATTTACAGAAATATTACAAAAAAAAAAAAACAGTGCACAAATGGTGTGCTCATTCACCCGTTTTCTGAACTGTTTTATCGTATTGAGGGTCATAGGTAGCCATATTTCCTGTGACAGCAAGAGGGAACCAACCTTAGAGAGGGTAGAAGTCCATCACACAGCACACTCATGCACATTACATGAACAAGGGCTAAGCAGAGGCACATCCACAGAGAATGATGGGACTGCACAAACTCCCATAAAAACCCAGGAGCTGGTAGGCAGCACCCAACAATTGGTGCCAAGGAAAAATGTCCTTAAACAAATAAAGTGGAAGTGAATAGCCAAGCTAAGTGGATAATTTGAAATATTTAGGATCAGTGGTAGCCCAAGATGGAAAACTAGCTGCAGTGTGGATGGAACAATTGGAAGATGGAATCAGTAGTATTGTGTGATTTAAGAATTAAGGCAAAGGTTAAAGGTAAGGTTTTTAGGGCAGTGGTGAGACCAGCAGTGATGTATGGAGCTGAGACATGAGCAGTAAAGGGAGTGCTGGAGGAGAAGTTAGATGTGGCAGAAATGAGAATGTTGAGATTGATGTGTGGAGTTACCAAAAAAGGACAGAATAAGAAATGAGACAATCTGAGGTACAACAAAAGTGGGAGAGATATCTAAGAAAGTAGATTAAGAGTTATGGACATGTGATGAGTACAGATAATGAATATGTGGGCAAAAGAGTGATGGGGATGGAAGTACAGGGGAAGAGAAAACAAGGGAGGCCAAATCGGAGGTGGATGGATAAAGTAAAAGAAGATCTGAAGGAAAAGGGCTTGAATGGCGAGGAAGTGCAGGACCAAGCTGTTTGGAGAAGGTTGATTGAGCACAGCGATCCCTCATAGATGTGGGAAAATATAAAGAGGAAGAAGAAGAAGACTGTATCAGATCATTCTCATGGCTTTGAAATCTGTCAGGCCAGCTGCAGTGATTATAGGACAAACCTGTGCAGTGTTCTGTCAAGGTTCTTTGGTTTTATGTGTTACATTTTGGTGATAAAAATCTGTTATACTAAAAGTGTTCACAATTGTTTCAAATTATATTTTCCTTTAAGATTGCAATAAAATAAGATGGCAACCACATACTGTACATGTCACAGGCAGAAAATGTGGCTTTCTGGCCAGAGAATTGGATCTCACATGACAAGACTATCAGTTCAGGACCCCCTTGATTGACTGTGTGACCCTTACAAAGTCACTAAACCGGCCCAGTTCTTACAAATCTGTTCTGTCTAATGCCACCAGTAATGTTTTGCGTATTGTCCTATTGATCTTGACGCGCTTCTTGGAGGGGTTTGTGGGCTTTCCCCTCAGTTTATCGTCACTTTATAGAATGGTGTTTGTTACTCATTTCCCTCATTCTAATCTTGAAAAATTGTGTTGGTAATTTCTCTAAGATGGAACAACTTTTAAGTTGAATTTAGTTCATCTTTAAGTTAAAACTCAGTCCTTTCCCTTGTGTTTAATAATTAATTCTGTTATAGCTTATTATATATATGTATATATACACATATATAATGGCTTGCAGATGGCGCTCCTTCCGTCCAAACCCGACACAGACAGATGCAGGACACAACTTCAGCATACATGCTTTTATTCAGCATACAACGCCTTCCCCCGTTTCCCACCTGTACAGCACAGCTTCAAACACGAGCACAATACAGAGCACCAAGCACGCTTTTCTTCTCTCTTCACCGCCACTCCTTCTACAGGAAGCTCCCAGAGTAGTGGCAGCAGGCTCCTTTTATAGGACACCCAGAAGCACTCCTGGTGTCCAATGACCTTCTTCCAGCAGCACTTCTGAGTGTGTCAGAAGTGCTGCCAAACAGGGCTCAACAGTTCCTGCAGCGCCCCCTGGCATTGTACGCTGAACCCAGGAGGGCTACTTCAAACGCCAGTTCCCAAGGAGCCTATGGGAGTCTGAGGCACTAGTGCTCCAGGGGAATGTATTGCCCTCAGTAAGCTCTCTCCCACAGTCCTTCCACTGTCGAGGCACCCTGGTCGGGTAAGAGCCCTGGCCATCCATCTCAATTTATACAGTATATTTGTAATAAATTGTGAAAGATATATTAACTTAAGATAAGGGCTGTTCGGTCCATGTACAACCGGTGTCAGAGCTTGGTCCGCATTACCGGCAGTAAGTCAAACCCGTTTCCGGTGAGAGTTGGACTCCGCCAGGGCTGCCCTTTGTCACTGATTCTTTTCATAACTTTTATGGACAGAATTTCTAGGCGCAGGCAGGGCATTGAGAGGGTCAGGTTTGGTGGACTCAGGATTGGGTCACTGCTTTTTGCAGATGATGTTGTCTTGTTTGCTTCATCAGGCCGTGATCTTTAGCTCTCTCTGAATTGGTTTGCAGCTGAGTGTGAAGCGGCTGGGATGGGAATCAGCACCTCCAAATCTGAGACCATGGTCCTCAGCCAGAAAAGGGCGGAGTGCCATCTCAGGGTTGGGAGCGAGATTCTGCCCCAAATGTAGGAGTTCAAGTATCTCGGGGTCTTGTTCACGAGTGAGGGAAGAATGGAGCGTGAGATCTACAGGCGGATCGGTGCGGCATCTGCAGTAATGCGGGCTCTGCATCAGTCTGTCGTGGTGAAAAAGGAGCTGAGCCGTAAGGCAAAGCTCTCAATATACCAGTCGATCTATGCTCCTACCCTCACCTATGGTCATGAGCTGTGGGTAGTGACCGAAAGAGCGAGATTGTGAATACAAGCGGCTGAAATGAGTTTCCTCCGCACGGTGTCTGGGCTTTCCCTTAAAGATAGGGTGAGAAGCTCAGTCATCCGGGTGGGGCTCAGAGTAGAGCCGCTACTCCTCCGCATCGAGAGGAATCAGATGAAGTGCCTCGGGCATCTGATTAGGATGCCTCCTGGACGCCTCCCTGGTGAGGTGTTCTGGGCACGTCCAACCGGGAGGAGGCCCCGCGGAAAACCCAGGACAGACTGGAGGGACTGTGTCTCTCGGCTGGCCTGGTAACGCCTCGGGATTCCCCCGGAAGAGCTAGAAGAAGTGGCCGGGGAGAAGGAAGTCTGGACATCTCTGCTCAAGCTGCTGCCCCCACGACCCGACCTCGGATAAGCAGAAGAGGATGGATGGATGGATATTAACTTAAATTCCATAGCAACAAAGCTTCAACTGGACTAAAAACTGAACTGTGACTGAAAAAAACATTCGAATAAAAGGCAGCCACTCTGTCCCCTTCAAATTAAGTGCACACAACTGGTATCCACTAGGCAAGCGTCAAACATTTTTAAAGTTTGTGAAACACTCTCAAAGTCAAGGGTACAATCTCATGGGAATCAAAAGCTGCACTAAGCTGCAAAAAGACTGGCTATACAAAATATTCTAAGGTTTTGCTCGGATATGTATGAATGAACCTTATTGATTTTCTTTTGTGTTTGAAGCTCCTGATGTTTATGCAAATATGAACTGGTTTAAAGCCAAATATTCTGTGTTTTGACAGCCATGTATAGTCTGAAGACATTTTCTTATGTCATTTTTCCATCCATCCTCCAAACCAGCTTATCATGACTAGGGTCATGGGTATCCCAGCAGTCATTGGGTGCAAGGCAACAGCAATCTGTCACTCTTCATAATGTCTAGCAATGTATCCCTTATGTTAGGTGAGGTTCTACTGTTATGGTGAGTTACACAGTTTATGAGGTGAAGCCTAGAGTCTTGTGAGAGATAAGATTTCAAATATCAGATATATAGAGGAGTACACCATTGGAATGGCTTAAGAATCACACCACTGTTTCATACACCTCCTGGACACATCTGGAATTGCAGCTATAGGAGTAAAATGCTGAGACACGAACACTTTGAAAGAGTGGTTTGGCCCGGACTGACAATATGTTTATGAAGAAATAAAATTAGAACATGGCTTGGCTATACAGAGTAGATTTGGCTTGAGGTAAATTAAATGCATGAAAGGCGCTCACAGTGAGAACAAATGTAAGCAGAAGGACTTGAGAGCGGACCGATAATCTGCCTCTATCAGGTCAAAATTAGACAAACCCTTTCTTAAGGAAGTGAAGAAATCAGCTTTGCAGAGCCACTTTCCCAAAGTGAGGGGAGTGGGGTGGGCTGAGTTGGTCCAGGGTCGGCAGAATATTCTGAAATCTAAAGCTTGCAGTAGGGATAATTACCTCATTGGAATGTACATGTTGGCAAGAAGCAGATCAAGATAAAGAGAGCTTTGTGAAAGGTGCTATATAAAAGAGACTGACTGAGAATATGAAGATGGACAGGGGCCTCCTGCAAGCATTCAGACATGGAACTCAATTAAAATCTTTCAAGCAGAGCTGAGGTAATTGGACCCGACTTGAGACGGTCATGGAAATGGAAGTTTAAATATGGTGGTCATACCAAGGTCAGCACTCATATTTAGCTCAGCAGGATCTCTCATATGACTAGCTTTCTCTTAGAAAAACAATTTGGTACAAGCATAATTGCTTCACCCACCTAAAATCGGAGAGAAGCTGTGAGTGCTCACCTCCCACTGACTATTGATAATGTGTCAACACGCCAATCAATCCCCCCTCTTGGTTTAATATAGTGCCCCTCGCAGCAAATGTCAATAGCCACATAATACAATACGACTTAATCAGACTTTCAATCTGCTGCCTGTGGCTCTCTGCTTCTTTCATTGGGGCTCCACAGTGAACGCCTGTCTTTAAGAATAAAGTTTTCTTTTGTTCAATAATTCAAAGAAAACAGAATTATGAAGAACCAACCATTTAACTTGCACATTGACATGATTTGTAAGTTACTTTGGACAAAGAAATGAATTAATGTGAATGTACAATTATAGGAAAAATTAAGTACACCCCATGGAAATGGTTGACTTTTTGAACATAGTGGAACAGACAAACAGTGCCTACAGAGAAAGGTGATATATTTGATCAAATGACACATAAAACTGACACGATGCATTCACTCTCATAATCTAAATGAACCAAAACTGCAGATTTGTCACATGGCAAAAATTACTACACCCCTTTAGTATCACCACTTCAAAGACATACAATTAGAATCAGGTATTGCAGATTAGGTACCAATGACTGGAACCTTCAAAGGAAGTACGCTAGTGGAACCGCAGGTTTCTCAGGTCTGGTGATCAAATGAGCTCTCAGAGGTCCTCAGAAGGAAGGCTGCGGATGCCTAAGTCTCTGGCAAGGGATTTAAAAAGATTGCCAAATTATTCCAAATCAATTATCCCACCATGTATACCATCTGCAAGTGGTATACATTTCAAACAACTGCTATCTAAATAAATGCAAAGAATTATTATTATTATTATTTTGTCCAGGACTTGATGGCCCAACAAATTCAACCCATGAGTAGACCATTTGATACTAAATATAGTCTCCAAGAAAACCCATAATTTCATTGCTGGATCTGCAGATAACTCTTGCAAATGTTGGTGTCACCATCTACGATTAGAAAGAGCATAAATTTAACCTACATGAGACATGTGCCATGAAAAAGCCTTTGCTGCTCAAAAAGAACATGTAGGCAAAGACCAGGGGCCTCATGCATAACGCCATGCGTAGAACTCACACTAAAACACGGCGTACGGACAAAAGTGGAAATGTGCATATGCACAAAAAAATTCAGGTGCACCAAATCATGCGTAAGCCAACTTCTACACATTTCCGCTCCATATATCCCAGGAGACGTGATAAGTAATGCACGTGCATGTGCCTGCTGTCCTACTCCGACTCCTTCCTCAATTATGCATATTTTAAAATGCAAATCAATATAAATATCAAATTCCCCATTCAGTGATGGCAAAAGCATGTGAAAAAAAGAATTTCAGCGAATGCAAATTGGAGGCAAAGAAAAAGTAGTATTGGTTGGCTTAAGCAGCAGTATAAACAACAAAAGAAAGCTGATCAAGAGATACAGAGTGGTGGGGAAACTCGGAAGTTCAAGTTCAGAATGTCGCACAGTGCTAGAAATAAAAAAGAAGTGGTCAGATATCAAAGTCGTCGTCTGAGTGTCATACGAAAAAATGTATTAGGATACAGAGAAAAGAAAAAAAATAGGGACACAGTGAAAAAAAAATGTCAAAATGTGCACTTTAATCTCCTAATTAATTTTGTCATTAAAGTAGAATGTCGTAAACTTAATCTTAAAATCAATCCCATCGTAACTAAAGTAGCATGTTAAATGTTACGTATTGTATGTGTTCTTTTATGTGCTCTATGTGTATGAATCAGTACGTGCTTCTTAAATGGGCTTTCTCTTAACGCCAACAAGACACAGAATACATTACATTCATGATATTACAGCTTTCTGAACAATTTAAATACTAAGATGTATGCTTAATATCATTTTCCTGATGAACTGAAATAGAGCATGTGTTAAACATGGGAGCACGGTAGTGCAGTGGTAGCGATGAGCTGGCACCTCCTCCAGAGTTTGTTCCTGCCTCCCGCAAGAATCTTATGAATATATGAATATGAGATATGAATATCTTCGTAGCACATGTTTAATTATTCCATCCAGGGCCATGCAAGCCCCAGCAAGCATACAGCGCGAGGCAGGAACAATCTCTGAACAGGGCGCCAGCTCATCGCTACCTCTCAGGGATCGATTCTTCGCATATTTAATCATTAACAATATACATTATTTAAATTCAGTTATAATTTATCTGTATAATGTAAAATATATATATATATATATATATATATATATATATATATATATATATATCTTTACTGCATTTAATCTTAAAAATGACATCAAGAGCTCCAAGAAGATAGTGCCTGGAAATCTAAATCGACTTAGAAGCCAGTCGTCATCATCTGCAACTGCGCACTCTCTTCTATTGAATTGAATTGAATTCCTTTATTGTTATTGTATGGTACAATTAGATTAAATATGCAAATCCTCCATAAACTTATTTTCCAATAAAATAATAATAATAATAATAATAATAATAATAATAATAATAATAATATGATAAAACAATTAAAAATATACAATATGAAAGCATAAGTATAATGTACATGTACATATAGTGCACATAGTGTAAATAGTTCATAAAGTGGCTCAGGTTGTGCAATATTACAACTGTAGAGCAAGTTTACAGTGAAGTGATTGTACTTATAAGTACAAAAATTCTACTGGGAGCACTTGGTGGACTGAATGAGTGCGTTTAGAGCTGTTGGGACGAAACTGTTTCTGAACCTCGAGGTTCATGCAGTAAAAGGCTCTAAAGCGTCTGACAAATGGGACAAGTTCAAATAGACTGTGTGCATGGCTGAGGCATTGCGTGTTATAAATGTTCTCCAGGGTAGATGCTGTATCCTGATAATCCTCTGCTCTCACAACCCACCGGAGAGCTTTCCGATCAGCTGCTGTACAGCTGTGATTCCACACTCAGGTATAGTGGGTTAAAATACACTGAGTGATGCAGTGAGAGTAACAACGCTAAAGCAGCTATGGTATTTGGAATAGTTTGGCCATTCTGTGCACCATTATATTGTTACAGGTTAATTACAATCAGATGCCTTAAATTTATAAATAATATATAGTTAATTTCAGTGTATTTGATAAAGCCACATCAGGGATATGAATCTAAAAGAAAGGGAAACCACATTGGAACAATAGCACTGCTTTGACGCTGGGTGCTGCCAGTTTGCGAAACTGAGCAGAAAACGTGCATACGCAAAGCAGGGAGCTGGTGTGAGAATGTGTGTGGCTTTACGCCAAGTTTAGTTTTTATACATTGCGATGTGAGCGTGGAAATGGGCATACGCAACATTTTTATGCATGCACACAGTTTATACACGAGGCCCCTCAGACCTACTAGAATAATGTCCTTTGGACAGATAAATCAAAGAGTTGCTTGGCCACAGTAACAGTGGACATGTTTGGTGCCGACCAAAGACAACATTTCAGGGATGGTAGTGGAAATGTGATGGTTTGGGGTTATGTTGCTGCTTTAGGGCCTGGACAGCTTGCAGTCATTGAGTGAATTCTGCATCATATCAAAGTTGCCGTGAGAAAAATGTGAGGCTAACTCTCTGAAAGTTGAAGATGAACAGGAAATTGACTTTTTGGCACAATAATGATCTTAAGTAAGCTAGAAAATTCAACAAAATACAGCTCAAAAAGAAGAAATGGAGAGTTTTAGATTAGCATAGTTAGAAACTGATGTAATGCAAAATGCTTAGACAAAGTCATTACTGCTAAAGGGGTCAATACCAGCTTCTGCGGCCAAGGGTGGACTTACTTTTCACCTAGTAGACCATTACATCTATTGATATTTTTGTTGAATAAATGATTGAAAAGGCAACATTTCCCTATGTTTGTATTCAAGCATATCGCCTTTATCAGTAGGCACTGTTTGCATGAAGATCTACTGTTTGCCTTTTCAAATATGTAAAAAAAAGGCAACAATTTCTATGGGGTGTACTTGCAGTATTGTAATATTAAAGCAATCCATCTCACCATGTACTAAAGCCACAACATCGCAGCAAGGCACAAGGCAGAAACCAAACCAAAGTTACTCACACTTATAAAAGGTCAGCGTAGATTTGAACATCTTTGGAATGAGGAAGGAGTAACCAGAGCGACGACCTACAGACAAAATGAAACCTTTTATTACTTGAGGTACAGGCCGAGGGGTGGCATGAGATAAAGATGCCATACAGGAGATCAATAAAATAGGGAGGAAAACCAGGGTGAAGGCCTCTGGGTGTGAGGCAGGGGTACTGCCATTTCTGAGGTGTTCCTGTACCAGGCTCAGGGAACTGCTGGTGCTGCACAACCCTGTTAGACAGAGGAGAGCCAAACTGCCCAGATCAATGTACTGTAACCTAATATGCCTAATATTTCCATAAAAATTGAACGTAGTAACCTCTAGAAGGAGAACTTTGGAAAGCCATCATGGACATCCCTCATAAATCTGTAGTTGTGTAATCTGACATCCTCAAGATGAAGTGACAACAATTGCCAAGTGTGACATGCCGTCTGGTGAGAATTTATGCAAAGTGCTCCCAGCTTTAATTCAAAAAGTGACCTCATATTTGTCAAACAAGTCTACTCGGTTGTCATAGGTCTCAGCCTAGAATGATCTCAGAGGTGAAGCCAATATTATTATTCCCTGATCAACAGAAAGTGAGCCATGTGTTTATATCTTCCCATTTTGATTATTGCAATTCTTTCTATACGGGTATCAGTCAATTGTCTTTTCTATATCTGCAGTTGGTACAGAATGCGGCACCGAGATTATTGACTGGCACTGAGAAAAGAAGTCACATCCATCCAGTTTTAGCTTCCCTTCATTGGCTCCCAGTTCATTTCAGTGTTCATTTTAAATTATTGCTTTTTGCTTTTAAACCATTAAATGGCTTCAGCCCACCTTATATTTTTGATTTTCTTTGACCTCACTCCAGCACCAGCTTGTTAAGATCTTCATGTCAGCTATTAGTAGATGTGCCTCAGTCATGATTATTGGGATTGTTCCCTCACAGCCGCTGCCCTGAGACTGTGGAACAGCCTACCCTCAATGTTACAGCTGCTCCTTCTAGTACTGCTTTTAAATGAACTCTTTTGTTCATTAGCTGTCAAGTGTATCCAGATGAATGTTTCTGTATTTGGCTTTTGCTTTTTGTCTTAAAGGAATACTCCACCCAAAAACAATATTGTGCTTCAGAGGATTGCCTTATGGGCTCGATTGAGGTATGTAATAACCTGTTGGGACAAGAGGGGGTGCTGTCGCTAACTTTATCTTCTCCTTCTCTCCCCACAGCACTGAGACACAACCTAGTGAGAGCAATTAGCCCTGCGCCTTCCTGATCACCAGCTATAAGAACTCTGGCTGCCTGGAAGGAGGCATCTTTTTGGCAAGAAACGACCCGCTACATGGAGGACCCGAGCAAACAGACCCTGAACCTACAGCTAAAGCTGAGCCTTTTTGAGCCTTTGTTGATTTGGAAACCTGAGAGCAAAACATCTAAACGCCACAAAGCTTTTGTTTTGGGGAATGCTTTTGCTGAATTAAATGGGGCAACCCGGTTGGCACCCCGACTTTTATCTCGAGACCTGTCATTCCTGCACTCGGACACAGCATTTATGAGTACTCGTTGAAAAAAAGTCATCAAGAAATGTACTCTGCACCTGCGTCTGGGTGGCAGACTCCTCATACAGGAGCAGTCTGATAAAGAAAAGCCCTCTCCTCTTTTCCTGCTGCTTCCCATGACTGAGAACATCAAACAAAAAATAAAACAGATCACAAAATATTCAACAAAGTAAAGCAAAGTAAAAGAAAAAAAAACACCACAGACATGTCAGATGAAGTATTGAAGAAACACC
>JANRMT010028174.1:56641390-56725611 GCA_026402145.1 Polypterus bichir lapradei | reverse complement strand
TTTTTTGGAGTTTATTGATGGCAAGAAAGGAGTGAAGGTTGAAGATCATTTTCCAGATCTGCAGTTATTTCTCATGTCTGCACAAAGAGTTATGCGTGAAGCAGTTCACTTAGGCATGGAGCAAAAAGAAGCAACCTGTTTAAAGTATGTTATCAGTAAAGTGCGCAAGTCACTTAACCCAAAATAATGGCTTGTCTCTTTAGTCAGCTCATTTGTTTGGTGTCCTGTTTTTTACTGTGGACTCCCATTGGCTTTTCTTCCATGCAGTCACTTCATATTGGGAGTTTAAATGTTAATGGCTGTAGAGGAGGAACAAAGAGGGTTATGGTTTTTAACTTTTTACAACAGAAAGCTTGGCATGTCAGCCTGCTTCAGGAGTCCCATTCTGACCTTCAGAATCAACCAGACTGGCTACGAGAATGGGGGGGTCAGGTTTTTCTTAGACATGGTTCTAGTCTTAGTGCTGGGGTGGCTATATTTTTCTCCAAATCTGTGCAATTCCAGGTCACTGCCATCAGTGAGGTGGTGGCTGGACGATTGCTAGTGGTTCAGGTCAAAGATGGGGATCAGGTTGTGGTGTTCATTAATGTCTATGCCCCTACCAACGGGAGAGAAAGGATTTGTTTTTTTGAATCATTACGAAAGGTGGTTGATTCTTTTGTTAATGGCGAGTTGGTGCTGGTGGGTGGTGATTTTAATTGCACAGTTAATTACATGTTGGATCGCAATGGCATTGAACCTCATCCTGCCTCTGCTCAAGTCCTAGCAGCTCTTTTAAAATGGGCCGATCTCGTGGATGTCTGGCGTCATAAATTCCCATCAGACAGACAGTACACCTGGTTGAAGGGATGGGATGGAAATATTTATATGGCTCGATTAGATCGCTTTTACTGTTCGTGTCACAATCTGAATACTGTCACTTCTGCCTCTATCTCTCCTGTTTGCTTTTCTGACCATTCTTTGGTGGGGTTGAAAGTTGTCATCCCTAAAAAGAAACCTTTTTTCAAAACCTTCTGGTATTTCAACGTTTCACTACTAGAAGATGCCCATTTTGTCAAATGTTTTGAATTTTTCTGGAAGCAGTGGACTGTTACCAAATCTAGATTTGATTCACTCAAACAATGGTGGGACATTTCGAAAGTTCGGATAAAAGCATTCTGTCAACAATATACACAGGAAGTCACTCGAAAGTGCCTGCTGAACATGGCAGCCTTAGAAGAAGACATTTTGAAACTGCAGGATGCTTTACAAAAGGAATTTGATGAGGAGATTTTTTCTGCTCTAACATCTAAAAAGCGTTCCCTTGCTGATCTTTTGGATTTACGTGCACAAGGGGCCCTGGTGAGGTCACGTTTTCAAAATATTAATCATTTGGATGCACCCACAAAATTTTTCTTTGGGTTGGAAAAGAAAGAAGCCCAAAGCAAACTAATTCACATGCTGCACGATGCAGAGGGGAGAGAACTGAGCACCACTGAAGACATCCGAGACTTTGCAGTTTCTTTTTATACAAATTTATTTAAATACGATTCTATTGATTCTATTGGACTTCCTAGGATCCCAAATGATTTTAAGCTAAAACTGGACTCTGAAATAACTTTTCAGGAAATGCCTGATTCACTCTCCCATCTAAACACAGGAAAGTCTCCAGGAATTGATGGCCTTCCCGTTGAGTTCTATAGACAGTTCTGGCCTTTACTGGGGACTGACGTGCATGCAGTGTTCATGGAGAGCTTCAGAGATGGGGAGTTACCTCTGAGCTGCAGAAGAGCGGTGATTACTCTGATTCCAAAAAAGGGAGATCTATGCCAAATAAAGAACTGGCGTCCCGTGAGTCTGCTCTGTACAGACTATAAGATTTTCTCCAGGACTTTGGCAAACCGTTTGCGAACTGTAATGAGTTTGGTGGTTAATTCTTGTCAAGCTTACTGTGTTCCTGACCGCTCCATTTTTGATAACATTTTCTTCATGCGTGATGTGATTGCAGCATCCAAAATGTATGGCGTCGATCTGGGAATTTTATCTATTGATCAGGAGAAGGCTTTTGATAGAGTTGATCACAGATATTTGTTTAACACCTTGAAATGCTTTGGGTTTGGGGAAAATTTTACCAAAATGATCAGACTCTTGTATACTAAGGTTTTTGGTATATTAAAGATTAATGGCACATTGAGTGCCCCTTTCCTGGTCACGAGGGGAATTTGACAGGGGTGCGCCTTATCAGGAATGTTGTACTCTTTGTCAATTGAGCCATTCCTTTTTCAGATCATTCAGAAACTGCAAGGTCTAGATCTCCCTTCTTGCCCAGTTGTCACTGCTAAATGTTTGGCCTATGCAGAAGACGTGTCCATATTTGTCAAATCTGACCATGATGTCAATGTGGTAGTTTCATGCCAAACAACGTTTGAGAGCATCTCCTCAGCTAAAGTCAACTGGGTTAAAAGCAATGCTCTCCTACTCGGCTCTTGGGTTGAACTTCCACCACCAATGCTTCCTGCAAATCTGACCTGGAACAGGAAGTGTTTTCGTTACCTTGGGGTGATGTTGGGAAGTGAAGGACTGGATGAAAGTAATTGGGATGGCATTTTGGATCAAGTCAGTGCTCGGCTGAACAAATGGAGATGGATTTGTGGCCAAATTGTCTTTTAGAGGGAGAGTAATTGTGGTAAACAATTTAGTTGCATTGATGCTTTGGCATAAACTCATGTGTGGAGATCCTCCTCCAGGGATGTTACATAAGATCCAAAAACTGTTGGTTGATTTCTTTTGGGATGGTCTGCATTGGCTGCGGCAGAGTGTGCCGTTTCTACCAGTGGAAGAAGGAGGTCAGGGACTCATCGATGTACCATCAAAGGTCTCAGGCTTTTGACTTCTGGTTATTCAAAAGCTTTTTTTTGGTTCTCACCATCTGATTTGGAGGGATTTGGCACTTCATTTCTTTTTTTGAGTTGGGGATTATGGATTTGACAAGCAGCTTTTGGTAATGGAAATTAATGAAATGGACCTTTCAGTGTTACCCAAATTTTATAGGGGTGCTTTATTGACCTGGCATCTTGTTTTTAAAAGACATTTCAGTACATCAGGTTGGTTGCACGATGAGCGTTTGAGACTCAGTTTCATGTTTTGGGGTGCAACGCAGGGACTCACACGTCACAAGAGATCAACATAAATGAGTAAACAGCAGTCTGGGGGGCTGTTTGGGAGCAAGTGTTACAGGATAAGGGCACTAAACTGATCACCACAAGTGAAGAGCTCAGAACAAAACACAAGCTGGTTACACTTCTTAGGCTACAAAAAAAATAACATCTAATATCATTTAGACAGAAATTCAAAAAATAAGAGAATCTTCAAAAGCTTCTTAAACACCTAGAAGGAGTCATAATTTCGATTGGAGATGGGAAGCTCATCTCATAAGCTAGGAGCTCCACGTGAAAGGAGTCTGGATTGAGATTTGATGCCACGTAGAGGTGGCATCATCAGAGGCCATTCATCAGCAGACTTGAGTAAGTGAGAAGGAGCATAGGACTTCACAAGTGTTTCCATATACGTTTAGGTGATGACCCATTGAATACTCTGTTGGCAAGCATAAAAAATCTGAACTTAATAACATGCTGCTACAGAAAGTTAAAGTAGTGATCTGAAAAGAGGAATGGCATGTGCCTATCTCAGCTGGTTGAATACCAGATACTTTGAATCATCTCCAGCAGCTGGTCTAGACATGACAAAACCAAAGCTTGGACCAGGAGTTGTGTTGCATACTCTGTTGGATGCGGCCTGATCTTGTGGCTATTATATACAACAAATCTTCAAGACTGAGAGACCATAGCAACATGGTCAATGAAGGACTGATTTTCATCAATCACCACCCCAAGGTTGCGTACTGACTTTGTGGGTGTTAACGATAATGAGCTGAACTGAAAAGGGATGTGGTGTTGAATAGACATATGCAATAACATGAAGATCTGATTGGAGATGGTGTACCTTCATCCCAGATGCGATATCAGTGAGACATGCAGAGAACCTTGTGGCCCTCTGGTACAGTTATGTATTACTGGCACGACACTGATAAGAAAAACCTTTGGACTCAATGATAGGGTTTAGTGAGGAGGTGTACAGAGAAAAGTGCAGAACTGATCCCTGTGGTACTGCATGTGCTTGCCTGGTGCACCTATGACATCTTTCCTTGCCAGGAGACATGGGAGGATCTGCCAGAGGGGTCTGACTCAAATCACCTGAGGACAGTTCCAGCAATGCCAAGGTCAGAGAGGGTGGCAAAGAGGATCTGGTGGTCAACTGTGCCGAAGGGAGAGGCGAGGAGAGATCTTCAGAATGAGGACAAATGACATGCTGGTAGCCCTATTTATTTGTAACATGTCAACAACGCTAAGCATAGGCGTCTTATGGTATGCTGTTACTTTGAAGAAATGATGTATACAAGCGATATGCAATTTATATACAGCATATTAATTACAACTCCAGCACAAACCACAGTAAATCAAAATCTGTCCCTCCGGTTTCTGTACTTGCTTTGTTCTGTTCAGGGTAGCATCAGGTTCAGGGCACTAGGCATCCCAGCGTTGTCAAACGTATGTCCCCTGCTGTGCCTTGTCCAGATCAGGTTCCCTCCTCATTCAATAATAATGCCACAATAGATCCCGATGATAATTTAAAAGATAAATTTAGTTTAGTAAATGGATTGGTGGGTATCAACTGCACCCCCAAGAAGAAATCACACGGAATGAGATCCGGCGAACGTGAAGGCCACCCAACATCTCCATGTACGGAGATCAGCTTCCCCAAAAACATCTCCCACAAAACTTGCATGGATCTCCATGGCAGGAGCAGGTTTGCGCGATGAATCTCTAGGAGACTGCAAAATTGATGCCCTTACAGCTTGGATGTTTTCAGGTATTCGTATAGTCTAAGAACAGCCTGGAAATTTTCTGATCAATGTTGTAACCTTTTGTCTAAATTTAGCCACCCACTGAAGAATTGTTTTCCGATTTGGGACGTCACCATTAGGAGGAATGCTGAAGTGTGTTTGGAAGGTGTGTTGCATAGTGATGATGGATTCATTGTTTTTCAGGAACGCTTTGACAGAGTAAGCACGGTGCACACCAGACCAAGGAATGTTGCCAACTGACATCTACAAGGGATCGCCTATCAAAGGACCTCAACCACAAACCACTTGGCTGCCTCTACCTCGCACAATGACTTTGAGAAATGTGGCACTTCATTTTGGCTCACCCTGTAGATAGATAGATAGATAGATAGACATGAAGTGCACTAGATAGACACAGCTGTGCTTGAAAATTTGTGAATTTTCTATATTTCTGCATAAATATGACCTAAAACATCATCAGATTTTCACGCAATTCCTAAAAGTAGATAAAGAGAAACCAGTTAAACAAATGAGACAAAAATATTACACTTGGTCATTTATTTATTGAGGAAAATGATCGAATATTACATATTTGTGAGTGGCAAAAGTATGTGAACATCTAGGATTAGCAGTTAGTTTGAAGGTGAAATTCGAGTCAGGTGTCTTCAATCATTGGGATGACAATCAGGTGTGAGTGGGCACCCTGTGTTATTTAAAGAACAGGGATCTATCAAAGTCTGCTCTTCACAACACATGTTTGTGGAAGTGCATCATGGCACGAACAAAGGAGATTCCCGAGGACCTCAGAAAAAGAGTTGTTGATGCTCAAAGAGCATGCTAAAGAGTTTGGACTCCACCAATCCACAGTCAGACAGATTGTGTAGAAATGGAGGAAATTCAAGACCATTGTTACCCTCCCCAGGAGTGGTCGACCAACAAAGATCACTCCAAGAGCATGGTGTGTAATAGTCGGCGAGGTCACAAAGGACCCCAGGATAACTTCTAAGCAACTAAAGGGCTCTCTCACATTAGCTAATGTTCATGTTCATGAGTCCACCATCAGGAGAACACTGAACAACAATGGTGTGCATGGCAGGGTGGCAAGGAGAAAGCCACTGCTCTCCAAAAAAAACATTGCTTCTCGTCTGCAGTTTGCTAAAGATCATGTGAACAAACCAGAAGGCTATTGGAAGAATGTTTTGTGGATAGATGAGACCAAAATAGAAATTTTCGGTTTAAATGAAAAGCGTTATGTTTGGAGAAAGGAAAACACTGCATTCCAGCATAAGAACCTTATCCCATCTGTGAAACATGGTGGTGGTAGTATCATGGTTTGGGCCTGTTTTGCTGCATCTGGGCCAGGACGGCTTGCCTTCATTGATGGAACAATGAATTCTGAATTATATCAGGGAATTCTAAAGGAAAATGTCAGGACATCTGTCCATGAACAGAATCTCAAGAGAAGGTGGGTCATGCAGCAAGACAATGACCCTAAGCACACAAGTCATTCTACCAAAGAATGGTTAAAGAAGAATAAAGTTAATGTTTTGGAATGGCCAAGTCAAAGTCCTGACCTTAATCCAATCGAAATGTTGTGGAAGAACCTGAAGCGAGCACTTAATGTGAGGAAACCCACCAACATCCCAGAGTTGAAGCTGTTGTGTACGGAGGAATGGGCTAAAATTCCTCCAAGCCGGTGTGCAGGAATGATCAAAAGTTACCAGAAACGTTTAGTTGCAGTTATTGCTGCAAAGGGGGGGGGTCACACCAGATACTGGAAGCAAAGGTTCACATACTTTTGCCACTCACAAATATGTAATATTCGATCATTTTCCTTAATAAATAAATGACCAAGTATAATATTTTTGTCTCATTTGTTTAACTGGTTTCTCTTTATCTACTTTTAGGACTTGAGTGAAAATCTGATGATATTTTAGGTCATGTTTATGCAGAAATATAGAAAATTCTAAAGGGTTCACAAACTTTCAAGCACAAGTGTAGACAGATACTGTAGATAATGCTGTTAGTTTTTTTATTTTTTTATTTCTCTGCAGCAACCATCCTCCTGTAGTGATTGGAAATTGTAGAGGCAAGAACTCTTCTCCAAGAATTGTACTTGGCTTTTGGGTCAATCATGTAACAGCTTTATTCAAAATGCTGCAAAAAGAGTGACAATTTTGTGATGACATCTCTCTGACTTTTCCTGGTAACAGTTATTTTTAGATCTTAAGCTACACTGTACAAAATAGAAAATAAATTAATACCTTATCTCATAACAGGAAGACATGAAGATAAAATCTACATGTGGATAATAGTTTTTCTAACAGCAGAAAAAAGCATTGATTTGTTTGCCCCATACTGCTTAGTAACAACCTTATTTTTGGATATCATTAGGCAAGTAAAGCTGAACAGCATACAAGTCCATCATGCCTTGCAGCAACTTCTCTTGACATAAGTCTGGCAGACCCTTGGCATTAGTTAAACCAAGCCATGTTAAGGAGAGCAGCAGCTAAGATTTTTCTTGGCATCATTTCAAGATAACAAGATTGCAGAGTTTTCAGAAATATGTCTTAAAAGAAGGCATTATTAGTTTAAATGTGGTAACTAAATATGAAGCAAGTCTTGATTTCCAACAGAATCTATAATATACAGTATTACATTACATTTACCTTATAGTGTGTTTGCCCCTTTAATTGCTGTCAGAACAATTTGCTTTTGTCAGGGCACGGGCTCAACAAGATGATGAAAGTGCGTCACTAGGTAGCTGACACACGGTGATGCAGACATGTCCCTCTCTTACTGTAATTTACCTGGCAGTAGGTGTCTTATTGTGGTGTTTGCTGTTTTGTTAGTAAGAAACCCAATATATGCCACAAGGCACAGACCACCTTATTACTTGGCCTCCACTAGAATGGCATAAAAAATAGACCTGCACTTATCAACCGTACAGAGTGGAGCTGAGTGTTTCACAAGTGATTGAAAAGTGGGCATCTAAACAATGGAAGTACATTGGGGGTCTGACATGAGCAAGTCCAATTTCCTGCTCAATGAGACAGACGCAGGTGTATGGCCCAGGGATCCTGCTGGGGCGCGGAAGCAATCATGTTTGCTTAACCCTTTAAATGTGCAGCAAGGAACTGTCGCTTCCTGAGTTTTAGGACATCCGATCTGCTGATATATTTGATATGAGCCAGATAAGAGACTTTTTCACTTTGGAATCTGCTATCCTGATTTGCCTAATGGTGGGGTCTCGTTTTTGTTTACCCTTTACTTATTTGAATAATGTTTGTGTTAGACAATACTTCTTATTATAATACTGCATATAAAAGGTTATTTTTATTTTAGTCAATTGTGTTCTGCTATTATAGGAGGGCAACACTCTAGACCCATAGGAAATGTCAAAGAGCTCAAATTTTGCAAACCATAACATATCTTCACACGCCGGCTTAATCCAAATCAGTGTCACAAGGTCTGGAGTTTATGAGAGTGTAAGACAATAAGACATCCACTGCAGAGCCCACTTGCACAAAAGCACACAGACTTACTGAGAACATGCAAGCGCCACACAGATAACAACCAGGCAGTAAGCTGAGACCTTGAACCCTGTATCTATTCTGGTGGAACACACCCAGAGGGGAGAAACAAAGGGGGGATATGAATAAAGCTCACCCAAAACCTGCTACCACTCCAGATCTCCTTTAACAGGAGTTTGAAGCCGTCTCCTTCTGCCTGTAAGGCCTTGCTTACGAACTCACAGGACACTCTGCAGTGAGGCAACTTGAAATCCTCCTTTGGATTTAATTGTAAGTATTCCCAGAATCATTTGTGAGGTCAGGAGTTTGCATGTTCTCCCCGTGTCTGCGTGAGTTTCCTCCCACAGTCCAAAGACATGCAGGTTAGGTGCATTGGCGATTCTAAATTGTCCCTAGTGTGTGCTTGGTGTGTGTGTGTGTGTGCCCTGCGTTGGGCTGGCGTCCTGCCCAGGGTTTGTTTCCTGCCATGTGCCCTGTATTGGCTGGGATTGGCTCTAGCAGATCCCTGTGATCCTGTAGTTAGGATATAGTGGGTTGGATAATGGATGGATGGATAGATGGACTTGTGAGGTCAGGGGCTGGTCATTAAAGCTTCAAAAGTAACAAGCTACAATGGAAGAAACATTTTAGGCAGTCTACTGTAAACATTCCTACATTTTCTACTCTAAGATCATTTGCTGTCATACATGAGTGCTAACATGGACCCACTTCTGTTTTTGTAGCATATGTTGCTCTCTGATTAACAGAACAAGAAGGACAGAAACATATGGAAGAAGATGATCTGCTGTGGTGATCCCTAACAGGAGCAGCCGAAAGAAGAAGAAGATGTTGCTCTCTGATGGCCAGTAGGTGTTTTGATCGACTGCTAAACCGTTGTTCTCTCTCTGATTCACTCTGTCTCTGTCTAGCTGAAGACTAAGACATGTCTGCTCTGCTTGGGGTAACTAATGATTTGCTTATGGCAGCAGACCCCAGACAAACTGGTATTTTAGTTCTGTTAGACCTCAGTGCAGCATTTGATACTGTCAAGCATGATATTCTGCTGTCCAGAATGGAGAGCATTCTGGGTATCCCTGGAACTGCCTCCATTGGTTTATGTCCGCACTGAATGATTAATAGGAGTTTGTTAGTCTGGGCAACAGCAGGTCCAGCTCAGCGCCTGTCACACAAGGGGGGTCCTCAGGGCTCTAACCCTGGCACTGTGCTCTTCTGCATCTACATGCTTCCCCTTCTCCATATTATTTATAGCTTTGAACTGTGTTATCATTTTTACGTAGATGACGCTTGACTCTATTTCAGCATTAATAAAAAAAAAACGTTTTCTCAGCTCACGACTTCTCTCAGCAAAATTAAAATCTGGATGGAATAACTTTTTAAAATTAAACTGCAACAAGTCATGTTAATTGGCACTAACACACAGCTTAAGAGGATGAGCGTCTTTTCAATCACTCTTGATGATGACATCATCAGATCATCTTCTGCTAGGAATCTTGGTGTCATTTTTGATTCCTCCCTTTCTTTTTCCACCCACATAAACCACATTAAGGAACTTTCTTACTTCCACTTCTTTAACATATCCCGTGTTCACTCATTCCTCTCCCTTTCCAATGCTGAGAGACTTGTCCATGAACTTATTACATTCCACAAGGACTTCTGTAACTCCCTACTGCCACGTGCTTGTTCTAATTTGTTATCACAGCTCCAGTTGGTCCAAAACTCTGCTGCAAGAGTCCTTACCTGCAACCATGAGCACATCACGCCCATCCTGCTCCACCTTCACTGACTCCTCCCTGGAAGGGTCAGCTTGCGGCGAGTCAGTATGGTGGGCTAAGCTACGCAATAAGACAGCAGTCCAATTACACGGGGAATTATTTGTAATACAAGTCCACAGCTACAAGGACCAAGCAGGATGTCTCCTCTACTTCAGTATGTTTATTAATGACGCACAAGATTTCAAAATGTTACTATTTAAATCAACAGTAATTAATATTTAGTACTTTTTGCAAATGAATGGTAGACTCGAAATCATCATGGATGGTGTTATTGTGATTATGAAGAACTGACACTGTACTTGTGTAGTCATCTAAATTTTAAACATTCATTTTAAAGGTAAGTGAGATGGATTTTTCATAATTAGATAGACACATGCAGCTAAATAGGTAGTGTGTATTTTGTGTTTATTTTTTGTAAAATGTTAGATGTGTAAAATTTTAAGTTCTAGTTTTTACATTCAGTCATATCTGCATCTTAAATGGTCTCTCAGGTGAGTTTATATAGCAAAGCACCAGTTCTACCACCAGTACTTCTTCAAATGAAAAGTCCAGCCACTGTGCAAAAATCTATACACTTAAAAGTTGGGATACTAAAAGTGAAAGACTTTTAAAGAAATGTTTAATACAAGAAGAAATGCATATCAGAAAGAGTGTGTATAAGCTAAAGTAGCCACTTCGTGCTCAATAAGCACAAAGAACGAGAGCTGTTGCACCCACCATATGACAAACCATCTGGATTGAGACCCGAGTACAGCGGGTGACACCTCAGCACCACGCTTTAACAGTGTGAGGTTTTTTACAGTGGCTGGCTGGAGTGCCAATCCTGCCACCAACCCCCAAGCTTTCCCTGCACGTTGGAGGACCTGCTTGCAGGGCTGGATGCAGATTAACGTCATACTCAGGACGAAGCCACTGCGGGTTAAGGGCCTTGCTCAAGGTCTAACTTCTGGTGTTCCTGGGATTCAAACCAGCAACCTTCCCATTGCTGTTGCAGAGCCCTAGCCCCAAACACAAAGCAAAATTTAAAATATTCTATACTTCCATTTTATTCAACTGGTCTAATTAGGAATGTTTTGCCGCTTTATATTTAGATTTGAATATAAAATTTCAAAAATGTGAGATAGCACATTAAACCTTCCTAAACAACACAGAGGTAGGACTGAACAGGTAAACTGAATTGAAATAAAGCAAATGTTGTTTTGTAGGAGAGGTAGATCGACAGCATAACAAGCAATATTTCATAACGTTTCTTTTATTCCACCATGGTATAAGTAACAAAATTTATTGGGCATCATAATACATGATGCTTGATGACTTTTATAAAACACACACATTTTTACCACAAAACCATTTTTTTCTTGTTAGCAATAACATTAATTCACAAACAAGTGTCAATTTGACAGTATGTTAAACTGTAAATTAATCATAAAAATAACATCTGTAATATCGTATAATGTACCAAGGCCTGAAAAAAAACAAAACAAAACAGACATTACACAATACCATGGTAGAAATAAACATTTTATACACTTAGAATTTTGGGGGATTTGTATTAAAAAAGGGAGTTGTCAAAATGCAGCTTAAATTCTCTCAGAATATTGTTGGATCTTTTAATTCCAGTTACATATTTTTCCCCCAAAAAAAAGGAAGTATACTTTTATATACATGTTTGTTTATAAAAACAGAAAAACACACATATAAACACAAATATATACACATAAACACATATATATAATCTGTTCAACGCTATATAAATCTCAACTGTAACCATAATATAAGACCTTTTAAGGTGATATAAAAATGGTCTACTTTCCTCAGCGTTCAAAATTTTACAAAATGAGATCGTACCGTTCGAAAAATGACCCACTACAAATTGCAGATGACAACTTTAACCCCTTTATTGGGTATTCCTATTCTGTTTGTTTCTACTTTGGTAAAATCAGAATACAATCACTTTAAACAACCACTTAGAGTCTCATCAAGTCATACAATGCATATTACAAAATTACCTTCTCAATGAATTTCTCCGTAGGTGTGTTCATTCAACATATTAGAGTATTTGGGAATACCGGACCTTTACGTTAACACAACTGTTAAGAAAGCACAGAAACCAGCTTGTGCACAGATTCGGACTTGTTTTTAAGGCGACGATGAAAGTGCAAGATTTTCAAAGCAGACAAAATTGTTCATTTATCTTCAAACATTGAATATGTAATGTATCGAGAAACAAATATTTCATAAGGAATACACATTTAAAAAAATAAACAAAAACGCATACATTTAAATACAGTCAATGCTACACAATAGCTTGAATATTTTCTACACATTTATGCAGCATATGCATACACCAAATATCAAATGCAACTCAATTTTCCATCATACATATGGCAAACTCCAGGTCATTCAGAGATATCTGAAATTTAAAAAAAAATCTTGAGACAAAATAATGGCAGTGCATACTCTTTGCATTTTTTGATATATTTGTTCAAATGATATCATTGAAAATTGAAATATTTGAAGTTGAAATTCAAGCATATTGAAATGTAGAGGTGTAATCAAAGTATAAAGAGCCATTATCAAAATCATCACAATTTTCTTCCATAAATACATGCAGTTGAAAATCATGGCACAGCCAATGTGATAAAATATATCTGCATTTCATGTGAAATTTTCATTTACTTATTAAATCGACTGGGACCTTAAGATAACGCAGACCTCTAATGCCTAGTGCTCAGGGCATTCTTGACTTGGGAAGACACCCTTAAACTCATAGGCAGCCTCACCTTGCTGATGACAAGTTTGGTTGTTAACCTCAGAGTTTATAGATCTTTTCTTTCTTCTCTAAATGAATGTTAGGCTAACACTGGTACAAGGTGAGTTTCCCAAAA
Organism: Polypterus bichir lapradei; assembly: GCA_026402145.1. NCBI lineage: Eukaryota > Metazoa > Chordata > Cladistia > Polypteriformes > Polypteridae > Polypterus > Polypterus bichir. Next base: position 56,712,536 of record JANRMT010028174.1, on the reverse strand, counting down.
GATTCAAAACAATAGACTTTGTTATCTCAAACTTAAGATTGTGTTTCCCAAAACCCTTCGAAACTGAAGTAGGATGTAAATTTGTTTGCAAATTAACAAATGAACCAACTCACTTGTGACTTTCAATGCCATTCTTTATTTGGACTTTTACCTGTGATTCTGTCACAGACGCAATTAGATCACAAGTAACAACACACTGATGCTCTCATTTGGGTAGAGTATTAACAATACTAATAATAATAGGTTATGGTTGTAATATAAATATTAAATTATAATGTAGGCTATAAATTAGTGTAAAACAGGCTCTTTGTAGCTTTAATATCTCTGGACAATTTGAGTACACAATTAGTTAACCTATCAAACTTGCTATGTAACCAGTCACATCCTTTAAAGTGGGAAGGTGAATCACACCTTAGTACCAGCAATGACAATGACAGCTATCCAGGGAATTCTGAAAATCAACCAAAGATGCCGGCTAAGACACCACCATCCAAGAAGCTAAGTCACTGTACTAAAGGCTGTTTTATTGAAGGACATGAACCCCTTGGACCATCTTGGTAATCAAAAATTAACAGAGAAATACAGGCTGTCCAGAAGTGAAATAATGACCCTCCTTATAATTGCTCTGTCCTTCATATGTGTCACCTGTTGAATGGCTGCGCTCGGGTCCTAATTTGGGATTCTGAGGTGGTTCATTGTGTAGTGGGTGAGAAAATGTGCTGTTATCAGTGCATGCTTCAAACCTTGGTCTGGTGCAGTACACATTATAAAGAGGAACATACTGCCATCAGTCCCACTGTGCAGGTTCTGGCAGCCTTCTACATCACCAGTGCATTCCTGCATACCGATGGCGATGCAAAGCTGCAGAGTCCAAATCTGTGTGTGCAGTGACCAGATTACTATTGCGCTATGCATACAATTACATATAATTTCCAGCATGAGAGGATACTTTCTAGGACAGTAAAACTGATTTTCATGCCACTGCATGCATCCACACTTTTGTCGATACAGTGGATGGTATGCTAATCCCTAGCCTCTTGAATCCCATCTAAACCTGTCGAAAAGGGTTCTTAGTGCTGAATGTCTAGGTGATGTGCAACCATCAGTGGCATTTTACAAACACTGTGGCTAAGTGACTTGGGAGTACACAACATGTTTATTTCTTATTCAACTTGGTAGTGTGTCAGGGTTGATGTGTTTACTGGTGGCAGGTTACTGGAAGACATCTTTTTTTGCCAACACCTGCTAACTTCTGTGTTGAATCCACAAACTGACTGAGGATGGGAACACTACCACACACCAAAGCAGACACAGTGTAGCAGAATGCACTCTGGGCATGTGGAAGATGCGATTCTAGTGCCTGCACAAGTGTGCAGGGGGCTTCCATGAAACAACACGTCTTCATTTTTTGTCACCTCCTCCATGTTTCCTATCACTGCATTTACTTTTTTTTTTTTTCCAAAGAGGCCACTTTACATTTTGAGCCCATTTATAGATTTCAGACTAATAGGTTAAATTAATTTGGTCTTTACTTTGTGTGCTTTTACATGTTGGAATTGATTTCAGATAACAAAGGGCTTTGGGAAACACTTGCAAAACTCGTTTGTTCTTTAACAGCTTTCTTTGCTCTCTGGTTAGTTATATAGTAAGATCATTTTCAGGAAACAAAGTCACTAATGGTAATAAGCAAATAATTAGATTCTTCTCATTTGCTCAGGGAAAGACAAACTGCAATTTTAAGACTCTCTTTTTATTAAAGGCATTTAATATATAACTCGAACAGAAAAAAAAAAACAAAAACTGGCTCTTTCAGTACTGCCAACAAAAACGGCTGACAGGCCAGAACACACTGACAGCTTGAAATCATTGTTAAAATATTCAGATTTATTTTGAGATCAGCTAGATGGGAAACTGTCTACATCTGCTTGCTTTAAAGAACTAATGCCCTGACGTAAAATTAATTTTAATCATCAAGAAATACATAAAATTATGTTTTGGGTTTGCTCTTTTTCTCAGGTAACTTTGGCACCCTTATAAAATTTTATAGTAATAAAAAATACACAAACAAATAAATAATAAAAAAATGTAATCTTTTTTATACATCGACTTTTATAACTATTTTTATTCTCCTCGAGGTAGAACAGGAAGAATTTTTCAAATACTGTTTACACTTTCTTTGGTTTGAAATGTCTTTGGGTTGACAGTTAATGTATGATTTGTTTTAATTAAATCATAATATATGCCTTTAAAATAATACACAAGAAATAACTATATATATAGTTATTATATAATATAACAAAATATAATTATCATAAAAGTGTGTTGTAGAATATCTGAGATATTAAATGTGACATATTTGAGAATAAGATATCTCAAAATTACATTTTATTTACCATAAATATAAAGGAACGGCTGCAGTGTCACTTTTTTCACACATACAACATTTAGAAGATAGTGGTATTTTTCCATTAAGTGGAAAATTGGCTAAGATTGCCTTTTCATACAACAAAAAGATAAAAAGGTATTATATAAACATTTTCTGTAAATTTATTTTAAAATATAGTATTTTTTGTTATAACTAAATTAATAAAACCTCTAGTCAGATGCTGGTTAAACATCTCATACTAGTGTTTCTGGCAGTGAATCGGCATTGTCGGCAGACAGCAGTTCCCAAATTTGCCACCTTTCCCTCTGCCACTCTTGCCAGTCTTGTTCTCCAATATTCCGACTGCTTGGATTCTCTGCCTGGTTTAAGTACATTTTGTTCATTTGATTTCTTGAAATGGGTAGCTGTGGATCCAACTTATGTCCCTTCTGATCTGCAGACACAGCGTTCGGTTCAGAAAGCACAGTGGTGCTCTTTTCAGGTTTGGAGTTTTTTTTTAAAATATTTGAAACAGATGTGAGTGCCTGATTTCCACTTGACTTTTGGTGTGATGTACCTGGGTAAGGTGGAGGAGGACGAGTTTCATTGCCTCCAACATGCCCTTGACTAGAAAATGATGATTTTGTACTGCATTTCAAGCAGGCAGAGTTCAAGCTCCTGTGAGAAAGGTCTTCGGCACTGCTAGAGGCAGACTGAGCTTCAGGCCTTGAGCATAATGAGTCTAAGCTTAACTGAATATGGCGAAGGCTTTCTTCTTGTGGGCTGCTGGAGGCTCTGGTAACCGGCGAGTGAGGATTACAGTCTGGAAAACCAGCAGTGGTTTGTGTTCGACGGACTGGCGATTTTCCATTTCCCAAAGGCAGTGTCAATAAACCTTGACTTTCAAGCCACTCCGAGGTCAAGCTTCCAAGAGAAAGAGAGGTATCCTCTGGGACTGAAGTATATTCATGCATGTTACCATAAGAGCCTAAAAAATTAAAAACAAGTGTTGGTGATTTTTTCAGTTATGTAGATGTCATCAGTCTAATATTCACACTAGAAAATATTCCAAAATTTACATCAGGTACTGAAAAAATAACTGGAAACCATGTGTAAAATTGAAGTTTGTACAATATTATTTATAATCTGCGCTCTGGGTTTTGATTTACAAAGAAAATCAGATTAGGTATTTTAAACAAAAGAATAATTACAAAACTCTCTTAAACACCCAAGCTACAGCCTCTTGCTTGAAAAGAGGACTAATTTGAAATAACGTTTGGAGCAACATGCTTCCACTGAAAGGAATATTATTGAGAAGTACAGAATTAAATTCAAAAGAATTCAAAAGTATACTAAGCCATTTTCTCTTATGGGGTAACTAAGAATAAGGGATATAATAAAGAACTGCCAGTCCTCTGAGAAAACATCCTGTGTTCAAGAGGAAAAATAACATGCATGTTCTCGTGGAAAATTCAAGATTTTTTGGTATGCAACATGAATGATTTTGTACATTTGTCATTTCAATTAAGAGCTCAGGGGAAAATCTATATATATGCTACGTTTCTTGTCTCTCTTTCCCTCAGATGACACTTTTAGATTTTTGTTTTAATTAAAAAGGTGCAGATGGCATTCCCTTTCAATAGTTAAACACAACAATCCAACTACACATGAATTGTTAATGTGAAAGTGTGTTTATTCAGCGTAACCATTTGGAAAATATCTAACCCTAGATGTGCAGAGAACAGGAAAAACAATACTGTGCTGTAATACAATTTCTTTTTAAATGGATATATTACCTAATGCCTAAATTAGGTAAATCAGGAATGGCATTTTGTGGTTGTTTTGTATTTTGTGTTGAAGTGATACCCATTTAACAAATACCATTTCATCTTTACATTTATAAAAAACATCCATCCATTATTGAAACCTGCTATATCGTAACCACAAGGTCACGGGGGTCTGCTGGAGCCAATCCCAGCCAATACAAGGCGCAAGGCAGGAAACAAACCCCGGGCAGGGCACCAGCCCACCGCACGGCACACACACACACACACACACACACACACACGGGACAATTTAGGATAGCCAATGCACCTAACCTGTATATCTTTGGGCTGTGGGAGGAAACTGGAGCACCCGGAGGAAAACCACACAGACCCTGGGAGAACATGCAAATTCAATGCAGGGAGGACCCGGGAAGCGAACCCAGGTCTCCAAACTGCAACTGCGCCACCGTGCCGACTTATAAAAAACATAGTAATCTTAAATTGTTTTTACATAATCAGAGCGGTCTGGTGTTTCTGTGAAGGTCTAACTGATAATGCAAACAAACTGGGAAGGTGAGGCGCCACAAATGGTAACTCTGTAGTGCCTGTAACATATAAACACTGGAATATGCTATTGTATGCTGAATAGCATTATCTTAAAAATACAATTACTACCATCATTCATGGATTTTGCCATTATCCCAGTATGTGAAAACCTGAATAAAACAGTATGTAATTATAAAATGATTGTTTGCTGAAAATGAAATAATGGACTGAAATCTTAATAATGTATGACTCATTTTTAGAACACACTGTATTTGTGCTGGTTTCTGGTGACTACTGTCTCTTTAAGCATTTAAAAGCAATTCTAAGAATATGTTACCATAAACCAAAAATGCCCTTTATGTTAATTTTCTGCAATTACAAGAAGGAGTTTTTATTTTTCATACTGTTCCTTTATCACTACTAATCATTTTTTTATTTGAAAATTAACATGAATTGAAAATTAAAGCAAACTATAACTATATTTCCACGAAAGTTTGTACTCCAGGACTAAGTCTGGAAAACACTGTACTGCAGATGGATGCAGTATTAGTGGTAGACCAACTTTAATAAATACATTTATTTGGGTATTGAACTTGCTATCTACAAAATTATGTATGTACCTGTTGGGCTTTGCTCTCTCAAACCTGATTTCAGTGTGGAATGCCAAGCTCCCCAGATATAATTGTGTTCATCCTTAATATCTGTAGAAGACAAAAGCACATTTCTGTTTGGCACTGGAAATCCCTCAGCTTGTAAATCAAATGATTACCAGTCCTCAACGATCCTTATACTTGTATTACAGTCCAGCATTCTATATAGTGTTATGTATGTGGTTTTGTAACATGAGGTTGTTCTTTTGCATTTCAAATAAATATAATTAAACTATAAATGAGCTGAAAATGTGGACATTATCATCTGATGAGCCAACAATGGTGGATGGAATAATAGAATATAGATAAACAAAACAGTACGTCTTAAATACAATGTAAATGTTACATCATGTGCAACAATCCTTCTGTTAATATATTTAACCTGTATACATATAGTCATGATTATTTCTTACTAGCCATGTGCGCCCAACTACGTTGCGCGTGTTAAAGTTGTCTGTGAAGGGCTCCCTGTTTAAACGCAGCTGCCAGTCGTGAACTGGGCCCTTCTTCGCACAGCATTATGATTTTTTATAAGGGAAACAAAATTACAAAAGAAAACCCTTGGACATTGATTCGATAGGAAAGGTCTTCTTGGAATCACTGTCTGAATAGTAATTATGTGGTGGTGTAGGAGCATTTCTGCTTCTGTCTGTTCACAGTCCGTCTCGTTTTCACGACGCTATCGTTTCCTCTCACGATGTCTTCTCAATCTTTCTCCAATCTCGCAGGTTGTTTTGTGGCAATCCAAAGAGTAAGGTAATATATACGGAGCAATGGTTATAAAAGGGGGACACATAGGTATCCAAGCTCTTTAAAGCATAAATAGGGATCACTTCACTGACATGTGAGCAAGGCACGGTACAACTGTGAGACGTGCAGTACTCGCCGGCTACAACGTAATAATAATAATAATTTCCAGAACGTGCTGTTACGTTGTCATTCATTTTACCCACTGTCTTTCTTTCATTCAAATGTTACGTAGGCACGTACCTTTAATCTTCGGCAATCTCATTCTCTAACCAGGCCTCAGGAGCTAACCAGCGTAACACTCTCCACCACCCCTTTCGTTATTCCGGCACATTGTTGACATCCGTGAGTAACAACAACGTACTAAACTGGAAGGTGGTCTACGCATGCGTGGAATTCACGGACAAAGATCAAGATCTAAATGAAGATCTCTTTAGTTAATTTAAAGCACAACAATTTGTTTAGTTTGAATGTCTGTGTTTTGTGGTGTGACTGGATTACTACAGTCTTCAGTAGTATAAGCCTGGAGGAGATTCTTAATGCATTGCCTATGTTTTAGCTGTCTCTCTACTGCCATCTAGTGCTTCTTCTTCTAATTCATTCGCAGACAAACAAAGATCAAGATCCAAATGAAGATTATATATAGAGATACTATATATTTTACTTTCTAAGAATGTTGCTCCTTCTTGAGAACCAACCCTCCTGCTTATGACATGATTGAAAGTTTCACTAATTATGAGATTCTTGACGGCAGTTATCTACTCATCAGAAAACAAAAACTCTTGGATGATATTTATGAAAAATGCTGTGTGATTCCGATTCTTTATTTTCATAAACTTTGAGTGGTAGAGTTAGGAGAGAAAAGGTGATGGGTGAAAATGACAAAATAGGTGCAGCAAACTTCTGATCCTCGATCTCTACAGGAAAAGAAATACTCTACACTGGCCTGATCAAGTGGACTGTGTGCACAAAAAAAAAAAAAAAAACTAGTATTTTGGGTGCATGATGCAATTACATGTCAAAGAAAAAAAGAAATGACATCCATTCAACAACCCATTTCTATATTGGCTTTTCCGATATAAGGACTCAGGGAGAAACAGCCTATCCTGACATCATCAGGTGGAATTAAGGAACTAATCCAGTTAAAGCTGCCAAAGCTTAATGTAATGTAAACATTTATCAACATGAAGCACTGATTAAATTTTATTTACAAATAACATGCTGGATTTCTGAGTTTATTCCCAAAAAGTGTCAGTCTTGTAACCAATCAGCATATATATGAAATACAAAAAAGAGTACTGTTGATCTCATTTGTTTTCTGGGCAAACCAAAGTACACGTAAAAGTCTTTTTAAATGCAACTTGCAGTTAATTCTATGTCAGTTGGCTTCCTGCATGGAATCCTCTTTGTGTTAAATGTATATAATGTACTTCAACAGAAATGTGTTAAAATACAGTATACTGGAATTACCACATATAGCAGAGTAGCAAAATCTTGCCAGTTGATTCACTACATGCAAGTAATAATTTTAATATTCTGTTTTTGTGACAATAATGACACTGCAAACCTATAAACTTATTGTCACTTCACTTTTAATTGTAAAGTTGTGATCTTAGAACCTTAGAAGCTAGTATGTTTGTAATTTTAACAGAATAACATCTTTCTGTTTTAGTTAAAATTAATATAATGGTTTTCTGGCACACTCTGCCTAGAATATGAGATGGGGTTTGGATGCAATATCAGCTGGGTGAGAGGAGTGTGTGAGACAGATCAAGATGTATGAGACTTTGATGACTGAAATGGATTAATGGAACATTGAAAGTATGGAACGGCAGAGAAGGAAACAGAGATGGCGGAAATCAAAAAATACTAATTAGATTTAGCTGTACTCACTCGAATAGTTGCCATTAAAAACAATAATGAAACTGTTTGGTTTAGAGTGGCCTCTTCTTTGGTTTTTCCCATTGGGCAGACACTGGGTATATGTGGGGAAACTCATACAGTATGTCCAAGGCCTTTGTTACTGAGATGTTACTGTTACTTTGTTACTGTATGCCTAATAACTGTTTCAAATATTTGTCTCATTAAAGACTGTGAATGTAATGAAAATGTCCAGCTGTGCACTGCAGAGTTGGGGTTTCTACCAGTGGACAAGAAGATCATCTCAATGCAACTTTGACTTATTAAAATGAAAACAAAGAGTTGTTTATGCGTTTTCATTCACTTAATAATTATTTAGACTTTTTACAGACAGGACTGAGTTAGTGCATCACTTTTACATAAATAAACATTCTTGTAAATCTAATTCTTACTTCTTTTAACAAAGTGATGTTCCAAGATAGGACATATTAATGACCAAAAGAGGATGAACATAAAATAAATAAATAAGAAGTTCTCAGACTTTAATATAGAATAGTATCAAAATTTTCAAATAGTAATTTTAATGACTGTCAGAAAATGAAGAACTGTACTGTATGCTTTGCTTTCAGCCTTAACCTTACCAAGCCTAACCTTCTCAACTCACCTAAGGTATATTCGTATTATCAGATGGGCCCTCTCCTTCTTCACAGTTTAGCCATTGCATTTTTAAACAAATACTAGATGCTTCACTTGCACCATAATACTTCCTCTATGATGATCAAACAGTAAGATTTATAAAAATAGTTTTAACTCCAGGTATTCCTATAGCATTTATTTTGTAAATTTTATATGGTTTCCATTCACACAGGTGATGCATCTACATGTGATTTTAACACTTACATTGTTCACATTTTTGGAAATATATATTTCAATAATACAAATATAAAATTGTTTTCTTGTACCTTTTCCAGATAACTGTCCAACCAACTGTTCCCTTGGTCTTGATTTTAAATGCCCAACCAAAGCATACTGCTCAGGGACACGGAAGAGTTTTTCTGACTCAGGGGCAATATCATCCTGCCTCTGGAATAGCAATCTTTCAGCCAGAATGGGGGAGTTGTTGTCATATGGTGAGACTTCTCCACTTGATGCTTTGTTTGAGTCTGTTGAAGAATGCCTCTCTCCAAGAGAAAAAGATCCATCACGCCTCATAGGATCTGGGCTTCTGTGAACAATAAAAACACATAGTATTTAATGGTTTCTTTCCAAGACATTTAAACACATGGTCTTAAGGTATTAAACAAAAAACATTTTTTTTCAGAAGATGCAGTCTATTAAAGCTGACCCTAAGGAAGCGGTGCTACAAGGGTTCTTCTTCAGGTTAAACTTATCTTATTATGCCTGCCAACACTATTTTCACAATGGTTTATATTTCAATTATTCAGTGAAGATATTTACCCCACTGCTGTTTACAGCATAGTTCAAGGCTTAAAATTATAAATGTTAACCTCATAGCTATTGAAAATACAATCAACAATGGAATTGTGAAAACTAAAATCCTTGATGTACACTTTAATTTATTTATACTAACACTTAATTTTAAGCAATTATGAAAGTCTTCTATGGCCAGTCAACTGTAACAACAGGTGCAATTTACGAATCTATTTTAGATGAGTACACCACAATGTAAAACACAGGCATATAACACCATGAGCAGTTAAAGTATATATAAGTATTTTCCTGGTTCACGTAAACATTTAACTCCAAGCATATCACTTAAGCAGTTGATAGTTTTATTTCGCATATAATAAAAAAAAAAAAAAAAACAGAATTCCAACTGGCACCAGTAAATTTAACTATATACTCTACATTTTCAGTGTATTTTTGTAGAAATATATTACTACAAAGTTTATGGCTGATCTGTATTTGTTAAATTCAAGAATGGCGATCTGAATTCTTCTGTTGATTTCATAACATTCACCACTCAGTGCCTCATTGACTTGCTCTTTGGTAGATAGCTGTGAAAAATTCAGGTACTCTTTACACTTACTAAGAGATATAATATAATAATGTACTGCGTGTATCTCAGAATGTTCAACACTGTACATGTCTTTTTTTAATCAAAAAATCAATGCAGATTAATAATTCTACACCAGACAGTTTATTAGCCCTTCATGATATGGTTTTCTGCTGTGATATTCACAACACAACTGAGGAATGCTGTAAAGTATTTTTCATTTCATAGCATTCCATATAGTTGGAATAACCACTTATGAGTGACTTCATACAGATGTCATTTTGGGCTTTCACAGTAAAAGAGAGTGACTATTCATGAAATCATTTCAGTTTTATTTTATAATTCATCAAAAAACAATTTTCAGAATTTAATTCCAGTTTAACTTTTTGTGTAATTTATGTACATTCACAGTAACAAATTATCAATCATGTAGGGGTGTACTTTCTGAAGGATAGACAAAATACAATAACAACTCAAGAAACACCATATCCTTTTAACATTCCACTTAGGTCATTTTAAAACTAAGCCTGGTTACACTGTTGAACAAGGGCTGTGCACACTCTAATGACAACATTGGAAAATCTTAACCAAAAGTAAACAGCTTAATCATTTACTGTTCCAACATATTGAAGACAGCTATTGGCATTAACAAGAATTTCAATAAAAGAAGCATTCACATTTAATATTTACACCATGGAGAGCCTTAAATATCCACAAAACAAAATTTTGCTTGATCATTCGCCAGTTAAGGAGCCTAAACAGAATTAAAAGGAAGCTTTGCTAAAGCAGTTTTAAAAAATTGTAATATAAACTTTGAACACAAGATGGCACTCAAAGATTACCAGCTTTATGATGGCCTTTTAAGTAAAGGTATAGAAGAAGATACTAACGTTGACTGTGAAGCTTTTCTGCGCAACAGATAGTCCACTACGTCTGGATCAGTCTCCAGTAAACTCATCAATACTTCATTCTGAAGATCGGGCGGGACCTTGTATGGAAATAAAAAGATTAATTAAAAAAAATGGATATACCATCTGCAAAAACGTTATACTAAATTGTATAAATACATTTTTTGAGAAAGTCATCTGTTATCGAAAGAACTATATTTCTCATTATTAAGAAATAAGATGTACCAAGTTCAGAGCAATTAAAGTGTAGACAGACATTAACTATAAAAAACAGAATTCACTTACAGTAACTGTATCAAAGACCTCAAGAATCTATCCAGTATTTGACCTGTCTAATTTTTTTTAATACTGTCTACTTTTCATAAAGATTTGGTCAAATATTTTTCTCTGTATTATACTCAACCAAATGAATCTTCAGGTGTGATGTCAATGGAATTAAAGGGAGAATTAGAGCAATCTGATTGTATACTCTGGTTAATTATCTCAGATGATTTAAATTTAGCTGAGTATGGTCCTTATCCCTCAAAGTGAATTTATCAGTACTCAGAATCAGGGTAAACAAAAAATTAAAATAAATGTCCACGTCTATTAATCTAGAAAGTATTACAAGACTTTAGGGTTCTACTGCACACAACTCAGTGCTACACTGTTTAAATAAAGACAGTCTGGAATATTAGCACATTTTTCCAGAAGATGTCGCCCTACAATAATCTACTCAAAATCACAGTATGAAATGAAAAATTAAATTAAAATAAAATAAAATTAAATTAAAAAAATAAAATTAAATTAAAAAGAACCATTGAAAATTTGGATTGGGATCAGTACAGCTTTTCCATGCCTACTCAGGTTAGTGCTCTTCATTCTAAAAATGCACAAAGCAAAGATGGACTTCATGGCGAAACAGCAAGGAGAAAACAAATGCTTACAAATATAACTCTTGCTTCAAGCATACTGTTGTTCAGCATTAGTCCCCATTGGCACCTATAGTATCTGGAATAGTGCTATCTGCATATTCCATAAAAACATTAGATAGACAATTTTTCTCACCCATCATTACAAACAACACATAGGGAAATAAAAGATTAAAAATATATCATTTTGGAATATAGTATTTTTTTAAAAAAATAGATGGGTTATCCAATTACGTTTTTGCTTTACCTGAAGCAAATGAGAGATATGAAATTAAAGAAAGAATAATAATTTTTATTTGAATTTCAGTAACCTGTAATTTTTCAGACTTCATTTACATCTCTTTAATTTATATTTGGTAAGTAAATAAATAGCTGACATCTCATCTCAACTTCTTATTCGCTTTTCCTAGTGAGGGTCATGGTGGCAGCAGGTCAAGCAAGTCAGCCCAGACTCTCATGTCCTCAGGTACAGATTCCATCTCTTCCTGAGGAATTTCCAGGCACTCCCAAGCCAGCTGAGTGATGTAATCCCTCCTTAATGTCTTGGGTCTGCTGCATGGTCTCTGCCCAGTAGGGTGAGCCCAGGACAGCTCTAAGGGGAACCACCTCCATTGGACCCTCTCAATCCAGAAGAGCAGCAACTACTTTGAGGCTCTCCTGCTCCGCTAAGCTTCTTACCCTGTCATGGAATGTTGGCCCAGCCACCCTGTGAAGAAAACCTTATTTCTGCTAATTGTATTTGCGATCTCATTCTTTCGATCACTACCCACAGCTCATGATAGAAATGTAGACTGACTGGTAAACCAAGAGTTTTGTCTTTAGACACAGATCCTGCTTCACCAACATGGACCGGTGCAGCACCTGCTTTTTGATTTGATGTTCCCTTTTTTCTGTCACTCATGAACAAGATCCCAGGATACTTCAACTCCTCGACCAACAGCTAACATATATTCTAAAAAAGACTGTAAGTAAAGAATATGTTTCTGGTCTTTTGGTTGATAGAACAATAGCCTCAATGCATCCCAACACCAGTTACAATTTACAGTTCACAAATAAATTGATCTGCTTGAAATTGGGAAGTGTTAGAAAACTGGAGATCACATATACACAAGGCAAACATGCAGACTCAGAGAGTGACCTCACTGGGATCTGAACCCCTGTAAGGCAGCAGCACTAACTATTGAACCATCATGTCATCATTAATTTAGTGACAAACTCAATTTGGTCTCTTGAGACATTAACATACTGCAGGCTTGCTTATGCTCTTTCAAATACTTCTCATTTTGGGCCCTGACATTTCTAAGAAACCCACTATGGTTGTTTGAAACCAAAAATATTTTCATAGATTATTTAAGAATCTGAAATAGAAATTATTCTGATTATAAAGGCAACTCACAGTATATGTGTCTTCCATCCAGGACATTAACACTAGAATTATCAGAGCCTATGAAAAAACTCGTAGATACGTCCCACCTTAAATCACTTCTCACCTCTCCGTCAGCGTCTTTTGTCCTTTAAATGTGTTGATAAGCAGCAAGCAGTCTGCTATGTCATCCACGCACCGGCGCACAGTTTTCTCAGCTCAAGTCTGTTTATCTGCCTGTCAGTTGCTTGGAGTTGTAGAGTGAGAAGTCAAGCAAAATCACACCTTTTATAAATACTATATCATGATTTGGAACACATGCATTTCATGTGTGTTCCGTGTCTACAACGATCTATGTACACACATCGTTAAAAAAGAAACGTTTTTCATGTTTTAGTAATAATTGACAAAATGTAGAAATTAAGTTTATAAAGTGTGAAGCCTGAAGTCCAAATATCAAAGAAACACTTTCACAAAAGGTACAATACAACAGAACAAGTGCGCTTTTATTCAAAAATATAACTGCAACAAAACAACATGCATTAGGGTGTGACATTGACACACATTTACTATGACAGCCTCGGTGGCGCAACAGTATCAACAGTTGACTGCTAATCAAAACTTGACGGGTTTGATCCCCGACAAGTCTGTTTTGAGAAGTCAGCTGCTTTTATTCTTACTATTTTAGACTAAAAACATACATTTGATTTCAGTATATAACGGCCAGTGTAAATGTATGATACTTGTAAAGATTACCTTTGTTTTTTTTTTTCTTTATTCAGTTTCATTCTCTCAGTCACGTTCACGATCCTACAATACCCCCACCCCCGATTTCTGACACTGCTGTTTTCACACAAAGATGCACTATAGCTCTGCACTCTGTAGGAAGTAAGTAAATAACATTCGATCTGGCTTTTATGTAAGTAACATATAAATGTTGATGTACAAGTATAACAAAACAAGTGCACTTTTACTCAAGACTATAACCGAAGAAAAAAGAAACTCACAAGTACACTGCAGAGATTCCTGTGTTTCAGCGACACTGGCATGCTCAAAAAATACACATGTAATGCCATGAAAAGTGCACGCAGACACTTCAGTTCGCAAGCATTGGTACAAGAATGCAGTCAGACTTCTTTTTAGGGCACATACACCGTCCAGATGTTATTTATTTTATTTACTTACTTCCTACAGAGTGCAGAGCTATAGCGCGTCTTTATGTGAAAACAGCAGTGTCAGATGGGGGGGGGGGTAGGTTTGCGATCATGAACGCGACTGAGCGAATGAAACTGAATGAAATGAAACCCATCTGAAAAAATTGTTTGTGCGCCGGTGGGGGATGTATTAGCAGACTGCTTGCTGCTTATCAACACATTTAAAGGACAAAAGACACTGATAGAGAGGTGAGAAGCGATTTAAGGTGGGAAGGATCTACGAGTTTTTTTGTAGGCTCTGGTAATTCTAGTGTTAAAATGTATAAGAAATCCTTACCGACCAGCATCTTTCTAATGGATAGTTTCATGAATTGTTTTTTAGAATGAAAGTAAACAGCCCTGAATCAACTGAAAAACACTCAGCCCACAGTAAACGGTATAACTGACCTACAAAGGTACCTTGACAGCTGATAACAGGTACTATAATATATAAAAAAATCTTACTATAGGTGAATCACAAGTAAGATATAATAATTTTAAAGCTGCTGCCTACCATGAAAAGTGTCTCATAAGTCTCTATCATCCTCTGGACAACAGTGATGATTGCAGCACTCTCTTCAGCCCGGGCTGTGCTCTGTACTGAGAATTCTTTATCTGTGCTTTTTTGCTTATGCAGGAGATTAGGTCCAAATATCGTGGCCAAGTTAAGAGAGGTCATTTTGTTTCCTGTTACCTAAAACAACACAGTGTAACAATAAAAAGACACTTATTAATGCTTTTCAACATGTGAAGTGCATATATTTCTGAATTATGGTTAATCATTCTTTACAATCATTAACTGTTACAAAATTATAAGCAATGAATATGTTGCTAACCCCTCTCTTTAAAGAATAAAAATCAATTGTGTATACTGTCCCCATTTTTACAAAGACTCATTGCCCACTTTAGCATAAATATGTTGCTCATTCTAACAATAAACATTCAAAAAGACAAATACTTAGACAAACAAGACAGGCAAAACAGTAAAGAAAATAACAGGGCAAGGTGAAATAAGACATAAGAAAAGTTTGTGATTTTAGTTGTACAGTATATAGTTTTTCTACTGCCTAAATAAGAATAATAAATAAATAAAATACATACATATATACATACATAAAAATACCAGCAAGTAAAAATAACAGTCAGAAAAGGAAACCAGAGACAGTGTGGTATGTATTCTCAAATATAAACATCTAATTTAATTACACTGCATTCAGATTATTAAAAATGTTCCTGACACATCTCTAGAGAATCATAAAATAAAATGTGTTTAAAGCTTTCAAGTTCAGGAATATGGTGTCACATCTTTGCAATTTTCAATACGATGAGTAGTGCCTGTCATTCTGAAAGAGTATATTAATTACTGAAAGATTTCTAAATAAATAGAGACAAATTACTGTAGTTCCAGGACCAGCTCTTCTCTAAAGGATTCAACAGATAACAAGTTGTTGAGTTATTCACAAAAAATACTAAAATGAAGGGCTCTTGCTTTTGCACAGATAGCTCTAATATATTTTGTAGGTACTGAACCACACCAATGAATTAATTACCAACATGGCTTTCCTCAGAGCAATACAACTTGTTAAAATACTATTTTTTTTAAACTAAAATTGCCAAGTAGTTGTATTTCAAGCAAAGCACCTCAAATAACTGCATTACAAAAGGAACCTTCAACAATTTGATCAAATCAAGTACCTACAGTACTTTAATCTTTGGCACAATTTAAAAATTATTTAGACAGAACCTCTTGGCCTTCCTTATCCATGGTGTCTTCAGCATGGCCAGCCACAGTAGAAAGAAATACAAGAAGTCGGTGCAGTGTGTCACAGTTACAGGGAGGCAGAAGGTAAATGAGAAGCTGTAAGGCACTTGTCTGATCTTCAGATTCCAGCACTGTTGAGGGAAGCATAAAGAAAATCCATTTATTAGGCTTCAAACTTTCCTCATTACATCTTAAGTGACATAAGTTAGCTTATTCAGTAAAAGTAAAGAATATATATAAAGTAAATGTTTGCAGATAATTTTGAATCAGTCCATCAAGTGCTCCTTGTAAAACTGCTTGTACTTATAAGTACAATTACCTCACTGTAAACTTGCAATACAGTTATAATATTGCACAACCTGAGCCATTTTATAAAGCGCGTATTTACATATGAAGACGATATCATTTTAAAGATGAAATGCAGCAAAATATTCTAAGCTCTACAGATGGCTCAACATCTATTACAGAGCTTATTGTGTGGCGATTGATAACTTGGAGAAAGAAAAGGAAGGACAGAAATTGGAGGTTAGTATGTTTGAAAGAGACAGTACTCCTGCAATAAATTATTTCATCGAAGGTCACACACGGCGCAGCAAGCATCTTGCGGAAGGCAGGAACAATCTCTGGATAGGGTGCCAGCTCGTCACTTTCACTGCGTCACTGTGTTCCCATGTTTAATAACATGCTTTAATGCCTATCATCATGAAAATTATATCAAGTATACATCTCAGTATTTAAATTACTCAGAGAGCTGTAATATCACAAATGTAATGGATTCTGTGTCCTGTCAGAGGAAGACAAAGCCCGTTTAAGAAGCACATAGTGATTGACACACATAGAGCACATAGAAGAACACATACAAAACACAGAATTTAACGTGCTATTTTAGTTACGATGGGATTTGAGAAACTAGTAGATTAAACGATTTTAAGATGAAGTTTATGATATTGTACTATAATGACAAAATAAGCTACATGATTAAAGTGGAAATTTTGAGCTTTTTTCTCACTGTGTCCCTATTTTTTTTCTTTTCTCTGTACCCTAATAAGCTTTCATATGACACTCAGAAGGTGGGGTACAACTCACCTTTTCACGCCGACTTTAATATCTGACAACTTCTTTTTTATTTCGGGCACTGTGCGACTTTGTGAACTTCAGCTTTTGAGTTTTGTTGTTTATACCACTGTTTTAACCAACACATAGTATGTTTTTCCTTGCCTCCACTTGATATTCGCTGAAATTCTTCTATTTTTCCCCGTGCTTTTGCCATTGTCTTTTCACAGAACAATGAGCTTAAGGGCTATTTATATTGATTTGCATATTCAAAGAGGCTTAATTCTGGGAGGAGTTGGGGTTGGGCAGCAGGCGCATGCAGGTGCGTTACTTTTCACGCTGACTGGGATTTATGGATTTATGGAAGTTGGCGTTCGCATAGATTTATGCATCTGGATTTTTTTGTGCAAACGCACATTTCCACTTTTGTCTGTATGCCATGTTTTAGTGTGAATTCTACACACGGTGTAATTTATGAGCCCCTGGTCCTTACTGACTATGCAGTATTTTTCCATAAAAACATGTTTATTAAAATTAATATAAGATATCCACAAACTCATAAATGTCAATCAATAAAGCTTCTTAATGGCTGATTTACTCACATTAAAGTACATACATATCATGCAAGGCCATGCTGATGTTGTGTGAATTTGACCCAGGAAGTTTAAGCCATTGTTCACACAAATCCTTTCTTTATGGGAAAAACCATGCAAGTTAAAAATGTCATGATATAAGGTTTTTATTGAAAATAATACAAATAATTTTAAAATAATATTTTTAAAATAAGGCGATATCCGTTTTACTAACATATCTAACAAAGGCTGCAGTCAGCTTGCTAAGACACCATTTTAAGGCCGTGAGAATGAAGCAAAATCAGGAAGTAGAGACATGTGAACTGTTTTTTGTACTTAATGTCATTCTAGCAAGAGGTGAAAATCAAAAGATATTTATAAAACAGACAAATTGTATAGCTGTCTGATATTTAAGCCCCAGATTCCATGCTTTGATGTTTTCAAGGAATTTTTTCAGCTGCTGTCTACTCCATTACAATTGTTTTTAGAACGTACAGTAAAATCAAACTTTTAGACTGCAAATAAAAATTGAATGGCAAATTTTTAACACTTGTGCCTTATGACTTCAGAAATTTGAATTCCACTGTGTGACAAATCACTGTGTGGAGTATGCAAGTTCTCCAATGTCCATTAACTCTAAATTAGTATAGTATGAATGAGTATGTGTGTGAGTGTGTTTTTTTTTTACTTGATGTTGCTAGAACATATTGAAAAAATGAAAAAAAAGCATGTTCAGAAAATGGGTTGATGAATGGATGTGGGTTACAACACGAAGACAGATAAAAAAATTATCTCTATAACAGCTACACCAGCACTGTAATGTTGAACTCATATCATATTTGACTTGACCAGCAGATTACAGAAAAGGAAAGGTGACTATGTATACAGTATTAGACTTACTGTACATACTGTTCCTGTATATGGCCACTGATTAGGCACACACATTCAATAATGAGTATACCCTCTATCCACAAAAAGTAACCAATTTGTCAGGACATAAATTAGCAAGGTTTCAAAAGCATAGTGCACAGATGTGTTGATTCCAGAAATTGCTGAAAATTAAGAGATGGTGGATACCTACTCTAAACATATCTGAAAACACATGCATCTTGACCAGACTACATTTAATGGCTGAGAAGGCCACTAAATTAAAATGGATTAATAGTCATATTTCTGGAACAATTCTTTTATATTCCTATTCTTGTGACAGTAATCTCAATTTTATGATGGATATAAAGCTGCCATGAAGAGATGTATCCAATTTATGTTCATATAATCAGTGGCTTCTATATTAAATACACCTGCTAATTAAAAGAACTGTCCTGCTTTTCTAAACAGATAATCATTTGTCTGCAACTCAATATATGCAACATGCAGACAAGGTCTAGAAGTTTAGTTGCTGTTTAATATACCAAGAATTACCATTACACGTTCTTAAAAAATATGATTAAAGGAGAATGGACAAATGCATTCAAGCTAACAAACAGGACACAAATATTTAAATAACAGCCTTTTACAAAACTTAACTAGTGTACAGCAATGTGCAGCAGTGATCAGCAACAACAGCCAGAAACGTTGTAGAGTTTGATTCCTATTAACTAAGAGCAGGAAGATTAGGTTACAAGTTCACCAACACGGGAAGTATGAAGCTTTAGAAAAATGTTGCCTAGTTGGACAAATGTCAATTTCTGTTGCAACATACAGATGAAATAGTGACATTTGGCATAAAAAGCAAAAATTAATTTATTCCTTATGTCTTGTCTCAGTAATACAGGGTAGTTGTAGTGGTGCACAGTCATGTCCATAATTGTCTGGACAGTGATAACATTTTCATAATTTTGGCTCTGTGTGCCACCACAATGGATTGGAAATGAAGCATTCAAGATGTGACTGAAGTGTAGACTTGCAGTTTTAATTTAAGGCATTTAACATAAACATTGTATGAGCCATTTTTATACATGGTCCCCCCAATTTTCAGGGTTAAAAAGTATTTGGACAAACTAACATAATCACGAATATAACAATCATTGTCAATACCTGGTTGAAAATCCTTTGCAGTCAAAGACTGCCTGAAGTCTGGAAACCATGGCCATCTCCAGGTACTAGGTTTCTACCCAAATGATACTTTGCCAGTTGTTTACTACAGCTGTCTTCAGGTGTTGCTTGTTCACTGGCCTTTCTGTCATCAGTTTTGTCTTCAGAAAGTTAAATGTTTGTTCATTTGGGTTGAGGTCAGTTGATTGACTTGGTCACTGAAGAATATTCCACTTCTTTGCCTTGAAAAGCATTTGGTTTGCTTTTGCAGTATACTTTGGCTCACTGTCCATCTGCACTATGATGTGTTTTCCTATCAGTTTTGCAGCATTTGTCTGAATCTGGGCAGAGAGTATAGCCCTGTATACTTCAGAAGTTATCCTACAACTTTTGTCAGTAGTCATATCATTAATAAACACCAGTGACCCACTCCATTGGCAGTCATACATGCCCATGCCATAATACTGCCTCCGCCATGTGTCACATACAACATGGCATGCTACAAATCATAAGCCATTATTTCTCTCCTCCATATTCTTCTTTATCCACCATTCTGGTACATATTGATCTTAATTTTATTTGTCCAAAGAAAACTGTTCCAAAACTGGACTAGTTTTTTAAAAGTAGTTTTTGGCAAAGTCTAATCTGTCCTTTCTGTGCTTGAGGGTTACCAATGGTTTGCACGTTGTGGTAGTCCCTCTGTATTTACTTTCGTGAAGTCTTGTCTTGATTGTAGACTTTGGCAATAATAGACCTACCTTCCAGAGAGTGTTCTTGGTTTGGCAAAATCTTGTGAATTGGGTAATCTTCACCAAGGAAAGAATTCTGCGATTGTCTAGCTCAGTTGTCTTCCATGGTTGTCTAGGCCTTCTTGTGTTGCTGAGCTCAATAGTGTGTTCCTTCTCTTTAAAAATTTGATCACTCCTGGTGTTTCTGCTATCTCTCTGATGGGTTTGTTTTGTCTTCTCTGCCTATTGATGGCCTGTTTTTACTGGCATGGACAGCTCTTTGGACCTCATATTGAGAATTAATAGTGACAGCCCCCAAAAGCAAATTCCACACTTGGAATCATCTCCAGACTTTCTACCTGCTTAACAATTAATGAAATAATGAGGGTTCTGTTCACACTTGGCTATGGAACAGCTTATCAGTCAATTCTGGAGGTCAAATAGGCCATACATTCTGCTGGATATGTGTACTTAATAAAGTCACTAATGAGGGTATATCCTGTAGTATGCAAAATCAATTTGTGTATTCAGTCTACTGTTAAAGACCATATTTTAATGTTATCCTCAGAAGAACACTTGACATTTGTGTAAAAAAATCACAAGTAACATTATATTTTAAAGAAAACATTTCCAGGAAATTTGAAAGAGGGAGTTTCTAGCAAGGGAACAGAGCATTTGGCCACAATAGTACCTAAAGATAAAATACGGTGTTGGAGGCACATAAGGGAAAGACTAGAAATCTTGAGGAAGTAAAATAGTTGGACAAAGGAATATTAGTGGCCATAAGACTGGTGGTGACAAAACCCAAATGCTTAATCCTCAAGAGGTTTATTTTATAGAAAGCACATTTCATCTAAAGTGCCTTTTGAAAGAATTTTGAAAGTTGTGCCTTACTATGATTGCTTTTGCCTAGTTTTGTGCCTTGGAGTGCTTTGCTATGACATTCTTGTGCAGTAACTGTATTTACCAATAAATATCTGTATAATCTTGATAAATGTCTCCAAAAAAGGTGGAAAAAAGTTGGAGCAATTGAAAAGTTGGTGCAATTTCTTTTACATATCTTCCATAACCGCATTTTTGAAAGTGCTATTAGTGTAACTGAGTCCTGTGATGGACTTGCACTTGTTGGTTCCTGCCTTGCAGCCAGGATAGGCTTTGGCCCTTTATAACCCTAAATTGGACTAACTGAGTTTAGTAATGTAATACGAATGTAAAATGACAAACCACTTCTGACATGCTGGGTATAACAGTACAATCGTTAGTCATTTACTCTTACTAATTAATGTACTAAAATACCCAAGCACAATGTCAAATAAAAAGACATTCCTTTGAACAGTTAGTGAAAAATATCTACTCTGAAATTCTTTACTGTAAATAAAGTCAAATATAATACCCTCTGCCATACTGGTGTCTTAATCTGACTTAGAGAAAGCAAAACAACTTTTTCACTAATCCCTTCCATTTAATACTTAGTGTAAGGTTTCAAATGTAATCATCTGGCACATCAATAGAGATTATCTCTGACCTCAGCTTATTTTTTTCCTTCATCACAGTCTTTAGTGAGTTGGAGAATGGGTGTGCTTGAGATAGCACAACTTCTTTCAAATCTCTAAGAAATTGCCTATAACCAATGGGGTATTAAATTTCTAATAACCCATTTCTATACATTCAAAGTCCACATCTAAATACACCCTTTTCTATTCCTTGTATGCATCTGAGAGCTTGTCATCCATTTTAATGGAGATTTTTACAAAGCACTATTTTTGTGTTCACATTTGTGCAGTTGTTAAAGATTCTCACAAGATTTTACGCCATTTTCCTGTAAAGTCAAGTTTCTCTTTAACCCAGCTTATCAGTGTGAGGGAATCAGTCATAATAATCAAAGGTGATCAGGCCAAGCCACTCCATCCCCAGCAACTCCTTCCAGAATTAATGGGTAATTTCCATAAGCTCTCAGGCCTATGAAGTGATATAATCTCTCTGTCCTCCATCCCTGCATGTCCTGGGTCTGACCCTAGCTCTACTCAGTCAGATGTACCTGGTAAGACACGCTCCCCATCATGGGAGACATCCAAAGGATATCCTTATTACATATCCAAACCATCTCAGTGCTCCTGGTTTCTCTATTTTAGGTGTGATCTGTTAAATTTAAGTGGAAGTGTCATTCATGAAAATCATTTTTGGATTTCTCTTTGTCTGATCGCCACCAATGATCTTGTGAAGTATGAGTAAAATGCAACAGGCTACTCTGACTTGTCTGCAAAGAAAGACATACCAATACTACAAAAAAAATCACACTGGAAACAAACAAATAATTTCAGTTATCAAAAAAAATAAAGGACCGATGGCTTATCACCAGCTTATTCACCACTCTCACATGCTTTGACTGGTAAAAAGGAGTTTAGCAAGTGGTTTACCAAATACATTTCTTGTAAAGTTACAAGTAACTGTCCAGAAACCTTAAAACATTTGGAATTTATTGCAGAAAACTCAGTATTTTTAAGTGACTACATGTTATTTGGTATTTGAAAAGGTGTAACATTTTGAAATCCCAGAAATTTTTGACAACATTTTGCACTGTAATCATGAGACATTTGTAACTTTTTTTTCTGTAAATGTCTGGAGCCTAAATAGGGATGCAGAATCTTTAGTCATGAAGCCCCTAAGGGAGGCCAAACTGTTCTCAGCCTTTACAGATTATCAAAGCTCAATACACATATTATCTGTAACATGCATTTGGTACAACTTCTGGAGAGGTTGTTCATATTTCTTCTTAATAAACACAGAAGCATTTATTTGTGTTTGGATGCTATTGTTAACTTTTTAATTGTCAATCTCTTCTACAATAATGCTTGGCTTCACTGCCAGATCGATCAGCTGTAGAGGTTTCGTAACTATTAACCAACCCAAAGTTAAACTTTCTTCAAATTTTACTGTAGTTATTGTAATTTTCCTGTGCTGTGAGGTACTCAGGAAGGTGCTGGACAACTGTTTAAATAATAAACGATGGAATTTAGTTTTTTGCTTGTCTTCTGCCAGTAAATTCTATATCTAATATATGGTCACTAGTCCATTATAATGACCTGTCTCACACACATACACATACACACACCCACACTCATATGAGGCCAGCTTAAAATCACTAACTAACCTAACATTCATGTCTTTAGGATATGAGAAGAAATTAATTCATATTATTAAATTCTATGCATATATACGTATTTTGTATAATTCTATGTATATACTGCATGGTGTTTGCATTTTTGGTTTATATGATTGCTAAGTATTACTTTAATAATACTGTACTGCATTTGTAAATAAATGCAGCATGCTACAAAAGATAAACTAAAGGTATATACTGAATATCTATTATGTGACTTAGTTAATTATATTTCCAATTAATACTGCTTTTCTTACATTTTTGCAGTGTTTGTTGTTTTGCAATGTTTGATGTTGTTGTATCATTCTTGTGTAATCTGTTTTGAAATATGACAGTGAGTTTGACTCTGTTTTATTCAGAAAAATGTTAAATACCTACTAAAATAATGAACAGTCTCACTTCTGTTTTTAATTGACAAAGTGTTTAATGTTCACGGTAAATAAATATACATGCAAAGAATAAACTTGAGCTGTTTTATATTTGACAAGCTATGAAGCATTCTTAGACAGTCTACCCTACCAAAAACAATTAAACTGAATTCAGCATCACTGCGACCTTGAAAACAAATTAACAGGTTTGAAAATTGGCACATGGGAGCCAACTATGTCAGTTCAATGCTCCTTCTAAAAGAACACAATGTTATCAAATATGGTGAATATTTCTAAAAAACATTCCACGTCACAACAGAAACAAGTTAAACAATCATATAATAAATCATAGTACTACAGTACTGCTTATTTTTAAGAATAAAACACATTTTCTTAGGTTATTCACAATTTTTTTTCATTCAGGTTCTATTTGGTCACATGTTTTTTGCTTTACTCCTGCAATGTCATAAACAGTGAAACTCTTTTCATAAGCCACCTAACTGCTTTCTCCTTACCACATAACTTTTCACTTCTATTTCTACCTTTTCCTTTAGTTATGTGTTTGTCTTTTTCTGTTTCTCTGAAACTCTACACATCCACTTAATCATTCTCAAAATGTTTGACGTTGAGTTTGTAAAGAATTATTTACAATCAGTGTGTAAAACATTATATACAATTCTTGGAACATTTTACTCCAGTGGAATTTATCTGTAATGGTTTAACAGATCTACCACTTCTGAATGCTTCACATGATATTTTCATTAAATGGCAGATACTCACGCAATGTGTTAATGAAGGCAGTGTAGAGCTCTCGGGTAAGAAGTGGGTCTGGAATGTCTCTGAGGAATTCTTTCAGCAAAGCTGCAACATCATGAACACTGTGTTCCTCGTCTAGCACAACATCTACACCACGGTCAAACTCCTCCCTAAGCTGAAATTTAAAGTATTATTATTACCTTTTAGATACACTGGGTTTTAAACAGACATTTGTTATATTTATATTTGGCATCAATACAACACAAAATCACTAAATTTCAGTTTTTTAATTAAATTAAACATATGACATCATTACCTAGAAGAGTTAAGAGAGCACCATGTTTTGGTAAGGCACTTTTTCCTAAATATTATGATATGGTATATTTTATTTTCCTAAATATTTTTTCAAATGTATTTATTAAAAGTCACTTATGAAAAGGGAAATGTGAGATATCTGTAGACTGCTTCCATCACTCATTTAGTATTCATCTTCATTAGTGCTCTAAATATTATATTATATGTTGTCAATTAAAATATACATTATGCTTACAACAGAACTATACCAACAGAAAGACAAATGACCATGCCAGATCACATCTGTGCATTCAAGGTTGTCATTCAGCTGAAACTTTTGTAATGGCTATGGAAATAATATATGCCAACTAATATAAACTGAAATAATAAAAGACAAAAAAATTGACAAAGAAGACAGAAGGGCACTTAATAAATTACTTGCCATTGTGGACAAAGACATTTACCCTTTTTACGACATTCTCTTTTGGACAGAAAGAACACATTCAGCAACAGGCAGGTCCTAATGCATTGGCACAGACAGTCCTATGGGAGGTAATTTCTGCCAGCAGCCATAACATGTTATAATGAATTTCCTAATTGCCACAGTGGTGTTGATATCTTACTTTCTGAAGGGTACTGAGTTGTTGCTTACACTATAATACAGTACATTCATTCAAACAAACTGTCCCCTTTATATGTATTATTTTTGGAGACCTTAATTGTAGAGATTAACTAATGGATGTAAGATCTAATATCCTGTGAGAAAGATGAAAGGCTTGCCTTGAATTACAAACTGTTTTTATTTGCCCTGTGTTTTGAACATGATTTTTTCTTTGATGTGGCCTCCGATGAAGCATACAGAAAAAAAAAAAAACAAAACCATAAAAAATGAAAATAAGTAAATGTAAAGGGAAAAGACCTTTTGCAATAATACAGAATTTATGCAAGATCTAAAATGGCAAAATGTTCTTTTTTATTGGTTGCCCTTGGCTTCCCATAACCCAAAATAAATAATCAGGTTAAGTAAACATATATATAGATTGAAATAACACAGTAAACTATATATTTCTCACTGTCAGCATGTGTAAATTGTTGTCCTAACTTCTTTACATGAAGTCACAGAAAACTATGCAAAAATATCAAATTTTAATTTCTGTAGATATACAAAAGGACATGCTTAATTATTTTTTGAGATTTTAAATTACTCAAAATGTAATATGTGAAAAGGTTAATATTTTCTTCATATAATAGAGTAAAAAGTTGCTGTTCACATAGTTCACAGATGTATAAACCACAATCAAAATCGGCAGTTCTTTTTACATTTCACATTTTATTGATGTCAAAGCATCAATACAAAATATAAACTATTCAATGAGCAACGTTTATAACTGAGGGTTCCATCAAAGAGATCTATTTCAAACTCTCTTCTTTGCCACATTATCAGGCAAAACAGAATGGTTAGAAGATTTGGAGAAATTAGGCATGTTCAATAATGATTTTAAATACTGCTAGGATTGAGGATACTGAGGACCATATTGATAAAATTTCTCAATATAATGAAATATATTGTAATTGTTTCTTGTAGGGTTCAAGTATTTTGATGTCTTTTGTTGTTTAGATAGAGAGATAGATATTCCTTTTTTAAATTTCCCCATGGCATTAATAAAGTTTATCTAATCTAATCTAACCTAATCTTATCTAATCTAATCTAATTTAATTACACTGCTCATAAAAATTAAGAGAACACTTAATTATCACAGTCTAACACGAAGTCAGTTAAGCTTCAGGGATATCAATCTCCCCAGTTAGGAAGCAGAAGCGATTGTGAATCAGCTTCACCTGCTTTGGTGCAAATGAAAGTGACAACAGGTGCAGTAGAGAGGCAACAGCAAAATAACCCTCAAAAAGGGAATGGAGGCCACAGACAAGTGCTCTCTCCTTATCCTTCCTGACAGATTTTTCCCTAGTTTCGCGTTTTGCTAGTGCCCTTGTCACTACTGGTAGAATGAAGCAGTAACCTGCAGCTGATTCAGCTTGCACAGGTAGTGCAGCTAATCCAGGATTGCACATTCATATGTGCCGTTATAATAAGGTCTGCTGTGTCTCCCAGCACAGCCTCAAGAGCATGAGGGAGACACCAGAAGATGGGCTATTACACAAGGAGAGCTGGACGAGGCCATAGAAGGTCATGAACCCAGCAGCAGGACTGGAATCTGCTCCTATTGCAAGAGTTAACAAGAGGATCACTACCAGAGCCGTACAAAATGATCTCCAGCTGGCTACTGATACACATGTTTCTGACCAAACTGTCAGAAACAGACTTCATGACGGTGGCATGAGGGCCCAATATCCTCTAGTGGGACCTGTGGTCATAGCCCATCATTTTCCAGCTTGATTGGAATTTGCCAGCGAATACCACAATTGGCAGCTCAGCCACTGGTGCCCCATTCTCTTCACATATGACAGCAACTTCACACTAAGCACGTGACAGACGTGAAAATGCCTGGAGACGCCGTGGTGAACTTTATGCAAACTGCAACACCATCCAGCATTACCAGTTTGGCAGGGGGTCAGTGGTGGTCTGGGGAGGCATATCCTTGGAGGGTCAGAGAGACCTCCACGTATTAGGCAACGGTACCCTGACAGCTGTATGTACTGGGATGAAATCCCTGCAGCCACTGAGTCCTTCCAGGACTAGAGTTGGGGACCCCTGCCATAAAAGATGGAGGCTTTAAGAATTAATGTTGTCCAGTTATGTACATTTTTTGCTTTTTTATCTCAGTTACATATCAGTGTCTGTAATCTTCAAACCATTCAGTATAATCCTGATATTCCTTTTAGTTACTTGTAAGTTTCTGATCTGTTCAAGTGTAAAGTGTATGTTTTCAATATACAATGTATAAAATAATAAAATACAGTGAAACCTTTTCAAAACTTAAAATTGATTTTTTTTATCAGGTGCTCTTGTTTTCATAGGTATGATGGGTAACTCTAGTCTAATATTTCCAATCGATTTTAAGAAGTTTATTCTTTTCATTAATTCTTTACTCATCATCTGTAGATTAAACTTTCACATGTCCTTGACTTTCACCAGAGTGGACTCTCTTTTTACAATAGTTTAAACTTTTGAAATACTATTGCCTGCTTGTTTGAGTGCTAATGCAGGTTTATTATCTACTTTACTTATTGCAAATTAAACTTTCTTAAGTGCCTGTCCTTCTGGACTTGAATGGCATGCCCCAAAAGTATTCTGACTCTTCTGCTGTGGATAAAAACACTCAAATCTTGCTTCACATATTGGCTTTGTGCAAATTCTTCATTAACTTTCTAACTTAAGTTTTACTTGTCCCTATTGTAAATTCCCAAAGGCATTGACTTTAAAGAGTAGTGTGCATCTTAAAACTAGGAATTTTAAGTAAATTACCTCTCATGTGACCACTGCTGTTTATAGATATCTTTCTTTTAAAATGAGACCAATCACCACTCACTTCACATGTGTAAGTTTTCCTCTAGTGTAGATGAAAAGGATTAAAAATGTAGAAAGAGTTTCAAAAACTGTTAGCAAACACCAAAAAAAAGAGGCTTGCAGTAATTGAAACAGTCTCATCAAACAAACTACTTTTCACTGATGTCAATGTGAGGAACATTGTGTGTACAGTATCCTAGTCCATTAGCAAATGACAAAATATATATGACAAAAATACCAGATCCTCTAAGCTAATACTTGCTGCAACATCCTGTCTGTAACAACACAAAGTCTTTTTCTATTATTTTCTAATATTACACTGTTCTTTTGATTAGAAATATACCAAATATTTTATATTTTAAGTGTACACATAACCATTGCCCTTCTTAATTCATGTTTTTAGTTATGTTTATGTCCTGAGACTCAAATAGCTAAACCAAGAGCAATATTTGTTTTCAATCAAACAATTTTGAAATACAGTAAGTTTGCGTCATTATAATGCTGGATCATCATCCTGCAACCACATTGCAGCTTTCTGAAACAGGCAACTAGTTTTTGCTCAGTACTTAGAAAGATCACAATGCCATTTACATTAATAAGAATGCTAGGGCCACAGACAGCAAAACAGTCTACTCCATATTTCATGAAGAGTACAAAATTCTTAACTTTCTATGCAGACTTCCTGTGAGGTTAGATAGATAGATATATACTTTATTAATCCCCAAGGGGAAATTCACATACTCCAGCAGCAGCATACTGATAAAAACAGTATTAATTAAAGAGCAATAAAAGCGCAGTGCAAGTTAAAAAAAAAGCAAGGTGGAGAGTGTGATATAGGAATAACAGTCTATAATCTTGTGTAGTGTAAACGTTTACCTCCCATCTCTGTCAGCTTACCCCTAAGGAGTAGAGGTTAAACATACTGATGACGTGAGTGAACAGAGTTTAATTCTAATCTCTTCTAACGATAGCATCTTGTCCCATTCAAAAACCATTTGACCAAATCCAAGTGATTTAGTTTGTTTCTTGTTATTGGTAACTGCATTTTTGTGACATTCCTTCCAAATATGCTATTAGCTATGAGGTGCTATCTAATGTGGATCCGGAGATGTGATGCTCGCAAGATGCAATCAGATGCTTCAGTTCTCCAATTGGAACATCTTTGATTCTTATTTCCTCCATCACTATAAGATTTTCACCTTTATTCTGTATACCAGGTACTTCCGTAGTTCATTTTAAAGAAAATCAACTGGCCAATTTTATGAATTAGTTTTCTGTTATTCTCCCAGTTTAATGTAGCAGAACTTATTAAGTTCATGTCTGTGATGCATGCCTACAGAGTAGTCCACGGGTTAGTACCTATGTACAGTATTTGGAGACACTTGTGATATCCTTTACTTCTTCTTGACAACTCGGGTCTGGCAAAAGGCATCTGGTGATGTCACCCCTGTGTGACAACAATCCTCAATTCAGACTCTTTTCATGTGTAGCTCCTAGCTAGAGGAATGAGCTGACTAACTCCATTCAAAGTTCTGACATCCTTGATGGTTTTAAGAAGCATTTAATTCTCTTGTTTAATGATTTCTTGTCTAACACACATTTGGCTTTTATAACAAAAGAATTGTAACTAGATAGAACTTTGTTCTGAGCTCTTCAATTGCGATGATCAGTTTTGTGACCTTGTCCTGTAACACTTCTTTCTAAACAGTCCTCTAGACTGATGTTTACTAGATTATGTTGACCTCTTTTTTTAAGCTGTTTTAGATAAAACAATCTGCTAAGCAAACAAATGTAAAGGTAATGTACACATATGCATAGTTTAAAAAAAGGATTATATGGACTATTTTTTTAAAGGTACAGTTAAATTAAAATAATACATAATTTCACTTAGCCGGCACTATATATGTATTGTACAATGTATACAAGCAAATTCACTGACATTTATTCTTTAAGCTTACAAAAATATTGTAAACAAAATATCTTACTTGTCGTACTCTCTTCTTCGAACTTCCAACTCTGAATATCCCTACTGTCTGAAGCGCTGAAATAAAAAATAATGTTTTTCACAAATTTTTTTAATCATAATATATTTTGTATTTATAATGCCATCTTCATTATGTTTTCCCTTAAATGGTCATGAGAAGCCATGATTTCTACCATGTCTGACAATAGACAGTCACAGTATATAAATTCATCAACTAATATAGCCAAGATATTTTTGTCTTTTTTATTGACCAAAAATAATTTGGATGACATATTTAGAAAGGAAATATATATAATATAAGAATGACTTGATGTAGGAGAATGAAAACAATAGCAATCCATAAAACTCAAATAACAAGTTATTGTATCAGCCAGGATTGACTTCTAATTGGGCTGGGACAAAAACAGCCAGTGAAGTTCTCTGGGATTGAACTTGGGAACCGTTCACATTGTTGAATGGAAAACTTTAACATAATACTTGCAAACCTGCTTAATCTAATTCAGGGTCATTACAAGCTGGAACCTAACCTGGGTACAAGTTTGGAAACTTACCTAGACAATGTGTCAGTCCATTGCAGGGACCACATACACAACATCCAAATTCGATTGACAATGTATATTTTAGGATCAAAGGATAAAGATGCTTTATAAAATAATTTACAATAAAATAGACATATAAATGCAACAGATACTGTAGTGGTATAAATGAATAGAATAATGAGAAACAGACATTGCAGACAGAGCTGATTAAAACTGTTTTGTCTAATGTGAAGAGACAAATGCAGGAAGATGGTATTTTACTGTCTGAAAAAAGAGAGAGAAATAGGCAGAACAAGCACTATATAAAAATGGGATCAGATACACAGATTC
Organism: Polypterus bichir lapradei; assembly: GCA_026402145.1. Classification (NCBI taxonomy): domain Eukaryota; kingdom Metazoa; phylum Chordata; class Cladistia; order Polypteriformes; family Polypteridae; genus Polypterus; species Polypterus bichir. The sequence goes on along the minus strand of JANRMT010028174.1, from coordinate 56,681,164 downwards.
ACATAAAAGACAGTTTATAAAACAAACTGAGAGATAGATAGAGACTGATGGAAAAAGTGGTTTATAAAATAAAGTGTCAGACAGATAAATGAAAAAAATATACAAGACACTATATCTACAGGTTTGCAGGAAATGGGCATAAAGAAAAAAAATCACTCCATCTATTCATCCAGTACAAGTTTGTCGTAGCCGAGTTTATCTGGGTAACACTGTACATAAGTTAAGAAACAAATCTTAATGACAGGACATTCAGTAGGATAATTTAAATGGCATCAGTTAATTTGGAATGTACATTTTTAGGCTTTGGGAAGAAATTCAAGTATAGGCAGAAAGATTAAGTCATATGAAAGGATTATGTGAAAAGGGTACATAGAGTGCGAATAAAAACTGAGTTTCTGGAGCACTGAGACAACAGTGCTAATCACTATGAGACAACTCTAAATTGAAAAGTACAGTTTAATGTAAAAATGTATTCATATTTTAGTAAGCTGCAAGACCCCAATTGAAGACAGGTACATATCAATTTAATGACAACATCCACAGTGATGAAGCATGGTTGACAGAAGGGAAGAAAAAGTTAATGGAAGACATAACACATACAAAATAAAAGAAAAACATACTAAACTATTTTTATAATATTCTAATGCTGATTCTATATTTTTAAGTAGCCCAAAGTTTTAGGAGATGTAATGGAATCTCTAGAATTTCTTAAAAATGTCTAAATAACATTAGCAAATTACGTCAACACTTGCCAATAAATTCCGTTCTGCTTTTGTAACTTTTTAAAGGCACTAAGGTGGCCTTTCAGAAGCAAGCTAGTTGATAATAACAGTACAACCTCAAACTTACTTTATATGTTTTGGGTTGTGATAATGAGTCTTACGGGTGGCACAGTGGTAGCACTGCTGCCTCGCAGTTAGGAGACCCGGGTCCGCATTCCCGGGTCCTCCCTGCGTGAAGTTTACATATTCTCCCCGTGTCTGCATGAGTTTCCTCTGTGTACTCCGGTTTCCTCCCACAGTCCAAAGGCATGCAGGTTAGTTGGATTGTCGATTCTAAATTGACCCTAGTGTGTGCTTGGTGTGTGGGTGTGTTTGTGTGTGTCCTGCAGTGGGTTGGCGCCCTGCCTGAGATTGGTTCTTGCCTTGCACCCTGTGTTGGCTGGGATTGGCTCCAGCAGACCCCCGTGACTCTGTGTTTGGATTCAACGGGTGTAAAAATGGATGGATGGATGGATAATGAGTCTTCAGAAACTGCACTGGACAAAGTGGCAGTCCTTTAGGTTGGTTCAACTAACCTGCCATATTTCTGTGTTTGTGAAAAGAAACTCGAGGACAGATGAAAACCTGCACTGGGATTTGAATCCAGGATGCTAATTTCATGAGGCAACAGCACCTACCAATACACCACTGTGCTGCCTTAGTATGGGGATATTTACAGTAGGTGGAAATACTTTAGTACATTTAAGGCAGCCACCAGGAGGCAGCTGGAACACACAGTAATTCACCATGGCACACTTAAACATGTAGATAAAGATACTACGGTGATGTTCTGTTTGTATCTGAATCTAAAATTACAATGTAATCATTTATTTCAGGCAAAATTATTAAAAAAAAAAAAAGCAAAATGTTACAATATGAAAACCAATAGCTGATCAATATGTAGCTAAAAATATAATCAATAACAACAAAAAAAATCAAAAACAAAAAGCAAATGTAAAAATTATTGGATGAGGGGATGAATGAGATTGTGTATCTCTTACACTTGACAATTTATGAAAATCCCACGCACAACTCAGGCTAAAATAGAAATGGTATATTGTAACAACAACAATAATAATAATAAGAAGAAGAAGCAATCTTGTAGCAGCTCCTGACATAATCATGATTGACAAGGAAACTGTCAAGAACCTGGAACCAGGCAAAGTGTACAGATACCTTGATGATGATGAGAGTGATGACATGAAGCACAATCTTATGAAATCCAAGATCAGCAAACAGTACTATTGTCAAGTGTGACCTGCCATCAAGACAGAGCTCAGCTCACGAAATAAGATCTCAGCCATCAACAGCCTGAATGTACCAGTTGTTCTATATAGATCTGGCATTACCTTCTACAAGTGCAAGCGGACGCAGAGTATCTCTACATCTCACAATGCTAAGGAGGCTGAGGACTTTTAGAGGTCAAGACAGCAGAGAAGGTTACAATTGTCACTCTGTGCAAGTACCTTGAGTGGACCGGCTTCTGCAATTGCTGCTCAAACACCACAAAGCTCTGCACAATCACAAATCCATTGTGAAGGGAGGCCACAAATAAAAAAAAGGTATGGTTTGTCAGAGACCACTAGTACTCAAGTCCAACATGGCGAGGCGAGGATGCAGCACTACATAAAGCTACTACACTGCCAGTTCTTCAACAACCTGGACAAGCCATTCGTCAACAAGGATCTAATACATGCATGGCTTCAAAGTGCATGTCTCAAGGGTGAAACTAAAAGACTTATCACAGCCACTAAAGATTAGGTCTTAAACAGCTGGGAAGCTGAGGAGTCCACCGGCCACATAGTGTCTGGATTCCATGAACAGGCCCTGAAGGAACATCTTGAATGTTTCTATGGTGCACAAGTGGTATGAGAATACACCAAACATTGTCATTGATGAAGGAGACTTTGTCGTCATGTGGATCAAGACCATTCCCACAGAACGTACCATCACCACCAACAGGCCAGACATCATACTCTATGACATGAAGAGCAAGTCGTGCATCTTCATCAATGTAACATCCTGAGCAAGAATGCAGAGAAGATGTTCAAGTATAAAAACCTTGAGATCGAAAGCAGTTGGACAAACTCCAATTTAGAGTCAGCAAGATCCAGAAGATTGCACTCCTCTGAATGGCCTGCATTCTTAAGATGATTCCTCTGCTGAATAACAAGCAGAGTTGAAGCCTATTCCAGCAGTATCTAAAGTGAAGCAGAAAGCAACAGTGGACAGGATGACATACTTCTGCAGAAGCGATTCATGTATACAGCCACACTTGCAATCATAATTGAGACCTAAACATAATCACTAAATTAACCCAACACCCATGTCTTTAATATGGGGGAAGAAAGCTTGACTACCTGGAGAAAACCCAAACAGAAACTGGAAGCAAGCTCCAGTTTCCAAAAAGACAGACCTGCTCCAGGATTCAAACTCAGATAGCTGAATATTTGAGAAAGCACTAATAATTACATCATTGTGCTTCTTTCTTTTCGGCTAACATTAAATTTCTGGAATCTGTTTCAAATTAATTTTTCTAGTACTCATAGGAGCAGATTAAACCACTTTTATGGATCTTCAGTTAAGGAACAATTAAGCTGCATAACCTCTTGTAAAAAACAACTAGCTATTCAATAATTTAATAGTTTATGATGTCTGTCCAAATGCTGTGGAATTCCTTTACCCAGTTTTGTATCACTAATCTATTCTTTTGCTCAAAAGATGACTTCTTACTGAATGTTTGCAAAATAACCACATATGACACTAGATAAACAAAAGACAACTTGTGTCTAAGAATGTGTCAGGTAGAAGCTTAACCTCTGTTATAGATGTCTTGAATCTTGGGTTGAAAAAAGAGGATACAAAAGGCTTGATTTCAGTTCTGCTGAGGTCACTTTTGGTACAGTAAGAAGAACCATCTGGCTTATTTAGATGACATTTCTGTGTGCAATTAAAAGTTGGGGTTGCCATTAGTCAAAAACAGTTGACACTTTATGAACTATAACTATAAACCTTTGAAATTTCACAGACATGACAGCAGAATTCATGACTTAAAATTGGTTCTTTATAGATGGAATGGTCAAAGGGCAGAATACTACGAGTTTGCCTTCCACTTTGTTTATATAACAGGACAGCTGAACTAAAATTCTTAAAAGAAACAAGCAAATCCCTATTTTGTATTTGAGTGAACTTCCACATCCTCTCCCACCCAACATTTCCTGGGATGTTGTGTGAAGTCTACACTATTTGTCCTTAGCAAGAGCTTCCTCCTCAACTCCAAAGACAAGCTGCCGCCTTCTTTAACACTGGTAAGCAGCCATTGTTTATGTGTACGCTTTTAGAAGACAGGGATCAGATTTAGGAAAAGATGCCGACTTGGATCCTTTGTTTAAAAAACTATTTTACTTTGCCAAATATATGGAAATGAGATCAGAACATTAATGGAATCGACAAATTTAAAAACCTTTATTTATATCAACAATATTCGGTCTTTATAACAGAGCTAAGGATATACAGTACTCAAATTATAAACTGAAAAGATTTTTATTCCAGGACATTAGTTCTAATGCTTACTTTCACTACCTTTATTCATTTAGGTTCCAGTTTTATCCAAAGACGCTTATATAAGACATTGACATCATTTAACTATTTCAACATATCTGCAAGGGCAGCATGGTGGCGCAGTGGGTAGCGCTGCTGTCTCACAGCTAGGAGACCTGGGTTCGCTTCCCGGGTCCACCCTGTGTGGAGTTTGCATATTCTCTCGTGGGTTTCCTTCCAAAGACATGCATGTTAGGTGCACTGGCAATCCTAAATTGCCCCTGTGGTGGGCTGGTGCCCCATCTGGGATTTATTTCCTGCCTTGTGCCCTATGCTGAGATTGGCTCCAGCAGACCCCTGTGACTGTGTAGTTAGGATATAGCGGGTTGGATAATGGATGGATGGAACATATCTGCAATATGGAGAATGACAGGTTAAGGAACTTGCTCTGTTTTACTTAATTTGTTGGCAAATTAACAAGTCCTGGTAAATGTGTACTAATCTTTCTTTGGAAACATATAAGAAAAATATTATAATGGACCAAAAAAATAATTTTGAACTTTGCATCACATATTGCTTAAGAGTATACAATTACCAAATCAATTAGTCCTTCAGGAAAATGAGGGTTAACTCTTAAAGCTCTGTTGTTAAAAGTGAAGCCATATGAGCCATGAACCAGTCTCCTGGTTGCCACCACAATAGCAAAAGTTGCACAGCTGACTATCAAAAGTCAATCACAGCAGCAGAATAAAGTTAAGGGCTTACAAGTGAACCTGCAGGAACAACAAAAACAAGTTGCTGGCTACAGCAACTGAGGTATTAAAAGCATTCGACAATAACAGTTTTCACAGCAACACTGTTAGATAACATTTAAGAGTGCTGCTTCACATGTCTCAGCATACATACCTGCACAAACAAACCACAAGACTCATCCTGTGTGCTTATGTTCAGTATATCGTGCCACCTATTCAATTGATATAACCCTCCAAGGAAAATTACTAGAATGGTTAATACTAATGAGTTAAGCAGTTTTCACAGTGCAAAGAAAATTTTAACAGCCTTTTTGAATAATTAGTACCACTAAAATTTCTAGTCTGTCAGGAAATCTTGATGCCTTGGGCTACTGGACTCAAACACTTGTAATCTTAAAGAAATTTTAAATTGGTTTACCAAAGGTGTTTTTCTTCTGTTGTTGAGTAAAACTGAATATTCTCTTCTCACTGTACTATGGCTGGTGGGTTATTATTCTTCCAGTTGAGCAGGATAAGATGTTGTGCCAGCATGGAAGAGCAGGTTATCACCATAGATTGTTCATTAAGCTGCAATATTTCAAGTGGAGTTATACCAAGGACTTTGTAAACCCAAGACTACTTCTTCTTTTGGCTGCTCCCGTTAGGGGTTGCCACAGCGGATCATCTTCTTTCATATCTTTCTGTCCTCTGCGTCTTGTTCTGTTACACCCATCACCTGCGTGTCCTCTCTCACCACATCCATAAACCTTCGCCTAGGCCTTCCTCTTTTCCTCTTCCCTGGCAGCTCTATCCTTACCATCATTCTCTCAATATTCCCAGCATCTCTCCTCTGCACATGTCCAAAGCAACGCAATCTTGCCTCTCTGACTTTGTCTCCCAACCATCCAACTTGAGCTGACCCTCTAATGTACTCATTTCTAATCCTATCCATCCTTGTCACACCCAATGCAAGTCTTAGCATCATTAACTCTGCCACCTCCAGCCCTGTATCCTACTTTCTGGTCAGTGCCACCGTCTCCAACCCATATAACATAGCTGGTTTCACTACCGTCCTGTAGACCTTCCCTTTCACTCTTGCTGATACCAGTCTGTCACAAATTACTCCTGACACTCTTCTCCACCCATTCCACCCTGCCTGCACTCTCTTTTTCACCTCTCTTCCACAATCCCCATTACTCTGTACTGCTGATCCCAAGTATATAAACTCATCCAAGGGCAAGGGCAAGGATTTCAGTCTCTAGATGTGCAAAGCTGGTAGAGACATACCCTAAAAGACTGGGAGCTGTAATTGCAGCAAAAGGTGGTTCTACAAAGTATTGACTCAGGGTGTTGAATAATTACGTACACCCCACTTTTCAGCTATTTATTTGTAAAAAATGTTTGGAATCATGTATGATTTTCGTTCCACTTCTCACGTGTACACCACTTTGTATTGGTCTTTCGCGTGGAATTCCAATAAAATTGATTCATGTTTGTGGCTGTAATGTGACAAAATGTGGAAAAGTTCAAGGGGGCCGAATACTTTTGCAAGGGTTTAACTTCTTCAGTCTTTCCTCATAACTCATATACTGCTGTCCTGGAATCATTCAAGTCGCTCACCTATGGATTTTTTCTAACACTTGTTTGTTTTTGTTGTATCCTGGACACCAAAACTGCTTGTAGTACTGCAGATGCAGCCTCACTAGTGTGTTATAAAGTTTAAGAATAACTTCCTTTGACTTTTATTCCATACATTGTGCTATACTGTACATCCCAATATTCCATTACCTTTCTGAATGGCTTGCAAATACTGCCTGGAGGTTGATCGTGACAAGTCTACTGTGACTCATACAGTAGGTTCTTCTCATAAGGGATAGTTTCAAGTTTTGGACCTATATTCAAATCTAACTTCTGTCACAAATCTGCCAAAGCCTGTGTAGTATCCATGTCTCTCTGTAATGATTCAACAGATTCTAGATTATCTGCCAAACCACCTAGCTTGGCATCATCTGCTAACTTAACCACCTTCTTGTTTATATTCCTGTCCAGATAAGTTATTTATATTAAAAATAGTAGCAGCCCTAGTACTGCATGGGAATACACTCTTGGTAAGGAACATTTTAACAAGAAAGGTTCCTTTTTTTTCAAATGTGTCATACACTTTTTCAACAACTAGGATATCATAGTGAAGAGAAAACCGTAATGTTGTTTGCCTTTTTAAGCCATTTGATCACTTTTCCAATTCAGCAAACTCTTTAGTTGAACAGTACTTGCTAGCATTGGGAATTCTTTTTTCAAATTTTCTCCTCAAACACGTTTAATTAAAAGGTTGCAATATAAAAAATATGATTCATCAGAGCTTACCGTATTTTTCTATGTGCTGGCAACAACTGTCAACTAGTCTAGGGACTTGACGGTAAATTGGGTTAAGGCTTAGTTTCTTGTCTCTCTGCTTCTCCTTTTTGTTCTGAGCTTCTGTTGGCAGAGACAACTGAAGTGCTTCTAATAATCTTGACTGGTTGTCATCTAGATCTGTTATGGAGTCGACAGACATACCACCCTGAAAAGATGAGAAAAAAAAGAAAAGTAAGGCAAAGAGATGTACTGAATAAAACAAACTAAATGCATGTATATGGAATTTATATTCACTAAAGTACAAACTTGTCCAATTAAGATTTTCTGTATCTTAATTTATTACATATTTATCTAAACTATAATAAAAGATTTATGCTTGCATCAACTGCAGTTGTAGTCACTGTAAACAAACATTTCCTCTAATTGCGGATCAGGCTACTTCACAATATAATGGATGAGTTCTGACTCACTTTTGATGACCAACTTCTTTAAATTAGTAACATGTAAATGGTTTTGAAGAACAAACTGTTTGCTTTAATTCCTGCTCTACCATTCCCATGGGTTTTGGCATGAACATTCACTTGTCACTCCAAATAAAGAATTTTATGATTTTTTACCCAGGCTTATTTTTGTGAATTCATACACTTTCCCTACAAACTTATAATTGAATCAACATTCTTCAAAAAACTGCAGAACAGATAAACGGATTTTCAGATTTGCAACATTAAAAGCCAGTATGTCAGATTTGTATCATATCTATCGTTATATAATAAATACACAGAAAGCTCTGTGGGACTAGACTCAACTTATACATATATATTGTAAGAACTAAAATCAATTTAATTTGGTTAAATAGTTCACGCTTTCTAAATATTATTTTTTTTGTTTTGATTCATAAAAAATTACACAGAAAAAAGAGGAGGTTAGTGGTTTTGTTCAATTAGTTTAGCATAGTTTGGACACAGTATACCTAAAAAATTGACTCTATTATTTGGTTCTGCAATAAAATTTTATATGACTTTTTGTAGTAGATTTTCATTTTACAGATTTAAATCCTGCATTCTTATTAGAGAGAGATGTTTGGTTAATCCACAGTTGCTGGTAGTCTGCATGATTATTAAAACTCACAGTAAGAAAATAATATTGAGAAGTAAACATTAAACATTTTGCCTCAGCACGAATGAACATCAAGGTGAGTAGTTTACCAATGACTGAAAAACAGGATATGTGAAAGTATATTTACTTTGGTAGCAAGAAAAGTCAGGTTGTAATAGGTCTAAATAATACAGAAAAGACAAAAAGTTGATGGGAGACATGAGAAATCTCCTGCAGCTATAGTAATTTTTTTCAAAAACAAAAGTCAGAAAGACTTTAACAAGGTGAATTAGTGTTAACTGTGTTAAATACACTGAGATGAATGAACTATATACTGATGTTTTTTAAGAGTTATGAAGGCCAAAAGAAGTTACATGCATTTATGTAGTACCTAATGTACAGTGTCACCAACTAATTGTTCACAAGAATATGAGTAAATGTAGTGTAAAAGTAGTGATAGCTTACTAGCTGCATTAATTATTCACAGGCTTGACAGTGGACACGCTTGCTACTGTACATACTTTGATTAAATCAACAGTCACATGAAGTAACCTACATACAGAACTTGTTAGCACTGTTTTACCACAAAAGGCCAGAAGCATACACTGCCGCAACAACTTCAGCAATTGTTTGGGGTTTTTGTGCAATGCAACTGCACTGAAAGTAAATATCTTTTAAAGATGACGAACAGGTTTCTTAAGTAAATTTGTAGCTTCCTAAGTAATTGCTTCAGAGGGTGGAGATGACAGTAATGGCAAATAAACTCCACAGTGTGCAAATGTAAAAGCATAAACTAAAGTAGTAACTGCATTTATTCAATGCTGAAACTGAACTACTTCTGACATACTGTATTATTTATGCATAAAAATGATTGTTATAATTATAATGGAAAACCCTACTCATTACATTTAGGTTTTACTATAAAGGGGAAAGAATATGCATTCATTTTAAAAAGTCCTTTGCTATCTGCGCTAGTTTTAAATTTGATAATGGTGGTAAACATTTTTTCAAATATACTTTCATGCCTCTCCTGATTTTGTATCAATGCTGTATATTCCATTTGTATTTAAATTTGTTTCTTATGTTGTATTTTGCTGGTTCTTATGATACTATACTGATATCTTGATTCTTATGTAAAGTGTCTTGTGCTTGTGCATGCTACTAAGAGCTCAGTATAAATTAAAAATTCACTGATTGATTAATTAATGAGTATTATAAATGCAAAAAAAACAAACAAAAAAAAAAAAACAAAGTATATTTAACTAGGCAGTTAAGCTGCAGAACTATGAATTTTAAATGATCTTAAGAATCTTAAGAAGTAGGAAGGACAGACATCCTGTGCAGAATAAAGGAAGGATTTATATGTGGGCAGGAAGGATCGAACAAACAGGCTCACTAGGACCAGTTCATTCCCTCATCTGACAGGTGGCAGTATTTTTTAAGGCTGGACAAGTTTAAGACACCCACAGGGTAGCATGGAAATTGGAATCTGGAGACACAGCGTTGCCAGGGTCATTGGGGACTTCAAGAGGGTACTGCTGGGACAGACTGCCCTGGTTTCTGCACGACTTGAATGTGGTTTGGAGAACTTAAGACAGGGAAAAGAAGCAGTTCCTGGGTCAACTCTCTTGGAGGGGGAAGGAGTGAATTGATTTATTTGGCTGGTATTCTTGTAAACAAGGTGTTAGAGGTAAATAAAACCCTTTCATTTGAAATGGCATTGTGTTTGGGAATTATTGTATTTGTGATTTGGGCTTGGTGGTACTGCCTTGTAGTTACTATATATATATATATATATATATATATATATATATATATATATATATATATATATAAATCTTAAGAGTTAAATTAAAAATAAAAAATACATATCTTTCATATGTTGCAAAGCACTTTGAGCTATATGCTTTGTGTGAAAATGTGCTGAGACAAAACATTAAGTACAAAGACAACAGTTTTTTTTTCTTTAAGCATCTATATAACATTGCAATCACAGCATTTTTTTCATATCAATCCCTTTTTCCTTCAAAACACATTGATTAATATGGCAATGCAGTGAGGCTAACAACTTTAAACTTTCTAGCAGTTATTAGGGAATGCTTCTAGTTATATGGCATTTCAAATTGTATCTAGTCCAGACCACAGCTCTTTCAAACTGCTTGTGTTGGAGTCTTAATGAAAACAACAATCTGATCAAATTGCTCAACTACTAACATCTAATTTATCAAATTTCAGCAAATTACAGGATTGACTTTAGAAGTCTATTTATAACTTGGAAAACCTTTACATTTTTACACTAGTATGTATACATGTTTTCCATGGCCCAGAATGGCTGTCCTTCTCAAAGAGACCCAGGGTAAAATAGCTTTTTACCATCTTAAATAACAGAAGTAACACAGCAATTAAATTTAAAGGTGGCCACATGTAAATATTTTGGTACCAAAGTGCTTTTAATTCTAGACCAAAGTCTATGTTATATGTGATCAGTTTGCTCTATTGTTGGTTTTCTAAATTTAGCCCCTGCCTATCTAAATGTGAAATTATAACTATAAGTAAAAATGTCTGCTATGATACAATGCTGAGCAAAGTTTAAGATACAAGGAAAAGAACCATCAGCTCTACTGACCTGCCAAATGAGTTGTCTTTTTTACTGTAAGTAGTAGAAGGGTGATGTATCATGTTAGCCATTATGGATGCAATGAGAAGTGAAGCAAAATGACACCTTTTATTTGGCTAACTGAACAGATTACAATATGCAAGTTTTTGAGGCAACTCAAGCCCCTTCTTCAAGCAGGTTGTAGTCTGCCTTGCCTGAAGGTGCCTGAAGAGGATGGCCTGAGCTGCCCCAACAGTTTCCATATTGTAATCTGTTCAGTTAGCCAAATAAAAGGTGTCATTTTGCTTGTCTTCTTAGTACTGTAAGGAAATAAATAAACTTAAGACAAGATACATCACCTTCTACAAGATTACTGAATACTGTGTTGGTCATATTACATTTTGCTAGTCCTGTATTAGGGGGCTCCAAAAGGCACAGTTATTAATTATTTTTAGATTTGCTACATATTGTATACATTTAAAAGTGATGATTAGTGATTGGCTATTTTTTCATGCATGAACATTACTGGAATATCACAAACAATTAAATATATTTTGTTTTGTGGAACCATGAAAAATAATTAAAGAAAGAGTGACTGTTAAGTTGATCAGGTTAGCTCAAGCTTTCTTTTTTTTTACTCATTAAAGCACAAAACAGCAAATATTTACCACTGTCTCAGGTGTCAATAATGTACAGTATGTGCGTCTTGGGAACTGCATGTCTGACACTTTGGTCAGCAACAAAGGAGCGCTGCAGGGGACTGTACTTTCTCCGGTCCTGTTCAGTCTATATACATCGGACTTCCAATACAACTCGGAGTCCTGCCACATGCAAAAGGTCGCTGATGACACTGCTATCGTGGGCTGCATCAGGAGTGGGCAGGAGGAGGAGTATAGGAACCTAATCAAGGACTTTGCTAAATGGTGCAACTCAAACCACTTACACCTGAACACCAGCAAAACGAAGGAGCTGGTGGTGGATTTTAGGAGACCCAGGCCCCTCCTGGACCCCGTGATTATCAGAGGCGACTGTGTGCAGAGGGTGCAGACATATAAATACCTAGGAGTGCAGCTGGATGATAAATTGGACTGGACTGTCAATACTGATGCTCTGTGCAAGAGAGGACAGAGCTGACTTATACTTCTTTAGAAGACTGGCGTCCTTCATAATCTGCAATAAGATGCTAAAAATGTTCTATCAGACAGTTGTGGCGAGCACCCTCTTCTATGCGGTGGTGTATTGGGGAGGCAGCATAAAGAAGAAGGACGCCTCATGCCTGGACAAACTGGTGAGGAAGGCAGGCTCTATTGTAGGCATTAAGCTACAATTGACATCCGTGGCAGAGTGACTGGCGCTCAGCAGGCTCCTGTCAATCATGGAGAATCCACTGCATCCACTGAACAATATCATCTCCAGACAGAGGAGCAGCTTCAGTGACAGACTGCTGTCGCTGTCCTGCCCCACTAACAGACTGAGGAGATCGTTCCTCCCCAACACTCTTCAATTCCACCCGGGGGGGTAAACATTAACATTATACAAAGTTATTGTCTGTTTTACCTGCATTTTTATCACTCTTTAATTTAATATTGTTTTTTATTGTTTTTTTATCAGTATGCTGCTGCTGGAGTATGTGAATTTCCCCTTGGGATTAATAAAGTATCTATCTATCTATCTATCTATCTATCTATCTATCTATCTATCTATCTATCTATCTATCTATCTGTAATTTTTAAAAGGAGATCAAAAGTACAACCATAATGGTCAAAAATGGAAAGGCACAATAAACATGATATACAATGGAAAATCCTTTTACCATTTGAGATTTTTTAATGCACAGCAGCACCATGAAGCATACTCAGTTAAAGTTTATGGAAGTACACTGTCAACCTCCACAGTAGATCTTAACAATGAACAATGAAGGTAAGGGAAACTGGCAAGTGATGCAGTGGTTACCTCACAGATCTATGCAACTGGAGTCAAATTATAAACAAGTGTTTCCATACTCACCCTATGAGACTTCTCTGGATATTTTGGTTTCCTTTCTACATTACAATGATGAACGGTTTAGGTTAACTGATGACTCTAATTGCTGCTGAACAAGTAAGTGCGCTTGTATGAGTGAGTGTTCCTCATAAAGAACTTTTACACCAACCATAAAATTATATGATTACCTGATACTTGCAGTATATTTGACAATATAATATATTATTGTATAGGGGAAATTAATCATTTTGGAGGAGAGTTTAACATATGAATATGAATGCTACACTAACTTGACATATTTTCTAAGTGATTATATATAAAAGTACAGATGTTGTGATAATTTGGCCTTCTAGGGATGTGAAGATGTGGTGAACTAAAAGTGAGCACAAAAGGGCAGGACCACACTGCTCTATCAGAGAGATCATTTCAGATCTGCAAGCCACACTACTACTGAAGGTGCCAGAAGATATAATGCCTGCTTCACTAAATGGACAATGAGGGGCAGGCTCTATGCTGTTGGCCTTATAGGAAGGTAACGTGTCTGAGGTCCACTTCATACAAGTACACCTGTTACATAATATAACCCTAGACCAGGTCACAAAGACACACAGAGCAGTGACCTCAACTTGACTAAAGAACCTAATGCTGCCATTAGTTTCAAATCAAATGATAAAGAGGACGAGAAAACTTCAAAAAGTCTATCAGCATTGTTTCAAACAGGTAGTCTTTCATTTCTCAAATACAAGCAATTTGTGGACACACTTAAACACAATCATTTCAGTGCTTTTTATCAAATGATGCTCTCAGTTTCTTCATTGTTGACCTCACCATTCACATTTGGGGCCCAACATTTATGATTACCTTTTATAAGCAGTTGCAATTTGTAGCAATAAATTTATTGTCACTTGCTATTTATAGGCTACCTTTTAATGAACTGTTTATATAAATGTACTCTGTTTAAATTAACAAGTATAATAAAATTAAAATATATAGCTTTTACTTCTACATATCATATAGGCTACGATAGTTAGTTAATTAATTTGTACTGTTTAAATAAAACCACACTGTTTGTTTACATAAAAATATAAAAACGATAAATGGCCTACCCCTACTGTGAGCTGTTTTGAAGATCTTTAAAACAGTTTATGCTATAAATTAAACTATACAGAATTAATCTAAGAGACTGACAATTAGTTAGGATCCCTTTAATGTTCATTCTGATTTGAGCTGTTACTTTTTCTTTGTATTGCAGAGAGTATCGGTTGTAGTTTATAATTTTGGAACAACCCATTTGTTTTCACTTTGCTTTTGGATTTTTTTTTACTGTTGTTTCTTGTACTATAATTTTTATCATTATTGTATATACATATGTACAGTATGTATGGCTGGTGTCATGTTCTTGCAAGCAACAAGACTCTTAAATGTGGTAAAAAAATGTTCACATTGCATGTTTATCATATCTTAGTATAATTCATAAATGTCCCTGTGGCCTTGACAGAAATAAAAAAATTGAGCCACTGCCACTGTTTAAGACTCAAATATTTGTGGTGTGCTTAGTGATATATGTTTAGCCAAATATTACAAAAAACTGAAACAATCAAAACTTTTAATTGTTTACAGAGCTGAAATGTTAAAAGAAAGGACACAGCCTACCCTTCTGCGTACTCTTGGCGCTGCCTCAGGTGTATTGGGAGATGTGGATTCATTTGGAGTTTCAGATGTAGAGCTTAGAGATGAATTACTGCTCGAAAGCTCTTTGTTTTGTCTTTTCATTCCAAACTGCAAAAGTGATGTGACCAGGTCAGGTGACTCTTTCTGATCATCCTTCTGGGAGTCCTGCCTCTGTTTGTGAGTTCTATCATTGGTTATCACCTGAGACAAAGGCATGCCAAAGGCTTGAGGCACAAACTCTGAAAACAAAAAATAACATTTATTTCATTAAAATGTAACACAGAAATAAACATTAGACTACAAAAGATTGGTTTGTGAAACAATATAAAAACATGCCAGAAGCAAAGGTGACGAAAAAGGGAGAAGGATCTACAAAACAATACAGATCATTAAGCTGCATAATTGTGTGTGCTATGGTGTGCTATGAGGTTTTACCAGTCCACTGGCAGTGATGGAAATAAAATGTTTAGAATTTAAACTATTTCAATTTATTGTATTGCAGTTATAGTATTGCAGTGTAAAAAATATTTAATGAACCTCAGAAGGAACAAGATTCTTAAATAATGTAATATTCTGGTAGACTTTGGACATCTGGCTATTACATGGCAAAAGAGGGCAAGCTGGAAGGAATGCATAGCTGCATTAAAGAGTAGTGGACACCTTTGTGTTACAGTTGAGTGATGAATCATATTTATTAATTAAATTGAATTTAGGCTTAGAGTGATTTAGAAAAATTAAAATCTTGATTTACTTCTACTTGGAAAATTACAGCACGCTCCATCAGACTTCCTCAGATCCCCGAATACAAACACAGTAGCAAGATGACAGCACACACGTCAGCAAGTGAGCAGCTCATATCTAAAACTGACAGTGTCTCTTCAGTCATTTGGAAATGGTTCAGATATACAAAACCCAATGTCAAACAAACTACTGTCTAAGGGAATGTCTGTCTAAAGTCTGTGGCAACTAAAGGTAACAGCATGGCAAACCTATTCTAGCATTTGTGTCAGAGGCACGCACCTGAGTGGGAAATGTATGTAGCTCTGTGAGATTCACAAGCAAGCGGCAGCTATGAAAGTCTTGTTAAAATGCAGGTTACAATAGTAGCATAGTTTTCCCACTGCGTATGATAAGAAGGTGCACTGGAGGAAAGAAATTACAGATGCGGTGAAGTTTCATATCACCAAAGATATGGTGTCCATATATACTGTGGGAAAGAATGGCTTCATCCAGATGCTAAATAAAAACAGCTACAGATATGAGTTACCAAGGCAAAAGTAGTTTGATGAAGTAGCCCTATCCCATCTGAACAACGTTACAAGTGAAGAAACACAAATCAGCTTTTGAATATGCTGTTTTACTCCACTACAACAGAGTTATGGCCCAGATGTGCCATGCAGCCCTGCATGAGTTTGATAGCACATTTTGTGACTAATGATTGGACTCTACAAAGTGTCTGCCTCCAAATGTCTTCCATAGTGACCTCACTGGTGAAATCATCTCCCAGCGGCTGAAAGATGCACTGGACTCTTGAAACCTCAGGGAAGACCAACAAATCTGTAGGACAATGGATAGGAGCACCAACATGATCAGAGCTCTTAAAGTTAATCAGTTGATTCACCTATAGTGGACACAAACTGTGCAATGCCATAGGTGTCAAAATGCATTGAATAATTAAAATTGATTGATTTATTGTTTAATAATTACTGAATTTCAACATTAATTTATTTTAACTGAAAGGTTCTTTTATAAAATGTATTTGATTTTATGAAGCAATACTGTGATACATACCAGGAAAAGCAGCCCAGGTCTTGGAGTCAGATAAAAAAAAGCAGACACCTATTTAGACATATTGGAGTCAGTCAATAGACCTGTGAAACCATTCCTAGATTTCATGGATGCACTGTATGAAGAGGCTTATTTCAGTCTCTTACCTTCCTCTATTCAAGAAGGGGACACTGAGGTAAAAGAACAAATTGGAAAAAAAAAATACACACTGGAATACTTTGATAGAAAATACAGAGACCTTGGATATGGCCTCACTGGTGGACCCCAGGATCCAGACAAATAACTTTGGCCATGACTAGGTGGAACAAATTAGGAAAAAAACTTTTTTGGACCTAACATATTTCTTTGTTGACAAAATCACACTACTGCCTGGCCCAGCTGTGCAGATGCATGAAAAAGTTCAGTATGAGCCGAAGAAAAAAATGACTTTAGCATGCTTCTTCAAGAAAAAATGTTAAACTTAGCTGGAAATCTACTTGTCCCCTGACATACAGTAGCTCCAGAAACCGATCTACTTTAATGGTGAAAGTGCCATGAATCAAACATCCCGTAGCTCACCAATCTGGTCAAGAAAAATCTCTCCATCCTTGTGATAAGCGCCCCGTCAGAGAGGGTCTTTAGCGTGGGGGACAGCATTGTAAAGTACCATAGAGCTTCAAGGCACAGGCAGCAGACAGGCTTGTACACCTTTGCAAAAAACCCATAAAAAAACTTTAAAGGAAATTAAAAGCACATCACAATCATTTTTGTTATTTGCCAATTACAATTTGTTTTGTTTAGAAAGGTCTTTCTTCAGGAATACAAGACATTTTTTCACAAGGCACTTTTTTGTATGTGTTCTAATTTGTAAATTTGGATTTAGACTTTTTTAATTCCCATGGGAAAATCCATATTTTGCACTTTACCCATGCTAACAACAAGCAGTAAGCAGCAACTGAGCAGCAATCAACAATAATTCCAGTTCTGAAGCCATTTCTTCTATATGCAATTTTGTACAAAAAAACATCAAGGGACTTTCTTATAAAGGGGTTTGTTCTTATTGTTAAAGTAAAATAATGTCTCTATATAGCGGCAAAAAATTGTAAATCGGGTGAAGGAGTGAAAAGAGCTGATATTTTGTTTTTAGGCCATATCGTCTATCCCTATTTTGTATGGTAGTTTTAGATTACTGCTGCATGGAATAAACTTCACTTTACAAAACAACAATACACTGGTGGGTTTCTTGAGAAATCTGTTTTCATTTTGGCCATTTTTGAACCCAAAATTGAACTTTAAGAATGTCATTCCCTTTAACCCAAAGAAAGACAATTTACTTACTTTGTTTTACAGAATAAAAGGTTTCAGCTGTGCTAACACAATTATAAATGTTTCTCTATTAGCAAATTAGCATAAAAAACGATTAATTAATGACGAGCTAAAAGAATTTATTATAAGACTGGAGTAATGGCTGCTGAAAATGGTGCCTTATAATCATATATGAATAATGAATTATAAATAAGCATTTTCAAACAGTAATGGGCATTTGCAACATTAGTAATATCATGGCTATATTTTCAAATCAATCATAGTATACATTCCTATCAAAACGTTAACATTTTGGTTACAGCAAGCTGTATGAAACATCACCAATTTTGATTGTTGAGAAATTTTAAAATGAAATTGCAACAGTTATGAAAGCTATATTAGGAGTTATAAAGAATGTATTAAGGTTACAATGTAAATGATGACAATGAGTAAATAGATGTGCAAAGAAGAGAAAAATAAAAAGAGTGAAAATCTGAGAATGACAGAATGAACCTGTTCACAGTGATGCAGGTACGACAGGGAAGGCATGGATAGAATTTATTTACAGTGCCATGAGAAGAATGGATTGCAACCTTAAAGAATGTCCAAAACCAAAATGTATGTTTTGGTTTTGATGTCAAAACTTGGGCGTCAGCACAATACTTTGCCTGGGGGCTATGATTCTGTTCAGATGGCCCTTCATTTAGTGACAAATAAACTATAAAGGAAGGGATGAACACAGAGAAAATGTAAAAAGTACAAAATAAACAACAAAACAACCCTACTACCTAAAATTACTTCATAGGTGTCTATAATAGGGAATTGGCTGGCTCACTTTTTCACCTCAATGTTCTGCACAAAAATACTCTCTTCTCCTTGTCCTGTCTTTCTTTTTTACATAATCCTGGGCATTCTTCTTCTCATCAGCTAAGCCTCTGCCTCTTATGTTATGTTGTTATCTTGCACAGGTCTTGACCAAGTTTTTTCAAAAGGTCTACAGACTTCAACCAATTTGTATCTCTGGACCCTATACAACCAGCTAATTAGTAAAGGACCATTGTAATGTTTTATGGTACAAGCTGTTATCATTTCCTTATTACTGTCTAATTTAAAACATGGAAGAAAGAATTATATCTGTAAGTAGGAAGTATGAGCTCATAAAGCAAGTTTTTAAATTATTACACTGGTTTCCATTTTAGTATACTGCTGATTTTAAAATCCTTATTTTGTCATATAAAGTCATCCATGTCTTATAATTTCATTACTTCAACTAAGGAACTTATTAATATACTGTATATACTGCAGACAGGACCAGCACCACAATTAAGGCCAATTAGGCATTCACCTACGGAACAGATCATAAAGTGGGGAAAACCCAGCCGCATGAGTTAGCTACCGAACAGTTGGTTGACGCAGTAATAAACTTGGCCTAGGGTGCAAAATAACCTAGCACCGGCACTAACTGCAGGGTGTGCATTGTGTAGGCCTTTCTGAAATTCCAAGCCTAAATAAACCTACTGTAGGAAGCCAGACCTTTACCTATAGAAATCCAAACTTTGGAAAGACTATCTATGAATATTACAGAGGTCCAATAAGCCTTAACATTTCAACCAAGGCAAAAAACTCATTATTTTAATAAAACACATTCTTAGTTGAAATGCTTTTGAAGCTGTTAGAAAATAGGACGTTTGAGAAATAACTGAACACCATTCAGTCCATCAAGCATGTTTGATCAGCCAGCTGCAAAGCTGTCAATTTTCAAAAGTTGTGAAGGTCTGCTTTACAAGCTATATAAACATAACTCTGTAGTTTATTCCAGATTCCTTCACCCTTTTGAATGAAGTGCTTCCAAGGTTATGTATTGGGTTTATTTCTGGTTAATTTCTGCTGAGGACCTCAAACACTTGATTTACTTTTTAATTGAAAGAATGCTGTGTCCTTTGGCAGCACTTGAACCCGGAACTATCAATAACTTGTCTGTGGATGAGCTGGGCAAATGAGGTCACACACAGTTAAGAGGTGGTGCAAAGTGCTCCAGTACATTTATTCAGTCCAACAATAATTCAAACAAAGCATAAATGTGTAATTTAGATAATAAATAAAGTCAACAAATAATTCGTAAAAATGGGTGCTTTTCTGTGAGTTAAAAGGCAATCAATAAATAATCCATATTATAAAATAATTAATAAAATAACAGTGGGAGGTTGAGCTTTTAGTCACAGGGCCCCTAAACTGTGGAATGGTCTGTCTGCTACTATAAGAGGTGCCCCTTCGGTCTTAGCTTTTAAATCTTGGCTGAAAATTCACTACTTCAGTTTACCATATGCTAACTAGAGCTGCTGATTAACTGTACAGACTGCATCTCTGTTGTTAGTCATTAGCACTAAAACATAAGTAACTTGATAGTTATAATTTGGTACTAACCTTCACCTATTCTGTTTCTCTTCTCAGTACTCAAATGTGGCACTTGGTGCCACAGCCCACCTGCCAAGTAGTTTTGCCTGCCTAAGGTAAATTCATCCCTGATGGAGGATCGCAGGAATTGTGGGAAAGAGGGGTCCTTTCATCAGATTAGCGCTATTTCAGCTGTGGAATGACCAAATGGGGGAGGCAGCTTAATGAATGTGGTCTCCAGGATTCTAAACAAATCCAAATCATATTATGTGATATCATCTACTGTTAAATTCTACTCTGTAATTCTAAAATTTTTATTTTTATACTGTATTGAGGATTTGTTCTGTTTTGTGTATTGTACTGTATTGTATTGACCCCCTTCTTTTTGACACCCACTGCACGCCCACCCTACCTGGAAAGGGGTCTCTCTTTGAACTGCCTTTCCCAAGGTTTCTTCCATTTTTTCCTTAGAAGGGTTTTTTTGGGAGTTTTTCCTTGTCTTCTTAGAGAGTCAAGTCTGGGGGCTGTCAAGAGGCAGGGCCTGTTAAAGCCCATTGTGGCACTTCTTGTGTGATTTTGGGCTACACAAAAAATAAATTGCATTGTATTGTATTGAATAAAAAACAGAATAAAACCTTGAATTCATCAGCCTTTCTTTCTATCTCCCTCTCAAGCCCAGCGTGTCCAGTTCATAAATATAACTCATCCTGCTGGTCACTCAGTCAGCTACTGTCCTGGCTAACTCCCTTATCTGCCAGACTGCTTTGAGCTGGCTGTCCTTCTGTCTTCCACCTTGTCTGCCTCAGTGTCTATGGTATCTCTGGGAGGGACACCTCTATTGTACCCCACTCCTCCACAATTATCAGTGGGGGATGATCTACTCCTGAAGCGCTGATCACTTACTCCCTCACGAGGCTCCCAACAACTCTGCCGCCTCTCCATCAAACTGACTGAAACACCCCGCTGCTGCCTTCTCTCAATCACATCTCCACATTTTTCTGATCTGTTTCACCCTGATTCCTGCTCAGGCATCTTTATATCCTTTTCAAGGGATGCAGTTGACATGTGAAGAAGTGCAGCTGCCCAGCACAGGAATAAGAGACGAGTTGGCGAGCTGTGTGGAAAATGAGATGTGAAGTGGAAAGAAAGGTTAGGCAAAACTGAAAGAAGGCATGGTTAGCAAGTGGCCTCCTAGGTACAGGTAGTACCCCGTTTTTCTGTTGGATTCATCTTACTCCTCATGATTTTTTTAAATACATACACATTCAAGCTGGATTGGATTGTCAAGAACTCATATATACATAAACTTTAAAGAACATTGGATTGAGGGGGCAATTTGGTAGTAAAATACACATGATTCTGCTGAGGACTAAATTTTCCTTGTTGAGGTCAGACCGAGATTTGCTGCTAGGCTCCGGTTTGCAAGTATAAAAAGGGAACTGCCAGTACAGTGTACCGGTCCCCTTCAATCCCTGTGTAGAATACAAGCCAGGAGAGATGGCATGCCTTGGTCAGTTTAAATGCTTGCACACCTCACTAAAGGGGCTCCCCATGGACAGAACACAGAGGAGGTTGACATTGTACATACTTAACAATATTACATTTTTTTTTCTGTACAATGCTTAAAACATTAAGTGCATTCCATGGGACACATAAATGCACACAGCCTGTAAATGTCAATTCTGTATGTAATAAGTTAAAAGAAACCATGATTCACTGTATACTACTTTTGATCTAAACTCTCCAAAACATTGTAACAGTACAAGATTACACAGCAAAGCTTTCCATTCAGATTTGACTGAAGCCACCACTTTTACAAGATGTTCTACAGAGTGAAATTACGTTTATACACAAAATTACCACTCATACTAATTACCTGTTTGAATTCAAAAGAAAACAAGAATAACATTTTTTTTTGCAATACCTATCAACAAAATCCTAGTCACTAGAAAAAAGAAGAACTGATATATGGCAGGAATGTTTTACTCCTGTGCAAAGTTATGTACAGTATGTTTAAGAGTAAGGAGCTCCAGTGAACTAATTATATTAGCCCCTGAGGAAAAAAAATTGAATACAGAAAAGTACTCTGTTACTTATATAGTACTTCTTATACATCCAATTATTCTTTGGCACTAGGACTGAGGCTCACTGTCTTAGAAAATTGCCCAGGGGAAGCTGGGTAACAGCTAGTATTATATATTTTGTCACACACGTACAAGTAGGAGGCAGCTAAAGGGTCTGAGTAATTGTAATAAAACATCCCACCAGAGGGCTTTTATTTTGTTGATGTCAGCTCCGGTGCAGACGACATCACTTCTGATTCCGGCCCTTTTGATGACGTCACTTCCTCTACGGGCCTTTAAAGCCTCTATCTTTGTCTATTGTGATCAGTTCTGTTTTGAACTCTGTTCTTAGTACATCGTGGTACTTATTTCAACTTTTGCATCCGGGAAAAACAATATACGGGTGGCTGCCCCAAACCTTTATGATGTCTTGGACTCTTACTTGTTACAGTGGCGTAGTCGGCAGGATGAAGTCCTGGAAGAAACCGGGATGCAAACTAATAAAAAACCAGGTAGGAAAGTACCGTGCCCGAGTTTTTTTGTCGCAGGGGGGTTTCAGGGGAGTGCGTTCGGGGGTCAGGAAGGATTCAGTACATGATCCGCTCCCAAAATACAAACCCGGGCTGGTAACTTACCAAGTGGAGAGTGTGAAAGGGAAACACAGATGTAGGCTGGTTTCTGGGGATGAAACAAAAAGGGCTTATTATGCTCTCTCGGAGGAGAGAGTTGAACCGCCCATTGGGACTAAAGTCCCAATAAAAAATATAGGCTATCCCCAGTCCAGCAGGAAAGAAAAATACAGAAATGGAAGTTCAAGCCAGAAAGGTCGATCAAGGAGCAGGCTATAATTTGCTCAGGCGCCGCCGCGAGTGGCAGCCTTTCCAGCAGCTCCATGTACGACGTTATCTTTCTACTTCACTGATCACTCCTACCACTTTCTTTTATGTGGACTCATTCCCTGGACACTTTTTACTACTTTTTATTACTTGGACATGGATTTTTACATGCCAAGACTCGTCTATTCAGGTAGTCAACTTCAAGCACTGAGAGCAAATGCCCGCGCCAGTGTGGTTCCCGATTTACCTGATGAGGTAAGAAGGTGGTATCGTGGCAGCAGAGCCAGAGCTAAGCTAAGGAGGGAGCGGAGGATGCCATCATCTATATGTTACACCAATCCCTCTCCCACTTGAACAGAGGCAATGGTGCTGTAAGAATTATGTTTCTGGATTCTCTAGCGCCTTCAACACCATCCACCCTCTGCTCCTTAGGGACAAGCTGACAGCGATGGGAATAGATTCATACCTGGTGGCATGGATCAGGGACTATCTTACAGTCAGACCTCAGTATGTGCGTCTCGGGAACTGCAGGTCTGACATTGTGGTCAGCAACACAGGAGCACCTCAGGGGACTGTACTTTCTCCGGTCCTGTTCAGCTATATAAATCGAACTCCCAATACAACTCGGAGTCCTGCCACATGCAAATGTTCGCTGACGACAATGCTATCGTGGGCTGCATCAGGAGTGGGCAGGAGGAGGAGTATAGGAACCTAATCAAGGACTTTGTTAAATGGTGCGACTCAAACCACCTACAACTGAACACCAGCAAAACCAAGGAGCTGGTGGTGGATTTTAGGAGGCCCAGGCCCCTCATGGTCCCTGTGATTATCAGAGGCGACTGTGTGCAGAGGGTACAGACCTATAAATACCTGGGAGTGCAGCTGGATGATAAATTGGACTGCACTGCCAACACTGATGCTCTGTGCAAGAGAGGACAGAGCTGACTATACTTCCTTAGAAGACAGTCGTCCTTCAACATCTGCAATAAGATGCTGCAGATGTTCTATCAGATGGTTGTGGCGAGTGCCCTCTTCTACGCAGTGGTGTGCTGGGGATGCAGCATAAAGAAGAAGGACGCCTCACGCCTGGACAAACTGGTGAGGAAGGCAGGCTCTATTGTAGGCATGAAGCTGGACAGTTTGACATCCGTGGCAGAGCGATGGGCGCTGAGCAGGCTCCTGTCAATCATGGAGAATCCACTGCATCCACTGAACAATATCATCTCCAGACAGAGGAGCAGCTTCAGCGACAGACTGCTGTCACTGTCCTGCTCCATTGACAGACTGAGGTGATCGTTCCTCCCCCATACTATGTGACTCTTCAATTCCACCCGGGGGGGTAAACGTTAACATTATACAAAGTTATTGTCTGTTTTACCTGCATTTTTATCAGTCTTTAATTTAATATTGTTTTTTATCAGTATGCTGCTGCTGGAGTATGTGAATTTCCCCTTGGGATTAATAAAGTATCTACAGATAGATAGATAGATAGACACTTTTTAATCACAAGGGGAAATTACCTATCTATCTATCTATCTATCTATCTATCTATCTATCTATCTATCTATCCATCGTCTATGGACGAGCTTATACAGCTTATAAAACCACCACCCATGCCAGCCTCGAAATCTGGGAGAGCAGAACGGTCCTCTAGTGGATTTCCTTGGGATTATGTTCTACAAAATAAGTCCCTTCCACATATATCGGAGCCTGTTTCTAAGTTCCTGGCCGCCGTGCGTGCAACCTACCCGGGAACGAGGCGGGATGTAGGTGGAGGACAGGAGATGGTTTGTGCGCTCTGACCAACCCCCTGACATTATCAAATACGGGATTTGTAGTTGTTAATAGTTATAAAGTAGAAGCTCTATTTGATTCCGGCAGCAACATTTCCATTGTTGATTGCCAATATATCTTACCGCGACAAAGAATAAAAAAAAAAGACTAGTATAAAATGCGTGCACGGAGATATCCATATGTACGATACCGCCCTATGTTTCATCAGTCAGGGAAGATCGGTAAAGAAATTTCCCATGGCGGTCCACCCTAATTCTCCTTTTCCAGTGATTCAAACTGTCTCCACGCCATGTACAAAGCCGGTCGGAGAGAGATATGGAGGCCTACGAGGAAGACGGGGAGACTCCTGGACCGTCGCAGGCGAATACGTCATCCACCCGCGCCTCGATGAGTCGGGAGGAATCTATGGCCCTTGAGGTCATGCCAGACCCTCTCTCTGAGATACACTTTCAGTTTAGGAAAACGCTGGCTTCTTTCAAAAGGGAGCAGTGGAATGATGACTCCCGAAATTTGCAAAGAATGCAGTGGTCCTCGTCAATGGCCAATGCACGCATCAGCCCATACCACAGGGGCCTCACTTTGTAATAGAAATTGCTCTATTATATCGGGTCACGGAGCATGGGGGGGAGGTCCGGAAACTGTTTGTGAATTAGTACATGCCGACCTCCTTGGAGACCATTTAGGCTCCGAAAAAACTTTAGAGCAGGTCAAGCTCCGATTTTATTGGCCAGGAATTAACGAGGAGATTCGCCGTTTTTGTATTTCTTGTCCAGAATGTTAATTACGGTACATTCCTAGGAGGGACCGTGCTCCTCTCATTCCCCTTCCCTTAATTGATGTCCCCTATGAAAAAATCGGGGTCGATATTGTATTGTACTGTATTCTAGACCCCTCAGCATGAGGACATAATTACATATTAGTCCTTGTGGATTATGCGACCCGATACCCAGAAGCTGTTCCCTTGCGCTCAGCTACATCTAAAGCAATTGCACCGTAAAGCATCGTGTTGGCATCACTAAAAAAGTCCTAACGGATCAAGGGATGCATTTTACCTCAGAGACGTTCAGGGAAACCGCCAAGTTACTGAATATAAAGCACTTAAAGACCGCGGTGTATCATCCTCAAACCGATGGTCTAGTAGAGAGGTTTAATCAGACTCTCAAGCAGATGCTACGTAAGGTGGTCAGCGGGGGTGGGTGGAATTGGGATCAACTCCTCCCCCTCATTCTCTTTGCCTATCGGGAAGTCCCACAAGCCTCTACGGGGTTCTCACCTTTTGAAATATTATAAGGGCGACAACCCCGAGGTATATTGAATATTTTGAAAGAAGGCTGGGAAGGAGAGGCTCTTCCCTCTACAAATGTTTTGGAATATATTGCGCAATTATGTGATAGATTTGGAAAAATCCGCCCTATTTTAAAAAGTCATATGGAAGAGGCACAATCAGCCCAGGCCCGCTATTATAACCGTGGCACGACACTCCCGAGAATTTCATCCAGGGGATAATGTCATGGTGTTAGTTCCCACCTCCCATTCTAAATTACTCAACCACTGGCAAGGCCCTTATGAAATTAAGGAGAGGAAAGGATTGGTCGACTATTTGGTGAAAAACCCAATCGTAGACCAAGCAAGCGGGTTTATCATGTGAACTTGCTGAAGCCGTGGAAGAAAAGGGAACCTGATCCCTCCTCTGCTTAGCCCTGCTCATTCTTTGCTCACATAAGACACCCTTAACTTCTGTGAGGAATTAACTGCTAGACAAAGGCAGGAGCTGGAATCAGCTATCCTGTCCGTCTCGGAGGTGGAAAGTGAAAAACCAGGAGGGACTGCTCTGATTGCGCACGATAAAGTAACTGAACCAGGGGTTATAGTTCGAGAGCGCCTCTATAGACTTCCTGAGGCAAAGAAAACAGAAGTGGAACTGGAAATCAAGCGAATGCTGGAGCTAGGAGTGATAGAGGAAAGTTATAGTCCCTAGTCCAGCCCAATCGTATTGGTTAGTAACCCTGATGGCAGTTGGAGGTTTTGCAATGATTTCCGTTGGCTTAACCAGGTCTCCCTATTCGATGCTTACTCTATACCTCGTCTGGACGACCTTCTCGAAAGGCTTGACCAAGCAAATCATTTTCTTTGTGAATTGTGACATTTACTTAAAAAGTGCAGCTAAAAAGTATTTAGTGTCCAGGGGTGCATTAACCCCCAAGTATGTGTCCGTTTAAGGGTTTTACTATCATTGTCGAAACCTTGATATACACATTATAGTACAAACATCAGCGTTAACACGTGACACTAACTTTACTCGCTAAAACTTACCTCTTAAGGGACGGCAGCATCACAACTCCAGGATGCTTATGTTTCAGATGCTCATGCATCGTGGTGGTGCTATCGTGAAAAGAAAGCTCTGCTTTGCATAATCATCATTCAACTTTTTTTTCTTTTTCGGTAAAGTGCTCCCACACTTTAGAAAGTTTCTATCTCAATTTTTTTCCATCTCCTTCCCCCTCCTCTATCCGACTCGCCATTGCAACCACATTTATTTTCCTTTAAATTCTTCTTCTCCTCAGATGTTCTTCGTTGGTAGGACTTTGTGCAGTCTTGACAAACAATACTGTCCCCAGACATTCATGTAGTGCATTGCAGTTACAAAAACCAATGTGGTTCTTTGTGACTGGAGCGTCTATTGAAGTTTCTGTTTATGATGCGTCGATAATAAAAAATCTGCATCGACGATTTTTTGTAGTTGACGTCGTCGATTACGTCGACTAAACGTTGCAGCCCTAGTTGCTGCCTCCAGTGACAACTTCAGCTGTACAACATTTGCAGTAAATAGTTGTTTGGTCCACATCCGACCTTTTAAAACCAAAAGTATCTCCAGACAACAGACATGGCTCCTTTTTTCAGTTCTTCTGTGTCATCATGTTCAACTGTATCGTCTGCTACAGCTTCAGTTTCAGAATGTTCTCTGTCCATTTTCACAGCTCAAAAGTTCGACTAACGCATGTACTCCGTTGCATGCGTGTTTGGCGGTGTAGCAGTGAAAAAGGTCCCCCCTTAAACAGTCTCCCGCTGCACCACGTTCTGAACACTGTTTAGGCTATTTAAACCGTTATTGCGGTATAAGGAAAATCCATATCATAACAAAAATAAAAAACGGTTTTCGGTATGAACTGGTATAACTCCCAGCACTAATGCATGGTGTCAGCTTTTAAGCAAAATAGCAGCTACAGAGATCTGTTTCAGCGTGCCAGGAGCAAAAGTGTAGGTACAGCAGTGTTTTCCAACCATATTTCTTTGGTGGCACTTTTTGTAACTCAAAAAATCCCAAGGCACACAACGATTCTACCAACCACAGAGGCATTAAATCTATATATGTGCTAAACTGTCTGCAAATCGGCGATCACAGACAGCTTTTATGTCAGCTTCTTCAGGTAGTCTCGTCCTTCATGGATAAGTCTTGACAACTGAGGAGTGTGTCTCTCTCAGGTTTAGAACCAGGGACACTACACTTTTATTTCAATGGTGCACCAGTTGAAAAACACTTAGGTAGAATATAATTATTAAGTCGTCGATGGTGATGAACAATTGAGGATAGCATTTATGGAGTATTAACACAAGTTTTAATGTATGCACATTTAAGAGATGCATATTCTGTCAATAAAATCAGTCTTCAGCAGTGCAAAGTCAACAGTCATTTTGATCATTTAATTTTACTTTGACACATCTGTGTCTCATAGGTAATGCCAATTTGATAATTAATACATTGGCTCTGTTTTCTTTTTGCCTTATTTTCATCTTGCCTTTTAGGAAGACATTCAAATTCAGGTTGCATTTGTTCAAGTATTATTTTGTTAAAAGTTCAGGTTTAAGGTCATTGTTTAATTTTAAACAATGCATTTTTTTAATTCCTTTGTGTTGATTCTACATTAAATTTGTGATTTAGTCTGTATTTACTTCATGATTTTTGTATTAATTTCATAATTACACATTTTAATGTTAGATGTGATTAATTGATTAATTACATATGTTTATGCAATTAATTTTTTAATCGATTCCAAGCCCTAATATATATGATGGATGTTCAAAAAGTTTCTACACTTCTGTGTTTTTGTTGGAAAAAATGAAGGTGGGTGGGGTAGTAATTAGGCATTAGAAAGTTGGTACGACCCTGGGAAAATTGCATTGTAAAGGAAGGTGACCATGTAGAAAAGTGATGTAAATTGTTTTTGAAATTCTTAATAAATAGAGTTAAAAAAAGTGCGGAAACATTTTGAACGTCCCTCGTATATTTATACACATATACATGATATTTGCCTTTATAATTCATTATTCACATTTTCTTTGCAGTGAGACCATTGTACCACGTACATTATGCATTATGCACAGTATTTATAAAACAGTTAAACTCTTTTGACAAGAACAGACCATTCAGCGCAGCGAGCCTATCAATTGTATTCACATACTATATTTTCTCCATTATGGCATCAAACTGAGTTTATCTACCACACTACTTGGTAACTAATTCCATGTGTGTGTATAATTAATGTTCCTGTGGCCTATATGTAACACTTGGCATTTGCCTACATTAAACTACATTTTCCATTTGTTAACCCAGTTTTGAAGATTGTCCATGTTTGTATGAAATGTTTAATACTGAGGGATGACATGTCACTATTACCATCTGGAATAATACCAAAAAGAGAGGTGTCTCTGATAATTCATGCCGTTCTTTTTTAAGTGTTGACAAAGGGCTGTCAGGGCTGGGCCTTCTTCCAAAGCCTGATGTGTTTGTCATCAAAATACATTTTCTTCACTTGAGAGAGATTTCTTTTAACAGATAATGTGTAAATTACTTCTACAGCATCCTTGTCCTAGGATCTGTTGTTACTAGTGCCTGACACATTAGAACTTAAAGAGTACATTCTTTTTACCATAGTCAGTGCTATAATACTGCTTTTAAAGGTATGACAGATTCTTTCACAGCAAGTTACAGAAAGGTTTTGGAGTAATAATCATGTTGTTGCTATAATGATTCTGTTTCTTAAATGTCTAGTTCTCTCCTGCAGATGTTTCTGGTCAGTTGCTGGATGGGGATGTTAATGGCAAATGCAGACACATTTTTATTGGAGATAGTGGTTATGTCCTCTTTTTACTTATTTAATTGGAAAGTGTCCGTGAAAAAGAAAACAAAATGTCATATAAATTATAAGACATAAAACATTTTAGGTTCTCTGCAATTTTCTCAGCAAGCAAATCTTCAGTAACTGAAGCTGACATATATTCAGTGAAACAAAGGTAAGTATTTCAATACCTTCTTGGAAAGTAGTGACTTGTTGCATGTTGGTTCAACATGCATGTAAGAATTTCACTGAACTCTGTATAGTATATGTTACAATATTTCTGAGCACAACATACACAAAATGCCTCCATTGCCCATTGACAATAATATAGCAAAGTGAAGAAAGCATTCATAAAATACAGATTAATTTTTAAAATAATTAAATGCATAAAAATGCATCTAAAAAGAAACAGTGAAAATCTCTGCTGTCTGTTTTGATTTTAACAAGTGCACTGGTAAAGGTTGAAAAACAGGCTAGACCAGGGTTTTGCCAACTCTGGTCCTGGAGTTCCACCGTGGCTGCAGGTTTTCAATCTAACCCTTTTTTAAATGAGTGCCCTGTTTATGCTGCTAATTAACTTGTTGTGAATTCATTTCAAAATTTACTTGTTTATTTAGATTTGTTCCCCCTAAATTTCTTCATCGTTCCTCTGAATTGCTTCATTTCTTTCCTTAAATGGCACCAAAACAGAAATGAGATGTGAAGTGAGGTAGCCAAGAGAAGAACAACTAAGTCAGAGTCTGAAACTCCAACCAATTTCACTCCAACCAGTTGCTTAATTAGGCACTGATTCTTGTTGTTAATTAAACCCGTTCTTTAATTCTGTGGCATGTTGCTGCTCTCATGGTGCATTAGCAGACATTTACAAAATTTTTGATTTTCTCTTTCTAAGAGCACTGCTAAAATGTTTTGGGGACCTGAGCAGATCAACATTCCTGAGACCTTCATGTTTCTTTATAACATTCTGCTTTAAGTTGTTGTAGAGTTGCCCTTTGGATGCATGGATGTTTCGAATTCCAAATAAATTATGATTAAGTCTAATTTCTTAAAAAATGAATTATTAATGTATATGGGGATGCTTTGAATTAGGAAGAGCAACTTGGGAAGGATGGTCATCTTAACAATGTTGATTTTCCCTACTAACATAAGGTGGAGGTTAGACCATCTAGTCACATCTTGTTTACTTTTTTCCATTCAGACAGCAAAATTTTGTTGAAAAAGAGTTTATTTACTTGTAATACAGTATTTGTCCCTAGAATATTTAAACTGATCTTCTAAGGTAAATGAGAAGGTGTCCAATTCAATATTATGTGCTAAAGAATTCACTGGAAAAAGCACACTTTTATTCAAATTGATTTTAAGTCCAGGTATCTTTTGAAAATCAGCTAATGCTGGTACATAATTTTGTGGGTCCGATCTGCTGATGATCAATAAAAATATAGATAAAAAATTACAAATATGTTTACAAAAGAACCACCATAATGAAAAATGCCAAATCAATTCATTAAGTAATCCTTCAGGAACCATATGTTTTATCTTCTTTTTTACTTTAGAATTTTATTACAACAAAAAACACTTTATCATTCAAGAAAACATGTTGCACTGAACTGTTCAAAGATACTGATTGAAACCAAGTTTCATCATGGCTGAAAAAGACCATGTAAAAAATTAAATCTAAGTGAGTGAAAAGTTTTAATACTATGCCAATAAATCTTGTTATCCCTATTACAAGATTTTCTGATTTATCAAATAAATTTTGCTAACCCCATTGGCAGATATTTTTGCTAAATAAAAGCAAAACATTTCCAGTTCCAAGTTTTTTTCCTCTAGTTTTTGCATATGCATTTTTTGCCATGAAAACAACCTCACTGCACTTCAAGAATTAAGAATTACATAAATCACGCAATTGGCACATTTCATTGCTGGCCTGTAAAGGATAAGGCAAAAGTTTTAAAAGATTTTTGTTTAACTGTAAAATCTACACTTCTGTCAGAGCAGCAAAAGTTATTTGCAAGTCACAGTTTGGAGAAGTACTAAAAGGTTCTTTAACAAACTTCATGAAACTTACAGACAACACATGGTCTCATAAGATCACTTTAATCTGATTATTGCAGCATTGATAGCAAAATACACAAGCTATAAGAATTTTGTAAATATTTTTCTATGATAAACATTTTTTTTCTTTTTGGGCGGCATGGTGGCGCAGTGGCTAGCTCTGCTGCCTCACAGTTAGGAGACCCGGGTTTGCTTCCTGGGTCATATCCTGCATGGAGTTTTCATGTTCTCCCCGTATCTGTGTGGGTTTCCTCCAGGTGCTCCGGTTTCCTCCCACAGTCCAAAGACATGCAGGTTAGGTGCATTGGCGATCCTAAATTATCCCTACTGTGTGCTTGGTGTGTGTGTGTGTGTGCCCTGCCCAGGGTTTGTTTCCTGCCTTGTGCCCTGTGTTGGCTGGGATTGGTTCCAGCAGACCACCATGACCCTGTAGTTAGGATATAGTGGGTTGGATAATGGATGGATGGATGGTTTCTTTTTCACTGTAAAAGATTTTGTCTCTGTTTTATTTTTTCTGATCATTATGCTAGATGCCAAAAAATCACATGCATTTAATTTGTGTCATTGTTTAGCCTAAGCATCACTCTGGCTGTGGTAAAGATTCACACTACAAGAGCAGCAGTCAAAGTACAAAAAAACTCTGTCAGACCAGCAGATGAAATTATGGAATAACTCTTTAGCGTCCCAATACACCCGAATTTGAAGGTGGCAGAACCAAAAACAGGCAGTGAAGATAACAGTTATAGCAATAGTTATAAGAATAGTTTGTTAATAATGTAATTCTTAACTGCACTTCTCCTGTCACTATCACAGAATACACAAAAACAAACAATGATTCTATGGAGCTAATGGATCATTTTTGAAATTTGGGAATTGTCTTCTGTTTTTGACTGTCTAAGCACCTCTTGCACAGATCTAATTAATTTCTCTATCAACTGCGATTTATTCAAACCAACCCCTTTGAAGCATAATAGGTGCAGGTTTCCACAGAAACCATATTTTTTATAAAAGAAATTAATTATTGCCTTTAACCAGGCTCTCTTTGTTTAAAACAGTGCATGGGCTGAATAAAAGGGCTGTAACAGAGATAGAATGAACTGAGGTTTTCCTAATATGAAGAAGCATGTAAAACAATAATTGCTTCTTTTAGTAATATGTCACCTTTGTCTTTGTTCTTCTCTTTTGCTAAAGAGTCCAACTTCCTTCTCAATGACTTCTTACGTTTTTGACCATCTGAAATTAACAAAAAGAATAACAGAATATGAAGTTATACAGTGAGAATGATAGCTGTAGTATGTCAGTACACAAAAAAGCATACATAATAATTAATGCTGCCTAGAACATGTACTGAATAAGCACATGAAAATCTCAATCAATGATTTCTTTTGAATATATTCAGCAATAGGCAAACTATAATTAATTCAGAATTAAATGCAATACTTCCCTTTTCACTATTAAGTCATAACTTCTCAACAGTCTGAATCTCCCTTAGTTTTACTCAGGAATTTTTGCATTCATCAATTCTACTTAAATGCTTAAATGTATTACATTACAAATTTTGCCTAAGGCATATTTGCTGCTTGTTGATTTTTTACGTTAGGCAACAATAATGATATTTAGCATATGACTGTATAGCACTTTTATTATATTATTTTAGTGTAATCCTATTTAACTTAAAATTATAGAATATTCACAAATCCTTTATTGTGCACAAGTAGTATGAACTACTGTATATGCAAAACATAGCATTCCAAACAAAACAAAACATTATACCTTTTTGTGCTTTTCTCCCGGACTTAATAATTATATAAATATGAGAAAATGTCAAAGTAC
This sequence comes from Polypterus bichir lapradei, assembly GCA_026402145.1. Classification (NCBI taxonomy): domain Eukaryota; kingdom Metazoa; phylum Chordata; class Cladistia; order Polypteriformes; family Polypteridae; genus Polypterus; species Polypterus bichir. The sequence goes on along the minus strand of JANRMT010028174.1, from coordinate 56,647,268 downwards.
ACCGACTCAGGCTGATGAAAGTCTATGCTTTCACAAAGATTTGATTTTAAAAATTTAATTAGTAACGTAAACCTGAATAGCCAAGTCACAGTACCACAAACTGAAAAGCAGCTCCATGAAGTAAATGTACAATGATGAAGGCCACAATAATTTGTATTAAATTTATAGATCTGTCAATTTGCTACTGTTATGATCTGTAACATTTTCTGAAAAAGTATAAGATTTATGGTCAATTCTAGCAAAAAGAAAAGAAAATAATAAGTAAGAAATAGTAGCATTTAATAATACAAAAGAACATCCTGTGCATCAGTTTTATTAAAATTCAAAAGGATTCTTGCATTTTAGGATTTTAATAGAAGTGTCAAATCTGATTGTACTCAGTTGATCCATTCAGAGGTACCATAGACATACATTACAAACACAAGTAAAAACCTTTTGCTGGACATGATTAATTAAATTCTCCCAAATTTGAAGTTAAAATAATTAAACAACTTCTCCCTATACTAAGTATGGAGGAAATAAAAACTGCATCTGACAAAGAGAATTGGCACAGTCAAATATAGAATATAGAATGTGGAATGACCAAAAGCTGTTCAAGAAATACTAACATCAGCTACAGTAGGCGCTGACTATAGTAGAAGCATTCAGTGACAAAATCAAAAAATCAGTTTGTCTTAATAAAATGCTCAAAAGCAGTGTTTAGACATGGCAAGCTAGTTGAAACCAAGATTGCCAGGTACGTTATAAAACTGAAAAACATAAAACCAGGTGAATGAAGTACTTAATAACAAATGTACTGTACAATTATGAAGGAGAAAAATAAATGGCATACAATACAGTTATAAAGACATACAGTAAATAAGTTAACTCCTGACTGCCTACACTAACGAATTTCAAAAGGAAACAAACACACTAAAAGAGGAATACCCAAAGCAAGTAATGGCTGTAGACAGAACAGAGGCACAAATCCTGAACAGTACTGAGAAGGGGGAAAACTGACCTGCTCAAGGTTACAAGGAAGATTTTATCGAAACCATGAAAGATTAGTAATCAACAAGGAAGCATGCTGATGTAGTTACAGTTTCAAAGGCGATACGATGAGCTTATGAGCCTCTGGGCAGATCTGTTAAATATTTTGTTGAAATAATAATAATAATAATTTAGCACAGTTAGTGAGACTATTGACTCAATATTAATAGGCCTTCACAACCTGAATAATTTTTCTTTAAATCGCATAAAGTCCCAAACTCAGTCACTGCCAGTTGTCTAAGTTGTCTCAGTGTACAGTGTATTAAGGAAATACAATAATAATAATAATAATAATAATAATAAACATTACATTAATATAGCACCATTTTCTAACTACTCAAAGTGCTTTACATAGAGAGCGGGGAACCAATTGAACCACCACCAATGTGCAGCATCCATCCGGATGATGTGATGGTAGACATTGTTGCACCAGTACACACAGCACACATTAGTTATTAGGTGGTGAAGGGGTGAGAGAGAGATAACCAGTTTGAGACAGGGGATTGATAAGCGGGCTAGAAAGGACAAGGATGTGATGGGCAATTTAGCCTAAACATTAGGGCACACTCAACTGTCACTGAAGAATGCCCCAGGATATTTTATGACCACAGAGAGTTAGGACCTTGATTGTACATGTTATTCAATGGACTGCACCATTTTTCATCACATAGTCCCTGTCCCTGCATTGGGGCATTGGGATCCACACACAAGACCACCTGCTGGCCTCACCAATACTTCTTCCAGAAGGAAGCTTAAGCCTTCTGGTTAGTCTCCATTTTGAGTACTGGCCAGGCCTAAACATGCTTAGCTTCAGGTGAAATACCTGTTGTGAAGTGCAGGTAGTTTGACAACTTGGAAATGAAGGAATATACAACAATATAACATATCATGGCAACTGGGTTCTTTTGTTGTTTAACCCAATTAAAAGATATCTTCAGTATTAAGAAATGAGTTAGAAATTAACTGGCCTAGTCAATGTACACTGTAAATGTATAGCATTGCATTCATTGAATTTGACAAAATTTTCCCATAATGAGAATTAATCATTTAGTTTAGTGCCATGAGTCTTTAGGAGGTAGTGCATGCCAGAACTGGCACTGCCTGCATTTTCACAAGTGTTTGTGGCTGAATGGTTGTCTTCAATTTGCAAATTGTTCATCTTGTTTCAAAATTGAAATTATTTTGGCAGGTTTAACAAACTGAAAAATACAGTTTTAAAAATATGGATAGCAGATGAAGCAAAATTTAAGAATGTTATGAATAAGCTATAGCTATTAATGTTGTCTAAATGAAAAAACTGTGAAAACAAAATTAAACTTAGACAAATTATTATGCTATCTTCTTTCTGTAAGGATGCCAAGAATCCATTATATTTTTCATATATATGAAAAGATTTACTAATATTAAACAACAAAATGTTAAAATAACTTATTTGAAGGAAAATAATGTGTCTGACAAAACATATTAAATATGCCAAAAATATTATGTTTTCCATCATTAACTAAAATAAAGTGTATATATTAATAAGATGTCAATTTAGCAGAACAAATATATTGAGACATGAGCAGAATTCTTTCATTAAAATGACCTGTACCCATGATGGTGCTTTGATTATTCAGAAAATTGTCCACATTTAAAATTGTATACTCAGATCTCATTCAGGTGCTAGAGAAGCTCAAACAATGGCTCTTTTGCATGATGTTTTGACTTGGCTGTAGTGTTCTCCATTCATTTTCAACATTTTTAGTTTCAGCACATTGTTTAGATTTTCCAGGACCCTGTCTGTTTGTGTCTTTCCCTGGCCAGTCCCAGAAGTTAATCTAATCTGTCACATTCTTACAACTGACAGTCTCCATTATTTGGTACAACTGCCTTTCACAACTTTCCCACACTTCACTGTATGGACAAAGCTGGTTGGAAACTACTAACAGATCATGTATGGGTGTGTGCTAATTAAGCACAGAATAGGGAAAAGTGCATTTTAACAAGACATAGTAATTGGGTGCAGACAGACTAGCAAGACTAAAACAATGTCATGAGTTATTTGAAAATTTTAAATACAGCAATAGTAATATTGTCAGAGACAAATTGTCACTGCACAAGGTCAATTGAGTAACAGATAAGGTACTTTTTCCAGAAGACATCCATCTATAACACAAATGTACCAAAATATATAACTCGTAATATAGAATCTGCTCAAGGAAAGGGTATATCAAACAAATTGACTTAACACAAATACTTGACACTAAAAGACCAGAAAAACATTGCCTGGTTTGATGAACCACAAATTTTGCTGATTTGCGCTGATGAAAAGAACAAGACATGCCAGACACCTACAATCTTATTTATTCTGCCTGTTGAGCTTCAAAAACACGAGCTTTTAGTGGCCATAAAAATTATGCAATATATTTTGATGGCCTTAATACAAGAAAAGATAATGTTTGGAAAACAGGACAGACTGCAGACCTATTTAAATTACAGAACTAAGGAACTTGTGTTTGAATTAGCAGTGGCTACACAGCCCAGGAGTATGACTTATTCAGCTAATCAGTATCAGACCTGCTTTCTGTTTATTTGCATGAGCCGGAAGATGGAATTTATTTGACATTACAGTTTTTATGATTATTAATTTGGAGTTTTGCTTCTAACATTACTTCATTTGCCATCCTAACAGACAAGATACCCCAAATGAGAAATCACTTTTGATATTACTTTTTTCCATTCTAACAACAACCCAGTAAAGAACAGAGGGAATGTCTGCTATTATATCCATCTGTCTCAACATACCGATCCATGTCTTTGCTAATTATATGCCTATAAAACAACTTTAATATTCGTCTATCCATTTCTGATCCTGTGTGACGTCATACAGTGTTTCAAGCTCTAGTATTAGAGCTAGATGCACTGAGTGCTAGGCAGGAATCTAGGAAAAGGATTCCAGGGGCCTCATGTATGAATGGTGTGTATGCATACACCCGCTTCCATGCTCACATCGAGATGCATAAAAACTAAACTTGGAGTAAAGCTATGCAAATTTTCATGGCAACCTTAGACCACGTGTAAGCGCATTTCTGCTCAGTATTGTAAACGGGGGCATCCAGCATCAACACAATGCTAATGTTTTTGTGTCATTTCCCCTTCTCTTTTAGATTTGCATCCATGTCGCAGGCTTTATCAAACACACCGAAATTAACTGCATATTGTTCACACATTTAAGGCACTTGATTGTAATCATTCTGTAATAATATAACAGTAAACAGAATAGCAAACTATTCCAACTACCATGGCTGCTTTAGCGTTGTTCAGCATCACAGTACAAACCAAATACTAGCTTAGCAGACCCTGCCGCACATTGCATGCAGCACTTTAGTAATTTTAATCCTGTAACTGAGCAGGAAGTCTTAACTTTAATTACTAAAATGAAGCCCTCTACTTGTTCCCTAGATCCAGTGCCGACAAAACTAGTAAAAAGTGCAATGGATGTTCTTGCAGCACCTATAGGATCATAGGAATCATGGGTCCTTTCATCGGATTGGCTGGCCAAGCAACGTTTCAGCCGTGGAATGGCCAAATGGGGAGGCAGCTTGACGGATGAGGTCTCCAGGACTCTAAAAATATCCAAATCTTATTATGTGATATCATCTACTGTTAAATTCTGCTCTGTACTTCTAAAATTTTTATTAGCATGCTGTATTAAGGATTTGTTCTGTTCTGTATACTTGTATTGAACCCCTTCTTTTGACACCCACTGCACGCCCAACCTACCTGGAAAGGGGTCTCTCTTTGAACTGCCTTTCCCAAGGCTTCTTCCATTTTTCCCTGCAAGGTTTTTTTGGGAGTTTTTTCTTGTCTTCTCAGAGAGTCAAGGCTGGGGGGCTGTCAAGAGGCAGGGCCTGTTAAAGCCCATTGCGGCACTTCCTGTGTGATTTTGGGCTATACAAAAATAAACTGTATTGTATTGTATTGTATCTTTATAACAATTATTTAAGGCAAATGAATTCATTATATTAAAAAAATAAACAAAATTTGTGCTTTAATGACTCAGGGCCTACCGGCACAGTTACAGGTCTACTGACTGTCAAGGCAAGGCTGTCAGGCTTACACTTGTCCTTAACATTAAAAGAAAAAACGAAGAAGAAATTAAGGCATTACTCAAACTAAACAACTAAGAAGACATTACTCTAACTACTAAGCCAGGTAAAACCTCTTAAAACACAGAATTCCCAGTATGTTATGTAGGCATATTGCCTATACAGTGTGTGCTGACACTTTATAGAAATTTTGTAACATATGATGTTCAAATTTGCACTGAGAGCCAGTTAAACAGAGTATAGCCTAATAAATTACTATGTACGATCACCATCTATCCCTCTCCCAGCTGTGAATTAGCTTAACAAAATAATTAAAAGTAAAGAATATTTAAGACACACATAATAATCAGTAGGACTAATATGAAAAGCATGTTTGTGATATTAAAATTAAACATCTAATAATATTCTTTGACACCTGCTTTTCCACTTTTATTGTCCACTGACCCTATAGTATTTCTGTAACAAGACATTTTGCTATGACTATATATATATATATATTGTGAACGCTGGCCCCGGCACAGACAGACGGACAACATTTTTGCACCCACACACCATTTATTATACAATATTTACAAGTCCTTCGCTCACGTGCAACCCCAGTGCCTCCAGCACCGATTTCCCCAAAGTCCAGGGCTCACAGTCCTTTCGCCTTCCTGGCCGCCTCCCGTCCTCTCTCTCCAGCTCAGTCTGCTGCCTCCCGACTTCCACCTACTGACTGGAGAGAGGCGGCCCCTTTTATGGGGACCCGGATGAGCTCC
>JANRMT010028174.1:56626952-56640990 GCA_026402145.1 Polypterus bichir lapradei | reverse complement strand
TATATATATATATATATATATATATATATATATATATATATATATGTCTGTTCAATTTTTATAGTATGATGATGTTCCAAAAGCTTACTATCTTTACCCACTGTTTTCAAAACATATTATTCTTACTAATTTGCTGTATGTTATCCTGTCTCTTAAATTGGACATCATACAACTGAAGAAAATTATGAAGAGAGTATACAAATGGCTGACTAGGACCTAGAGAGAATGAACAGAGGAAAGCCAAACCATACTAAGCTGAAATTAGGCAGAAGTAAAAGTTGAGGTAAGGTGAGTCAGGTTGAGAACCAAGAAGTCACAAATTGCAAGGAACTAGAAGAGTGGACAAGAAGCAAAAGGTGAAACAAATCAAATCAAGATTCAAGAAGAAGTAACGGTAGGGAGGGACAGGATGGGCAGACATTTTGGAAAGTATGGTGAACTATTAGTAGTATGACATTACCATCATTATATAAATCTTGGGTCTTGGAATCACAGATGTCTTACAGGATGTTCCATTTGTAGTTTTCCATTAACTGAATATGTTGCTGCAAAGATCCTTACTAGAATTAAGAAGAAGCACAGGAAATACTCAGGGGCAAAGATGTGCCTGAATTAAATGTGCACCTTATAAAACAAGGTCAAAGGCAAAACTTAAAAAAAAAAACCCTTAAATTACTCATAATCTATACTAATAAAAGGCAAAGCCCTCACTGACTGACTGACTCACTCACTCACTGACTGACTCATCACTAATTCTCCAACTTCCTTACAGTTTACTTACAAAAGTTAGGCAGATTTTATTTCAAAATTCTACGCGTAACGGTCATAACTGGAACCTACTTTCGTCCATGTATACGGCCATAGCCATAGCCTGCAGCTTGGTCGCCGTGTGAGGCGGATTTGCGTCCCGCATCATCACGCCTCCCACGTAATTGAGTGCCTGCCCATATAAGGTAAATATTCGCGGGTGGAGGACTGTGCTTAGCATATTCATAAGTGCAGCTACTGCGGAAACCCTCTGACGCTGAACAAGCCTTTGTACACATATCAATAGGAAAGCAAGGTGTAAAGCTTAAGTTTAAATTTGGGTTGTGATCACTTCGATGAATGAACCTGTTCAAAAACGCATTACACAATTGAGAAGGCAGCAAAAGAATATGAAGCAAGTGACGCATACTAGCATATTCATAAGTGCAGCTACTTCGGAAACAAAGCACGGTGTAAACCTAAAGTTTAAATTAAGTTCATAGACAGGCTACCGCTGGCGTTTGTCATGCCTACGACGAATACGATATTCGCGAGATACAAGTTTAATGAGAAGACACAGGGTATAATAGGAAGGCAGGGTGTAAAGCTTAACTTTAAATTAGGTTCATAGACACGTTGCCGCTGGCATTTGTCATGCCTAAGACAAATACGATATTCGCGAGATACAACTTTTAAGTGCCGGGTCTGAGCTAACATTAAATAAAGCTGTGGACATCGCAAGATAGCACAAGCACAGCTGAGAAGCTTCGATGCATGTACTCTGAGCGGCTCACGTGAACTACTGCGGAAACCCTCTGACACTGAACAAGCCTTTGTACACATATCAATAGGAAAGCAAGGTGTAAAGCTTAAGTTTAAATTACGTTCATTGACACGCTGCCACTAAATATTCGCAGGCAAATCCACGACTTAATACCGGGAATGCCTGTTAAACATTTTAGATTCATGAGTACCGATTTGGGTAGTGATCACTTCGATGAATGAAACCTGTTCAAAAAACGCATTACACAATTGAGAAGGCAGCAAAAGAATATGAAGCGAGTGACACATACAAGCATATTCATGAGTGCAGCTACTTCGGAAACAAAACACGGTGTAAACCTAAAGTTTAAGTTAAGTTCATAGACAGGCTGCTGCTGGCGTTTGTCATGCCCACGACGAATACGATATTCGCAAGGTACAAGTTTAATGAGAAGATGCAGGGTATAAAGCCTCGATGCTAAAGACCTGGCGAAGTCATGGAGAACATGGAAGGAAGAGTTCAGATTATACACAGAACTTGCAATGCCGGAGGCAGAAGAAAACACTAAGGTCAGATTATTCCGTTATCTTATTGAAGAGAGCGGCAGAGAATTGTGTCAAGCGCTGACCTATGATGTAAGACCTGATAAATTAACCATGAGCTTGATGATATGTAAATTTGATGAACATTACAACCCGAAAATAAACAAAACTGTAAAGAGGTTCAGATTTTTTTCAAGAAATCAGGCAAAGGCAGAAAATATAGACAACTACGTCACAGATCTGAGAGTGTTAGTAGGCACATGCAATTTCGGGGAGATTAACAGTTCCCTTATACGTGACCGAATTGTGTACGGAACCAGTGATGCAAGTTTGCAACAAAGATTACTGAGAGAAGACAAACTGACTTTAGAGAGATGCATACAAATATGCAGAGCCACAGAACTGTTGAAGGAGGACAGCAGAACAGTCACACAGGCTTCCCTATTCTATACTTCTCCCAGTGCGTCTCTCTAAACCCTCTGTGCAGGAACATTATCATAAGGCTTAACAATCTTATTGTTACACCTTCTACGTGCACCCAACCGTCCTTATTACGGAGTCTTCCTTGCTTTACCGCTGGCTGCTTCTTTCCATTCACCTTCCTAGCTCTTTATTTAAACAGTTTTCCTTCTCACTTTTCCGCTCCTTCGCTGTCTTCTCCCTTTTCGTTCAAAATACGCGCTTCCTTGCCTTTTTACAGTCAGTTCCCCTTACGTCATACCATGGTACGTTTAGCAAGGACCCACAGGCGTAGTTTGCCCCCTAATTCTTCTTAAACAGATATCCCACAGACAGTTAATTACTAGGACATAATCTCTAAAAGGAAGCACGCGGCAGAAACAGTTAAAGGCACACAATAAAAAAATTTGTGACAGCCGTTACAAGACGCTGTCACTAAATACTCGCAAGAGATTTCACAAGTTCATAGACACGCTGCCGCTAAATATTCGCAGGAAAATCCATAAGTTAATACCGGGAATGCCTGTTAAACATCTTACATTCACGAGTAGCAATTTGGGTAGTGAACACTTCGATGAATGAAACCTGTTATCTTTACAATGGTTGACAAACACGGAATGTAACTTCAAAACAACACGTCCTCCAAATACCAACTTGATTGAAAGAAATAATGATAATCAAATCCTTGATGACAGCAACACTCATAACAGTCACAAAACAATTACATTGACAATTAGGTTATGTTATTTTTAAAATGTTTCCTTTTCTTTTTTATAACTTCTTTAACACACTACTTCTCCGCTGCGAAGCGTGGGTATTTTGATAGTATTAAAATATATTACAATTACTACCACTAAAAAAGTACACCTTTTACATTACAATTCCATCTAAAATTATACTTTTTACTGCTTTTTCCTGTCACACCCTGGCCCAAATGACCATTTAAAACTAGAATCATTGACGTCTAAGAAAAAAATCTTAATGCTGAGACACCTTAAATTCCTGCACACCTCCTCACCAGCATCTTCGTTTTGTAAATGTGTCGATCAGCACTAGCAGCAGGCAGCCTGCTATTCCATCTCCCATCAAGGCAGGTGAAGTCGGAGACAAAATTCTCACAGCTTAAGTCTGAGGATCTGGGAGTGAGGTGTCCAGAATTGTATTGAGTAAATAATACATCGTTATTTGGAATACATACATTTCATTTGTGTCTATAACGATCTGGGTAAATGTAGGATGACAGGAAATGTCATAGTAATAATGACAAAATGTTGATGTGAAGTGCATAGTGTGTGAAGACTGAAGTTCAAATATCCAATTATCACTTTCACAAAAGATATAACATAACAAATGTTGGTTTTTTCGTCATCAACTATAAGATAACAATTTAATTGTCTTGCTGTATTATTGGATTTTTCTTAGAGCAGTGTTTCTGAAACTTTCAGGCCTTGGGACCCAGTTTTAACTTTTTAAGTTTCTTGACGGCCCACAGACAGAATTTAAAGTGCAGGGAGGTCTCCCTCTTTATGAATCAATTGCAATTAGAACAGCAAGGGGAATGGGGTCCATTTAGTGAAATGAGAGCAATTACAAAGGGTGAAAAATATTGTGCAGTATTGTCGACTGCTTTGGCAGACCGGGGGTATGTCACATATGGCAATAAATTTGAGATGAATTGATAAGACTACGTTTTTTTTTTTTAAAAATTCAGAAATTTTTTCTGAAAAAGCTAAGACTGTTGTCCTCCTGCATATTGTCATTAAGTTCACAATACCAATCAACAATTAGTGTTAAATGCCCCTTAAAAAATAGGAAGTTAAAAAAGGACAAAAAAATCACTGCAGATTAACTGATTGAGCCAAGCCATGACTGGACAGAATGAAGTGTGATTTTTTATGGTGCTTTGAGTGAGTAAAACTGCTTAGTTTTTTTTTTTTTTTTTTTTTTTTTTTTTTGCCAGACATTTATTCAAAATCACTGAATACTGAGGTAGGACTAATTTTAGGCTTTGATGCAGTTTTCAGCTTTGAATGAGTCAACTTTAAATCACCTTTGTAACACTACCATATACCACTATTTGTGATGTCCCTTAATACATAGTTCTGCTGCAATCTCTTTCATACCAGTACCACCAAGATCTGTATATAGCATGAACAACAACAAACAGCTTAAGTAAATTGATAATATTAGCCTCTGGTAAAAAATACAAATATTGGATACAGAAAAAAATGTATTTAGTTACATGGTACTTCTGATAAATCTGATTATTATGGAAATATAGTAATAACAGATAATAAGTGACCAAGATCTTAATTATAGTATCTTCTCAAATATATTGTCAACATCAAGTATCACCAACTTTATATTAACTGCTTAATTTGTAAAGTTGTGTTTTGGAAGTTATTCAGACACTTTCACAGAAAAATCCTTAAATGTTTTTCTACAACAGGAAATATCATTTTCTTTGTACTTCTTTTTGCACAATATTAAAAACATACCCTTGCTGTAGCTGACCCTTAATAATAATACTTATTCAATGACTGCAAAGTTTTTTTTTTTGTTTTATTTTTTCTGATTACTTGATACAAACATGGCTTATCTTAAATGTTGAGAAAGGTTCCCTCTAAATAATAATAATAACAGTAACAATAAAAATATATATTATGTAAGCAGTTCAAAGACTTTTCTACATCAGTATTTCTTTGTGTTTTGTGCCAGGCCTACATTACCTTTAGGGATTGTTATCTGGCAGCCTAAATCATAGTCCTGCTGGAGCCGATTAAAAGCAACATCCTGCAGCCTTACTCTTTCTAGTTCAGAGAGGCTCTGGATGGGAACTGGCTTCAATCTCACATTTCGTCCAGACATGCTGTTCCAGGTAAAATCACCCTGTAATAAAAGAAAAATCAGATAATACAGTTAATGAACAAGTTAATTATTTACTTTATAATTCACACTTTATTACTACTAATGTGAGATGGCTGATATTTTTTTAAGTTGTTAATGTTTTGACAAATGGGAGATCCAGGCATTTTTTTCAACAGAGAATTTTATGACATTAATCACATAAAACAGGTGTTAATCAAACTTGTCAGTTCAATCTACCATTCAAATATAGTCATATGCAAGTGCTTTGTTTGTAAAATGGTGTTTGCAAATCTCAAGTAACTCCTGTGTAGGCTTAGCTTGTAGACAGCATGAGCATTAGAGAATTAAGAGATACATACAGGACTGGACCTGGAATTGCTTGTTGGGATTTTGTGAATTCATCTCTGACTCCACTTACTAGTGAAGCAACACATAACAAGCAACCGATAAGCATTTCTTTAAAGAGCCCAGCGTATTTCCTAAACTGACTATGGAGGACACAAGCACCACCACAGAAGTCTGGGTGAAAAGTCACTGTTAATCTTTCCTTGCTACTGTCTGAATGAAATCATTTAATTATAAAATTTATCGGCTTATTCAAATTGTAGGATTCATTTTTCTACAGTGCTACGGAGGTTTTTAATTTGTGGTATTGTTTACAATTAAATATCAAAATATAATATAGTGCAAACTTTTGATAATGTTAATAAACAGTAAAAAAAAAACACATTTTACATTTAAAAGCAAAACAGAAACAACCGTGTCATTGAGGAGTTTGTGAATCAGTGAAAAAATTCACAGTTTACTAGTAAGAAAAAAAAAAAGTCTTAGAAGAATTATATCCCAGGATATAGGTCAGTCTCAGAATAACATATAGTGATTCCTAAAGACAATGCATTATATTAGCATATCATGTTTAAACTATTTTACAATACCTATCAAATATATTTTGAAAAATGTTCTCAACTTGCTTTTATTGCTACAAAGTCTTAATGAAACTATTCGTAATCCAGCAATGATGGCCACAAGCCACAAACCAATCTTGCAAAGGCACAATTACCAACACTGGGCTAAATAACAGTTGCTGATGAACATAACAAAGACCACATTTTCATTAATTTCTATATTGATTTACAGGGCTGGATATCAGCACTAATGTCCCAGTTCGATTTGATTCTAATTCACAATGCCCCGATTCAATTTGCTGTCGATTTTATCTTGAATGAATTAGCGCGCACTGATATATTTGAAAGGCTGGCTTTTTTTTTAGAAATTATTTCACCATGTATAGAAAACATTAATATAATGTGACAAATTTCAGTAAAACTTTATTTGAAGGATACCTACATAGTAACTTAATAGCATATGCATTAAGCATGGAATGACATTTAAGAAGAAATGCTTAGTAATGATCAATTAACATCAGCATTTGGAAGATGTGTAACAAAATATAACTTTTTCACAGCACTACAGTCATTCATAATTTAACTAACTAACATGTTTTAATACAATGCAATGGCATACACTTTTTAAAACATTTATATCATCTTGCGAATAATATTATTATAAAATAATCAAATATTGCTTCTTAAATAATAAATGTTATTCAACAATTTGTTTGGTGTTATGAATCTCCAAATGTATTCCCCTATTGGACATTTAAAATAACCTTGAGTTTGTCAAATTAAAGATGAAGCAGAAAGACTTACATCTTTCTGAATGAAACATAAAGGAAAAAGAACCAGCCATTGTTACTGATAATGCTGTTATTATTGAGCTACTTCAAGTCAGCTACTTTTGTATCGCAGGCTGCTCTAAAAAATTCCAACAATTGCTTGCATGCTTCGCTGGGTGCAACATGTTGCAAACTTTTTCCACTATGTTACTACTGCTAGCCACGTGCTTAAAGAGAAGAAATGCTTATTAGACTTACCAACACATAAACTTGTAATTGATGTGGTCATGCAATGGATCAATGCATTGGAAATGCTAGAAAGGTTTTTGGAACAACAGCGAATCATCTCAGCAGTTCTGTATATAGGCAGCGAGGTTTATATCTGTTTGACCGGTATGTAGTGTTCTTGGCTGTAACACATTCGCCACAGGTGTCTTGTCGTTTCTAATGTGTGATTGTTACATAGGAGTCTGCTGCTCTGGATGTTCAGCTGTTTGAATCTTTTAGTAAGTCTACACATCTGATTTAAGTGTGGAAGACACTGATTTCAGTTAAAGAGGACACACCATTTTATGCAAGATAGTAAAGTACTTTTTCTGTAGAAAGCCTTAACAGGCGCATCAGCGACATATACTGAATCACACGCCAAAAACAAATATAAGCAAAAATCTACATATAGAAACTGAGTAGGATAGAGATTCACAAGATCAATCCTGAAACTTTAAGAACTGATATGGAATCGCTTAAATGAAAAATAACAATTTATCTGAAAATCAGTATTTTTACCCAGGCGTGTTTGTTTATATTAAGAAAAACATAAAGATCCTCAGAAATTAGGAAGAAACTATCCACCCAAGTCCAGTCAAGTCTGTTTCAGCTATGAAAGCACAACCACTAAGGCACAACATTCAAAACATATAAAGTTGGGTAACCATTAGAATCTTATGATCGACTTCTCAAAACATGTGTGATGCACTGTAATACACCACTTGACACTGAGGTTAAGAGAGATGAGCAATATAAACATTTGCTATCTAGTATGGAAATAGTAAGAAAATACTTTAAAACTAGCCGACACCCACCATAGCATACGGCGGTGTAAGAATAGGAACGGAAAACGGTGAGAAAGGAATTCAGAAATTAAGAAGAAAGAAATACTTCTTGAAAGACGCAGTTGTGAATTGGTGTTTTGCTGGAGACGATTTGTGTCAAGAAATGACCCACTGATAGGAACAGGCAGTTGCCGGATTCCGGAATAGAGATGACGTTGTACAGAAACCCGTTGACAGAGAAGATACTGTCGTTCATTTTATAACAAAGGCTTAGGAAACAACTGTCGCAGTATAACGAAAATAGCAAGAAGTGAAACCAATAGCAAGGAACAAAACCAATGCCAATGGTCGAGAGCATAGACATATATAGATAGACGCCGCATTCACTGTGTTGCCCAGTCGACACGATATGTCAGCGTGTCCGCCCTATTGTGAGTGGTAAAAGTGCCATTTAAACTAATACAGGTAGACGTGGAGACTGGGTTTTCTGATGAAAAAACAATAACATTTAAAACAGTATTGTTTACATACAACAGATTTTGGTGAATCGTTTACATGCAATTATTTATATCCATTTATACACTAATAATAGCAATAATTATTATTATTATTAAATAATTCCTCCCATATAAATAACATTTCTTAGACTGCTTTCTTCCATCTCTGAAACACTTCTAGACTTCGTCCTGTTCTTACGCAACACAGTACTAAAGTATTGGTTAATGCCGAGTCACCTCACGTACAGATTACTGTAATGCTATTCTAACTGGCATCCCACAAAAACTTACCCATCGCTTACAAGTTATTCAAAATTCTGCTGCCAGGATAATAACCTGCTGTTCTAAATCCACTGAACATATTACATGTACTGTCTCTCAACTTCACTGGCTCCCTGTGAAGTTGTGAATAGGTGTTTGGCTGGAGATGACAGTTACCGGATTCCGGAATATAGATGACGTTGTACAAAAACCCGTCGACAGAGAAGATAGTGTCGTTCATTTTATAACAAAGGCTTAGGAAACAACCGTCGCAGTATAACGAAAATAGCAAGGTGTATGGGAGGCCGCAGGCAGCGTGGGGAAGGGTTTGGAAGAGGACGAATAGGAATCGAGAAATGCTGTGTCGACACGGCTACGTGTGGGCGGGACTGGTTTTAAAGTGGAAGCAGGACGAACCAGAAGAGAAATATATATAAGAGATATACAAATTGGCTCCCCATTCACTGGAATTGTTTCATGTCTTCCATCAGCTCCCAGTGACCCCAACATTGATAACTGAATAGATAATTAAAAATTGCAAATCTCTGTAAGAAAGGATGGCACAGTGGTAAGAAAGATCAAAGGCAATTAATTTAATATCTAATAAACATTGGCTGAAGAGGCAGTGGATACAGAAAAACATTAAAAAAGGTCATAATGACTAAGCCTGGCAAAATTTCCTGAAACAAAATATTATACAGGATATATATATACACCCTGCCTGGGACTGGTTCCTGCCTTGTGCCCTGTGTTGGCTGGGATTGGCTCCAGCAGACCCCCATGACCCTGTGTTCGGATTCAGCGGGTTGGAAAATGGATGGATGGATGAAAATATTATACATGAACTACTGCATGAGAAAAAAGTACCAATCCAAGAAAACACTTTCAAAGCCAATGAACATGTGACAAATCTTTAGCTGTTTAATTAAATGTAAGTTGCTCATGTCTGGATAGCTTTTTCCAGCCCCTTTAATTCAATTAGAGATCAGCATTGTACTAAAAGGCTATCCAATGAGGGTAGTCTCACTGGGTCAGTTCCTAATTGCCAGTCAATCTAACAGAGAAGAACTCACACAGGCACAGGCAATGTGTAAACTCAATGAAGCAAGCACCTTGCACAAGATTCAAACCCAGTACACTTCCCTGCTTCTCTGTCTAATTAGTTCAGAACAGATGTTTTGCAAAAAAAAAAATTGTTATTTTTCAGCAGTGTTGCCCTACAAAGTTAAACAGGCATTATTTTCGTTTTGATAGTACTTCTGTCAAAGTTACCGTGACAAATAAAATTTATTTGCTCTTTGCTTCAGGGGTTCAATGTTTCGCATAGTTACAGTCTATGTGGATCTTACTCCATATAATAGCATAAGTTTTCATATGAGATGTGCATGTTATTTAGTGACTGTATAGACCCAGTATGTACACATGAAGGTGTGAATATATCTGGTAGTGGACTGGTGTTTCAGTCAATGCTAGTTCATAACATACAGTGCTGCTAACATACACACATCAAAACTGAAACTAATGTGAGTTCAGACACTGAATGGATAACTGAAAGTTCTTCATGGTATCAGTTTACAGACTAAGTTTGTCTTTACATTATAAATATTAATATTGTCAACATTTTGTGTAGGAATGTGGTGTAAGGTTTTGGATGTTATTGTATCTACCAACACTCATTTTTCCTATGTAGCATGGTTTCATTTTACAAAAGGATTATAACCCTGTATTGCTGAGCATGTTGGCCTAAATCTCAAGTCTTCACTACTGACACACGACCTGTCACAAATTTCAGTGTTAGCCTGTGGCAAGAACAATGATGTCAACACTGTTGTAATTAAATGAAACCATAGCACTGTTTGTGCTCCATACATGGGACAAGAGTAAGGGGCTGGCCACAAGTTGGACTTTCTATCTGACCCATTAACTCTCATGACATTGTACTTTTTAAAAAATATTAAATATTATTATTAAAGTGCATTGCAATCAAGAGACAACAGTAAACTACATTTCAATCCCTGTCAAAATGTGTAAACACTGTCCATGTCTGTAGGAGTATTATTCTGGTATTCCAGGTGTGTTCAACATGTATGTTAGATTAACTACTGACTATGAACTTGCTTGATATGTGTGAGGGTGCCCTGTTATGAACTTGCCCTCCAGCCAGAGTTGGTATCTGTCATGTGCCTGATTCTGCAGTATTTGCGTCTGACACTGAACTACCTAGAGCTGGGTTTCAAAATGGATGGATGCATTCTTATTAAATAATTTGAATCATGTTTACTGCCTAGTATGAGGAACACAGACTGAGTAAATTGTTTTTACTGTGTTTAATTTTATTAGACTATAGTCCAAGCAGGAGGAAAATTCTTATAAATTCAAGAGCAGTACCTAAACCCATATTCATGGAATGTTTTTAAATAAAATACCAAATGTGGTAACAAATGCTGATAGCTTTGTTTCTTAGGATAATCTAGGAGTTACTCTGCGGTCTAGTCAAATGTGTAGATCAGCTGTTTTGCACAAACAAACTCTGAAAGAACTAAGACTGCCTAAACATGTAAATTTGTGAGCAAAACATCAAGTGGAATTCCATTCAACTCACAGCATGGAAAGTCTCAATGCCCTGATTTGTTAAACCTAGTCATTAAGAATTATACAGAATGTCATATTATTTCTTGTTCCTTACAAGAGTAGTTATATTATTTCAGATGGGATAATAATTTACATCAACATACAAACTCTAATGGGTGATTTAGGAGTAAATTTTGCAATAACCACAAGATAATGTTGAAATGCCTTGCGTTCTCCACCCTTTTGTTGCTCAACAATCTTTGTGCATATATTCTATCCAGGAAAAAGCACTTCAAAGTTTTTTTAGCTGCCCTAAGGTGATATTCAAATGATATTTAAAAAGTGTATAACAAAAAAGGAAGAAAGAAAACCAGACAATTTATCCAGCAAATGGGTGTTGCGTTTTGATGTTTTTCTCCTTTTCACAAGGGCAGGGTTATTTGACAGAGGAATGATGTGCTTTTTCTCAGAGGAGAAGAGAACATTTTTTTAAACAGCAGTTGTGGGCTATCACCAAAAAACGGGAATATTATTAGCATGGACATGTGCATAACTTGCACCTTGCCCAGGTATGGTTCCTACTGTCCATCAGTTCGCTCCAGCAGCTCATAATGTGACTCAGTAGTGTGTGTGGCCCTCACATGGCTGTATGTACTCCCAACAATATCTGGGCATGCTCCTGTGGAGATACCAGCAGTTCTCAATTGGATTCAGATCTGGGGAATGGCAGTCAAATGTCATCAATGCTTTCATCATCCAGGAACTGCTTTTACACTCCCGGGCTTTATCCTGAATCAGGAGAATCCCAGGGCCCACCACACCAGTGTAAGGTCTGACAGTGGCTCTGAGGATTTCATCCAATTACCTAACAGCAGTCAGGGTACTGTAGCCTATCATGTGTAGGTCTGTATGAACTTCCAAGGTATTCTTCCCAGGACTTTCAATGACCCATTGATGATGTTGCAGGCATTGTGGCGTTTACCACAGCATCTCCAGACTCTTTCATGCCTTTCACATGTGCTCAGTGTGAAACTGCCCTCATCTGTGAAGAGAACCAATGGCAGAGCTGCATGGTGATGGACTGTGAGCACAGGTCCCATTAGAGGATGTAAGGCACTCATGTCACCCTCATAGAGTCTGTTTCTGACAGTTTGATCAGAAACATGCACACCAGTAGACAGCTAGAGGTCATTTTGTAGGGCTCTGGCACTGCTTCTCCTGTTCCTCTTCAAACAAAGGTGCAAATACATGTCCTGCTGCTGGGTTAATGCCCTTTTAAGGTCCTGTCCAGCTTTCCTCATGTACAAGCCTGTGTCCTGGTATTTACTCCATGATCTTGAGACTGTGCTGGGAGACACAGCAAACCTTCTTGCGATGGCACGCATGCATGTGCTATCCTGGAGGAGTTGAACTACCTGTGCAACCTGAATCGGCTACAGGTACCGCCTCATGCTACCAGTAGTGACAAGGACACTAGCAAAACACAAAACTACAGAAGAATCGGTGTGGAAGGATAAGGAGAGACCAATTGTCTCTGTCCACCAATTGTAAAACCATTCCATTTTTGGGGGTTGTCTTACTGTTGCCTCTCCAGTGCAGCTGTTGATACTTTCATTTGCACCAAAGCAAGTGAAGCTGATGCACAATTGTTTATGTCTCCTAACTAGACAAATTGTGAGGATTAAGGGTTCCCTTAATTTTTTTTTTCAGCAGTATAGACAAGCTTCCATACAACATCATGTTAAATGGATTTAATTTTACCGAGATGTAAATTTTAGTATAACGAACATTTTTTTGACCAAAAATGGCCACTGAGGATAATAATGCGATGCAAAAAATATTTAATACACTTTTGCTGACTCTTGGGAAACCTTCAACAGGCTGCCTCTTTCTTGTTAGACCAAAAAATGTGAAATTTCCAGTCTCGGGCAGTCTCAGCAAGGTTCATCATGAGTGTAAGCAAGATATTATACACAAAACTAAATTCCGAGTTAGTGCTCCACCGAGTGTTCGCGTGGGTAATTTTCCAGAATGAAGAAAAATAACGTGGCAAAACCATTTGAAATCCCACTTTCAACACTGTCAACAATTCTGAAAGATGGAAAAACCATATAAGACAAAGTTAAAGACTGGGCGTTGGGACCTAAATGAAAAAAAAAAATAGAAGCGTGTTTGTATTTCCATAAAAAGAAAAAAAAAGTTACATCTAACATTTCATTTTCAAATTAAATATTTTTTGCAGTTTAAGTAGTGCCTTTTTTAATACATGCATTGTTGAGCTTGGTTCACAGAGTTAGTTGCATAAGAGAAAGAAAGGTGAATCTAGATTGTGTGTTAAATATTCTAAGCATCATGTGATAAGCACATCACACAGTAAGTCGCAGCAGAGCAGCTACGGAGCTGTCCTGGTGCTATTGCTATTAGAGATGGCGAATCACCAGTGACTCTGGTGACAATAGTATAAGTACTTTCCTCATATCTGTTATAACAAAATTTACATTATAACAAAATATTTTTATGGTCCCATGGATTTTGATCGAATGGAATCCCACCTTTATAGATAGATAGATAGATAGATAGATAGATAGATAGATAGATAGATA
>JANRMT010028174.1:56605469-56626942 GCA_026402145.1 Polypterus bichir lapradei | reverse complement strand
ATAGATAGATAGATAGATAGATAGATAGATAGATAGATAGATAGATAGATAGATAGATAGATAGATTAAAAATTGCAAATTAAAGTGTAAAACAACAAAGACCCAAAGCCATCCTTCACCTTCCTAACACAGGTGTTTTGTTCCTATCTAACAGTAAAATGGATTCTTCACTTCAACCTGATGACAGTGTTCCTTTACATCCAATCTCTCTCTTTCCTTCTCCTGCTGTAACTGCTCTTCCTTTCTGCTGTCAAGCACTCACCACAAACTTTGAACTGTTTATCAGACATTCATAAGCTTCTTCTTAGGTCCAACCCTGTAACTCATTCTGGGCTCAAAAGTAAATCTCTATCTCTCTTGTTGGAATGGTATTTTAGTTGTGTTGCTAATGTTTGGGTATGTTTATTACTTGCTGTTTGGACCTAATATGGCTTCTGCAGCTATCCTAAAGCTCTTTATCTTTTTTGCAATCTCAGTTCCAACTAAGTCTTTAATAATAAAAAAAAACAAGCATGATTCAGACATGGGTTTACTCTGCAAAAAACAAGCATGATTCAGCTCACTCTACACCTCTGGCTATAACAAACTAATCACCAGAACTGCTTCAAGGATCAGAAACATCTCTCAAAAGTCATGGAAATGCCTCGTTATAAGAACATTTCGCAGTCTGGTGTGTTCCTGCATTTCTAAAGTTTACTCTCATTTATGAGATCAAGCCAGAATGGTCACATCAAGACTATCTTCAGCCCATAGCCTCAATGGCAACTGCTGGCTTAGTGGAATTGTACTGGTAGTATACTGGGTGTCCCGAAAAGAATATCGGAGTTTTAAAGAGCTGTAGCTTGGCGCCCATTCATCGGAGACTGCAGAGCAACCTAGTGGCGTTTTGAAGAATTAATCTAGTTTCATTTCGTTGCTGGTAGATGGTGCTAGTGCTTATCAAAAAGCTAACAGTGTGTTGTTTCGATTAGTTACGTTTGCTATTATGGCTGTGCCACAACAAAAAGCTTTTTGCGTTTGTGAATTCGCCAGAACTCAATCGGTTATTACTGTGCATTTCGTCAAAAATATGGGGCTGACCCTCCAAATGACAATAATATCCGTCAGTGGTACCGGCAATTTCGGGATACTGGGTGTATCTGCAAAGGTAAAAGCACCAGGTGACCTCAAACTTCCTCCTCTGCTGAGAATGTCGCCCAAGTGCAAACTGCGTTCACTCAGAGCCCATCAAAATCAGTTCGACGAGCAAGTCATGAGTTACAGATACCAAAGTCAAGTGTATGGAGAATTCTCCGACGCCGGTTGGTTATGAAACCGTATCGTCTGCAGTTGGTTCAGGCCCTTGGATGAGGGGATAAGATGCATCAAGTTGAGTTTTCAACTTTCATCCAGCAAAAGTTGGAGACCAATGAAGATTTTTGTTTCTTGATTATCTTCAGTGATGAGGCCATGTTTCACATTAGTGGGAAGGTAAATCGTCATGTACGAATTTGGGGTGAAGAAATCCCTCATGCAGTTATCAAACATGAACGAGACTCCCCCAAGACTAGCGTTTTTTGCGCGATTTCCAAGTCGAAAGTTTACAGGCCTTACTTTTTTGAAGGAACCACAGTAACTGGGGCTGTGTATCTGTAAATGCTGCAACATTGGCTGTTTCCGCAATTGGAAGATCAAGAACCAGCCGATTTCATTTTTCAACAGGATGGGGCATCACCTCACTGGTTTCTTCCAGCGCGGCATTTCTTAAATGAGACCTATCCCCAACGTTGGATAGGAAGATCTGGGAATCAAGATTTGTCACTCCACCATTGGCCTCCAAGATCCCCAGATATTACCCCATGTGACTTTTTCCTTTGGGAATACATCAAAAGATTAGTGTTCCAACCACCAATGTCTACAACTTTGGATGAAATGAAGTTCAACGGCTACCATTCAGAGCGTCAGTCTCGATATGTTAGAGAGAGTTTGGCAGGAATTTGAATACCGCCTTGATATTGTTACAGTTACTCGTGGTGGGCATATAAAACATTTACAGACAATGTGGGAAACGTGAATATAACAGTTTTTGTATATGCTTGTATAATTCAATAAATACAGCTCTTTGAAACTCCAATATTCTTTTTAATATACGAAATTAAACTAGATTAATTCCTCAAGACGCCACTGGGTTGCTCTGTAGTCTCCGATGAATGGGCTCCAAGCTACAGCTCTTTAAAACTTCGATATTCTTTTTGGGACACCCTGTATATGTTCTGCTTGTAGTCTCTACCTCTAGCTCCTTTAGAGCAAATACCAATAGGCTGCAACTTAATAAAGTAAGGGCTACTATAACTTGATGACCCCTCCCTGTCAACACTGCAAATTAAGGGCTACTATAATTTGATCACCCCTCTCTGTCAACACTGCTACTTGGAGAAGCTCTTCAATCACCAATGTGGGTTTGTCTTTTAAATTATTGACACTCTTGACTCTTTGGCCTTTCCTGTGTCTCACTTCAGCCTCCCTAGCCCCAGGTAACTCATTGCAATCTGGACGGTTCTCCCCAGCTTCTCAGCTCTGGAGTTGTTTTTCAATTTTTTTCTGTCCTCCTTGTTTAACTGACTTTATCATTTCACTCATCTTTAGAGTCTTAAAAAATACTATATACAAGGACTCTACAATTATGTACCTATTTTTCATAAGTACATATTGAATTATTTTTGCATGTTATTTACTCACTGTTATTCTTATCTAATTTTAGTTTGTAGGGAGCCACTTCAATCAACGACTAACGTGTAGCATCCACCTGGATAATGCGACAGCAGGCATTTTTGTGCCAGTACACTCACCACACATGAGCTACTATATGTGGTTAATTGGCTATCTCTGTCACAACTTCGAGACAGGGGATGATTAGGGGGCCAGAATGACTAGCCCATAAAGGGCAATTTAGCCAGGACATTGGGATACACCCTGCTCTTTACAAAGGATGCCCAGGGATCTTTTATCACATTCTGGAGTCAGGACCTTGGGGTTACGTCTCATCGAAGAACGGCACCATTTTTACAGTGTCCCCAGCACTGCACTGCAGCATTAGGAACCACATTCAGACCACAGGGTAAGCGCCACCTGCTGACCTGACCAACACCTCTTCTAGCAGCAACCCAAGCTTTTGCAAGATGGTACCCAATCCAAGCACAGGCCAGGCCCAAACATGCTTAGTTTCTGGTGGATGACCTCTTCTGAAGTGCATGTGGTATGGTGTAAGCTGCCGTAATTCTGGGTGTTCAAAACAAACATAATGATTTATTTCATGCAGTAAAGTACTGTACATAATAAACACAAATTTTATAATGCGTGCTTCAATTAAATATGTAGATATTCTTGACTATAATAGAAATTCATAATTTTTCACTTTCTGATAGAGGTCCATAGAGAGCTAGACCCATAGTAAAGAATCAAAAAAGAAAAAATAACATCATATTTGTAATCACTGACCATGAAATAGTCTAAAATGATACACCACATGCTTATGTTTGAAATTTGTCATTTGTAACCTTCTGGGAGTAGCTCTTAGACAGCTAAGACCACAGGTATAGAAACAAATATAAAAAAAAAGATCAAATTTGTGATTATCAACTATAAAATATCATAAAATGACACTCCACATGCCTATATGAGTTACCAATCCTCATTTAATGAAAGTTTTGTGAAAATGATTAACTTTCACAGCTTGGAGGTGAACCCGTGGAGTCAGTTGATACGGCATGAACAACTTAAAGTCTGCTGAAGAAACCTATTGGTTCACCCTTTACCATAAGGGTGTTTTTTCCTGCACAAATTGTGGTCCAAGATGGCCTAAAAGTGAGGGTTTTTCAGGTCTAACGGACCAAAAAATAGGGATAACTCTAAAAAAACTTGATGCCTTGCATGCTGAGACGCATTCAGTGGTATTTGTACCATTGAGTAAGAAGGACCTGGAGAAAAACTGAAGTGATTTCAAAGCATTCATAAGTAATTCTTATGAACACAATAAATGTTGGTTTTGTTGTTGTTATCAGTGGTCAAATACTAATGAGCTATTGCTTTCTATTGTTGTTATCATGGTGATTGTTTTATAGAATTAAACATATACAAAAGGAAACATTTACAACAAACTATGAAGAAATAATAGATACTGTAAATCAGCGAAATACATTTATCAGCAACAGAGAAAAAGATAAAAAGGGAAAAATAACAGAATGACACATTTCTTAAGAAATGACCTCAGTTGGAGGTAAAAAAGACAAAAAGATTATGAGGGAATAGGATATCTGGATTTTAGCAACTAGAACATCTAAAAATTCAGAGTCATCAAAAGAGTACTAATACACAAAAGAACACAAGACTCTAGAGACATGGAGCCCTCACTGATTCTAATGGCCTTGTTGTGGATGAATCATGTGTAAGAGTGCTAACTCAATTAAGTGTCTAAGTGTCTTCCAACCTATTATTATGTCTAGATTGTATATGAAATAAGAGCACCAAAGTTGAGGAGCTGACACTTTACCTTCGCTAAGGTAAAGGAGAGGGCAAAAAACAGAGCGGGTAGAAGCCACTCTAAATTCAATCAATTCAAACTCAGATCAGATGGATAGCATACTCACAATAGCATACTTCTAAAACTGACAAGGGCCCATCTCAGTTTCAACTTGTCTTTAATTAGGATGAATGTTTAATGAAAAGACTGAATAGCTATTGCATCAATAAAATCCCACAGAACATTTCAGCTTTACTCAATAACACAAAAAGTTTTTTTTTTTTCTCAATTTTAAGTGGAACAGTATCCATCCATCCATTATCCAACCCGCAATATCCTAACTACAGGGTCACGGGGGTCTGTTCGAGCCAATCCCAGCCAACACAGGGCGCAAGGCAGGAAACAAACCCTGGGCAGGGCGCCAGCCCATTAGCAGGGAACAGCATTCTTCCAGTAAATCATAATTATAAACAACCAGCAAAATAGCCAAACTGTCTAATAATATGGATTGAGCAAACTAAAAATCAAATAGTCAAAAGCAACTATACCAGTAGGAATATGTTGGCCAGTCATCAAGATTTCCTTTCTCCATAATCACCAATGCTGTTTGAAAGCCCTGCTTAAAATATATATCATAAAAATACTTAAAGGGAAAATGTAGTTGTTTCTATGGAAGATATTTCTTACTTTTATAACAGCCAATTGCATAAGTCATTCGTCTGTGTTCTTTTAACATGTGGTCATTATGACCACTGCAAGTTGCCAAAGCTCCTCACTTTTACTTGGATAAGCGCTGTAAAATGTTACTTTCAGATATGGGAACAACATCTTTGGCAGATTGACAATGATAGTGTCAGTGTTTTAGACCAAACGATTGTAGGTAATGAAATATGATGGTATCATACAATGAAATTATATAAATTCTGAAATCTCTTTTCAATATTAAAGTTTTCTCACTTTGTCAAAAGTTGATTTTTAAAAAATGTATGGATAAATATTAACCAATACAAAAATGTTGCATTCTGTATTAAATCCTGTGGTTGATGCAGATATATAGTAGCTAATAAGATAAACCCCATACAAGGGCAGTCACATTGGACAACTGGAATACTAGAATGGAGCATGTACAACTGTAGCAGACTTTGGCTCTTTATAGGTGCCTCTGCATTTGGCATTGAAAGTGTTCATTTGAACATTGGATTCCAGCTCATACCGCTGCTGACTCAATGCTGAAGTCACCCTGGGCTGATGCAAGACTCAGCACCATTACATAGCCCTTTATCTGGTTAGCTGTACCTCTTCTTTTCCATTGCATTCATGTGGCTGGTGAGAAGAGCACAGAAGCAGAGATGCTAAGTGTTGTGTTGTCAGGTGGCACAGCCGGGATGTTGAGTGCTGTCATGTGGTACAGCAAGAGTATTTGACACTGAACTTCTTTTTAGTGATGTGTCCATTATATTTGTGAACATATTTGTGGTTGTCTTTCTTCCCAAACTGAGCAGCATTCCAGGTCCTGGATATCAGCTTTGTGACTAATAATAATAATAATAATAATAATAATACATTTGATAATACATTTATTTATATAGTGTCTTTCCATGACTATCCGGTGACAATTCAGTAGTGCCCAGTAAGTCCATTTTTCAGGTTTCTATGGCATCCGGGCCTTTCTGATTCACATTGTAAGCATTCTTTTCTTTGTTCTGCAATCATCCATCGCTGATGCAAGACTCTTTACAGTGTTCATTACAATGTTACTTTTTTTTAAATTAATCGTCCTTTCATAACACTAGTTTGTGTTGAGAAGAAAACACTATGCCTACAGTCATAGATGAGATCACATTTTGCCCAGCACAAAACAGTGCTCTCATTCAGACAATTGCTCTCCTGCTACCTGACTGAAACTTTAGTCCCAATGTCAGGGCTGGTTTTTGGGTTGCCTCCCTCCAATTACAATCCCTGTTCACGATGTGCCATATAGCCTATATTTTAAGTTGGAACAATAATAATAACACGTATGCAAAATGCTAAGCTTTTCATATGACTGATGATTAAATAATCAGGCAAACAAACAAACAGACATGCTATGATTACATAATTACTTTCTAATTTGATCAGTGACTGTATGGCTACAACGATTTTATTTAAATAGAAAAGCAACTAGTTTAAATAATAAAATTTGATTACTTTCTAATTTGATCAGTGACTGTATGGCTACTGCTGGCAACAAAAAAGCCTGTAATGCTCTCTGCTGCATGACTTTTATGTATTAGGTTCATTTCAAGTTTGTAAAAAGAATTCTCACCAAAACTGATATTGTACAAAGTAGTTTGCTTTTGAAGTATATACTCCTTCTGAAAGAATGTTTACTTATAATCAAAAGATGCAGCATAACTGTTCACAAAACTCTGTGTTTTGGACTTAAGCAAAGCAAAGGATTAAGAAATTTTAAAACCTTAGGGGGCAATTTAGAAACGTAAACCTTTGGTATACACAAACACACACACACAAACACATACCCACACAAAGATATTGAGGCATTTGGCTAAAACATATACTGTACCATCATTAACCAAAAATGCACAAATCCAGAAACTGCACCAACTGAAGAATTCCATGTTTTAAACCTATGAAAAACAGCTGAATACAGATTGATCCAAAACTCAAATATTGCCAGATGTCTCTTTACAGTCAAGAGTATTATTAGGGCAGTTATAAATTAGTGGCACAGACGTAATAATACACAGGTTTACAATTAAATAACATCTAAACAATCATATAATAATAGAGGGAGTTTGAATATCATACTATACCATCATGCAACACTTGGTCATCTGTTGACACCAGGTTTTAACACTTAAAACAGGCTTGTCAGTATTCAGCACCTTACATTCAAGGGACATTCCTTTTGTTGAAAGCTTTTAGACTCTCAAATTTTCACAGAGCCTTCTGAATGTCAAATATATACAGTAGACGTCAAATCCATAATCCACTTTAAAGTTATAGGGCCAAATTCTGTTTTTATATTTTATTTTACTTTAAAAAACCACCACATTACAATATCTTACTACTCATTCAAAGAACAATAAAGTAACAGATATAACCATTTTCTTCAAAATTAATACAAAGTAGAAAAAAGCAAAATAAAGCAACAGTCAAAACCAACACTTGAGAAAGAAAAAAAAAATAGAGAAACAAGTAAAAAAAGCAAAAAATATGATTAAATGGTTAATCACAGGCTCAATATGTTTATTCTAAAATAATATTAGCAAATTCTTGCCATGTTTTAAAAACGTTTTGTACTATCCTCTAAGAAAGAACTCTTTCTAAGTTGAGATAATACTGAATGTCAATTACCCACTGAGTTATAGAAAGGAGGGATGGGATTCTTCCAGTTAAGCAAGATAAGTCTGAGTGCAAAGTAGTTTTGTATAGGCTATTACAATCAACTTATCCCTATGCACTTTAATGCAATCCAGGAGTGCTTCAAATACTGCTGTTAATGACTTAAGTAGGAGTGACTGTACCACCTAAGCTGTCTAAGAAGTAAAGATTTTTGTAGAAAATAATGTTAATTTAGTACATTGCCAGAACATATGGCCTGGATGCTGGAGATAGATGGGAAGTTTGCTGGGTGGATCTGAATTATTTTAAACAAATGTGATCGAGGTTGCATGGATATATTAAATCCTCGGATATAAAACTGTAACATTCATCCAGGCCCTTCTCTGCGTATGCCAGAATGTCTGATTGACATCTGAGTACATTTTTCTGAGCAGAATTTGATGAAGAAGTTGTGCTTCTATTTTTATTATTTGTTCAGGAAAGGGCATGACATTTTTAGCATTTTGTCTGTTTTTACTGCTACTTGGGATCAGAATTTCTGACAGGGCATTTATAGACATTGCTCTTATGATTGGATGCTCTGCTCCTTAATTATTTTAACCCCGAAGTGTTAATCCTTCATGTTAAACCTCCTATTTGCCTGTTCCAAAAAGCAGGATTAGTGATTTATCTACATCTTTGGCCTCATGGATCATGTGATTCTGGCTTAATCTGTTCCAGAAACGCAGGTTTGGCTAATCTAGGTTTTCTGGAACAGGATAAGCCTGTTTACATTAAATCCCGACTTACTTTAAACAGATTTCATACTCATCCTGCTTTCTGGAACAGATTGTAGGTCACCACTGGACATACACAACTAACCTCACTCATCTGGGCCAATAAGACTACAGGTGGTGTACTGACAATGAAGCACTACTGGTTTTCCAATTTCCTAATTTGCCATATGTTTGCTAGAATTACAACAAGGTGGATCCCCTCTCCATCCAAACAGAGTTCATGCTATTAGAGGTCACATACAAGGACAAAAGGCCCAAAAGCCATTGGGACTGTAGATAGAAGTTTACACATGCAAAAGGCATATATTAGTGTGAATTCAAATGCAGTGGTTGAAGGAGAAATGGTATAAAACAGAACAATAGTAATCAAAATACATATTTCCAGCAAGCCCGGTGCACACAGTTGATGCACACTGCAGGCAAATGTCAAAACAGAAGAGAATCAAATGGATAAAAATCTAAGTCCAAAAAAAAAGAAAGGGCTAAAAAATATCCAGGACATTTTTAGGCCAAAAACATTGCATTTCTTTCAAGAAGAAAAAATGTCATTATGTGAAACGTACTGTAAACACTAAAACATCAACATAAATACAGTAGGAAAGGTATGTTGAGTGTCCATTGCTGTACTGATGCAAATTTAGTACAAGTCCTTTATGTGATATGTTTTGAAATAGTCACCGACACACAGTCCAAATAACAATCAGGACAGTAAGAAAGTGTTTCTTTGCACACTTTTCTTATAATGTTCTTTGTTGACAGTCAGTGCCTGAGCTGCACGATTGATTCACCCTTTGTGACATTGTAGGCTACCACGGTGCAAGGCTTAGGGACTTTGACATTTTCCCAGAAACAAACATTGACTGTTGCTGTTGAGAGCAGTGTTTAGAGGGCTAACATCCTTCTTGTCCTTCCACTTCATTTTTTGAAGAAACCTGAATTCTTCAGCACTTTGGTCGTACACTGCAGTATGCATCAGTTTCATTATCCATGTCAACACCTGATGACCAGTTCATATTGTCATCACTATCACTTGATTCAAATAATGGTTCACTTTCATTTTTGTCTAAAGCTGGCTTTATAGATTTTTGTTTACATGCCATTGTGTTTCTGGTTGAAGGCTCCACCCCCACTCCTGAATATTGATGAGTTACCTTAAAATGGCAAAACACATTGAAATAGTAAGGCCTTTTTTGCACCATAATGTTATTTCAACCACTAGATAGCAGCAGAATACTATCCCAAGAGTTATTTGGGCTTCACACTGTAAAATGGATCATTAAATGTCATCATGAGTCTGACTCTGGGTTAACCGTAATAATATAGAATTTTGAAGTCTAAGTCAGATTCAGGGTAAATGTGAGCTATTTAATAAGAACAATGTATTGATTTTAATGTAAGTATCTAGTTGTGCAAACATGAGTCACAACACATATTTTCAGTTGGCATATAAGCATAACAAAGCAACTTTTAAAATCACTTTTAAAATTGCTTCTATAAACCCCAATGTTAAAAAAGTCTGGTCTTGATACTGACAATCTTAATTTTCAGCCTTCCTCTCACTTACCTTTTCTGTCAAAAGTTCTTGAGCGTGTTATAGCCCCCCAGCTCATCAATTACTTAATTTCTAATAATTTGATGGAACCCTTTCAATCTGGTTTTAGAACACAGCACAGCTGTGAAACTGCTCTGCTTCGGGTAACCAATGATTTGTTTATGGCAGCAGACTCTGGACAAACCAGCATATCAATTCTGTCAGACATTACATTCTGCTGTCCTGAAATGAGAACATTCTGGGTATCTCTGGCACTAGCCTCCAGTGATTTAAGTTCTATCTGATTGATATGCAAGAGCTTGTTAGTATTAGCAACAGCAGGTCCAGCTCAGCACTGGTCACACAAGGAGTTCCTCAGGACTTTGTCCTCTGCTCTCTGTTCTTCTGTATCTATATGCTTCCCCTTGACCATATTATTCATAGCTTTGAACTGAGTTATTTTTATGCAGAGGATATTCAACTTTATTTCAACGTTAAAAGCGAAACTTCAGTGAAATGAAAACCTGCATGGAGCAGAACTCTTTAAAATTAAATTGCAACAAAACTGAACTCCTGCAAATTGGCACTAAAGTGCAACTTAAGAAAATGAGCTCCTGATTTCAGTCACTCTTGATGGTGATCTCATCAGACCTTCTTCTAATGCAAGGAATCTTGGTGTCATTTTTGATTCCTCTCTTTCCAATTCCATCCACATAAACCACATTAAGAAACTTTCTTACTTCCAACTCCATAACATATCCCGGGTTTGTTCATTCCTCTCCTTTTGTAATGCTGAGAAACTTATCCATGCTTTTATCACATCCTACATCGATTATTGTAACTGCTTACTGGCAGGTGCTCCTTCAAATCTTATATCACATCCCCTGTTAATTCAAAACTCTGCTGCAAGAGCCCTTACATGGACTAGCAAAAGTGAGCACATAACATCCATGCTACTTCACCTTCACTGGCTCCCTGTGTCTTACAAGATCAAATATAAAATTCTATTAATATTCTACAAAGCTTTAAATGGCCTTGCACCAGACTACAGCAAAATGTGGCCAACAAATGAGGCACATGTGTCCAACTGCCAAGTTGTTTTGCCTGCCTAAGGTAAAATCATCTCTGATGGAGGGTCGCAGAAATCGTTGGGTAGAGGGGTCCTTTCAACGGACTGGCTGGCCCAGCACTGACTCAGCCTTGGAATGATCAATAGAGGGAAGCAGCTTGATGGCCAAGGTCTGAACAAATCCAAATTGTATTATGTAATATCATCTACTGTTGAATTCTGCTCTGTACTTGTAATATTGCTATTGTACTATTATATTGTATTAAGGAGTACTTGTGTTCTGTTCTGTGTACTGTAATGTATTTACGCCCTTTTTTGATACCCACTGCACACCCAGCCTACCTGGAAAGGGGTCTCTCTTTGAACTGTCTTTCTCAAGGTTTCTTCCATTTTTTCCCTTCAAAAGTTTTTTGGGAGTTTTTCCTTGTTTTCTTAGACAGTCAAGGCTAGGGGGCTGTCAAAAGGCAGTGCCTGTTAAAAACCCACTATGGCACTTTTTGTATGATTTTGGGCTATACAAAAAATAATTGTATTATATTGTGTTGTACAACAACACCAATTCCAAAAAACTTTGGAGACTGTCTAAGATAAATAAAAACAGAATGCAATGATTTGCAAATCTCATAAACCCATATTGTATTCACAATAGAACATAAAAAACATATCAAATGTTGAAATTGAGACACTTTAATATTTCATGAAAAAAAATGCGCTCATTTTGATTTTGATGGCAGTAACATGTCTCTAAAAAGTTGGGACGGGGCAACAAAAGATTGGAAAAGTAAATGGCACTAAAAAGAAACAGTTGAAGGAATATTTTACAACTAATTAGGTTAATTGGCAACAGGTCATTAACATGATTGGATATAAAAGGGGCATCTTAGAAAGGCAGAGTCACTCAGAAGAAAAGATGGACAGAGGTTCACAAATCTGCAAAAAACTGTGGCTACAAATTGTGGAACAATTTCAAAATAATGTTCCTCAGCATAAAATTGCGAAGACTTTGAATATCTCATCATCTATAGTACATAATATCATCAAAAGATTCAGAGAACCTGGATAAATCTCTGTGTGCAAAGGACAAGGCCAAAAATCAGTATTGGATGCCTGTGATCTTTGGGCCCTCAGGTGGCACCGCATTAAAAAGAGGCGTGATTTTGTCATGTCATGGAAATCACTGTGTGGGCTCAGGAACACTTCCAGAAATCATTGTCTGTGAACACAGATCGGCAAGGCATCCACAAATGTAGGTTAAAGCTCTCTTGTACAAAGAAGAGCCATATAAGAACATGATCCAGAAATGCCACCGTCTCCTCTGGGCCGAAGCTCATTTAGAATGGACTGAGTCAAAGTGGAAAAGTGGTCTGTGGTCAGATAAATCGAATTTGAAATTCCTTTTGGAAAATATGGACGTTGCATCCTTCGGACTAAAGAGTAGAGGGTCATAATCGGCACTCAGTTCAAAAGTGTGCATCTTTGATGGTATGGGGGCGCATTAGTTCCTATGGAATTGGCAGCTTGCACATCTGGAAAAGGCACCATCAATGCTGAAAGGTATATACAGGTTTTAGAGCAACATATGCTCCCATCCAGACAATGTCTTTTTCAAGGAAACAATGCTACACTGCATACTGTATCTTTTACAACAGCATGGCTTTTTAGAAGAAGAGTCCGGGTGCTGAACTGAACAGACCTTTCACTAACTGAAAACATTTGGTGCATCATGAAATGAAAAATATGGCAAAGAAGACCCAGGTTGAGCAGCTAAAATCCTATATTAGACAAGAATGGGACAACATTCCACTACCAAAAGTCCAGTAACTGGTCTCCTCAGTTCCCAGATGTTTACATATATAAAGAAGAGGGAATGCTACACAGTGGTAAACATGGCCCCTGTCCTAACATTTTTGAGATGTGTTGCTGCCGTCAAATTTAAAATGACCTTATTCTTCTTTAAGAATGGAACATTTTTTCAGTTTAAACATTTGATATGTTTTCTATGTTCTACTGTTAATAAAAAATGAGTTTATGAAATTTGCAAATCATTGCATTCTGTTTTTATTTACATTTTGCACAGCATCCCAACTTTTTGGAATTGAGTTTATACATCAGTGACCTTTTCCATCACCATGATCCTGTTCATCTACTAAGGACCTTTCATTCCGGCAATCTTATTGTTGCTCCACACTGACCTCCACTCTATGGGTGATAGGGCCTTCAGCTGTATAGTGCCCAGACTTTGGAATGACTAACAAAATTAATTAGACCAGCTGACTCCATTCATTCTTTTTAAAAAAACACTTAAAACCAATATGTTCATTAAGGGCATTAAGGCTCAAAATTCTTGTTTCATCTTTCACATTATCTTTACTTTTCAAACTCGAGTATGTAAAAAGACATCCAATAAATAAAATGTGATTAAAAGTAATGTGGGCACTGGTTTTATTACCTTTACTTCACTTGTGAAAATGTAAGCATAATTCAGATCACTATGTTAAAATTTACACATCATCACCTTTCACAAAACATTGTTGTCACATTCTAATTAATATGGTCAAGTGTTTAAATACTTAAAACAGCAGGACTTCTCTCAAAATGTGATTACATTTTCAAATTTGTTTGAGACTTGTAAAATGTGACTCCCTCTTCAAGTCATGTGTTTAATAATTTACCACTTAATCTTTTTTGCTTGACTAAGCTTTTATTGGATTTTATAGAGCATTTTGTAATGTTGACAGCTGCAGACACAAATGCATTCAAATATTTGATAGGTAATTAAGGAGAACACTGTACATTAGGATTACTTTGTGTAAATGAAATTTACATTTCACCTTTAAGACTATTAGAAAAAAGCGGTCAGAAAGCTTTCCAAGCAGAGCTGGCTGATTTTCACATCTGGGCTGCTACAGAGAGGTCCTCTACTTGTTTATAGAAAAAGGTTATTTTTCCATTTGCAGCAATTGGTCACAGCAGACACCATTGGATAGCGTCCATTTGAATTCCAGTGGCAGATGCAGATCTCTTTTCAAATGGAATTTTAATCAAAGAGATCATATATCACCTACTACACCAGCTCTTTTAATATTTTATCTTTGTATTATTTCTTACACACAATACACTTTTCATGCATAATAACTATTTGTTGTTTACAATACAAAGTACAAAGTGTGAAATATACACATTATATATACCGTATGTCTCATTTCTAAAAGTTAAGCGATACCTATTTTAGGACTATTAGTGAAACCAACTCAAAACTTTTCATTAGACAGGGAAGGGCCAGGAATGAACTGCCTTTTTCTGGGCTTTCAGGGGCTCACAATGACCAATCTGCCAAGAGAACAGACTACAGATACATATGCAAAACATGCTTAAGTAAAAAGGCAAGTGACCCTCAGTCTCCTAATTCTTTTTCCAATCTGCATTCTAGCACTGAACAGTAATTGACCTATTTGGAAAAGTTAATGTGGCTTGAACAAGATGACCATAAGCTATCAGTTTGCTGTCTGTAATGGTCATTCTCAAGCACCTATGTAAGTTAATGAGTCTAGCTATAACAAGCACTGTTATCCATTTAGCAAAAACCAAATTTATAACCTTGACACACACATTAGTCTGTAGCCAAGTGTCTACCTCTTTTCACCATGTGTGTCCACATACGCATCTGTCCAATTGACAACTACCTATGAATGCTCAGTCTCTGCCACTGACAAAATCCAAATGAGTAAATAAGAATTTTGTTTCAGGAAGCCTTCTCTGTGCGTGGTATCCCTCTATATCACATATTTGCAACCTGCTGGAGTGCACGAAACTAATTTTCTTATTAAATATACAGGAAAAAGCCCACCAGCCAAAGAATGCAAAGTAAGAGAGAAAGACCTCACCACATGTGAATATAATACAAGTGCACAGCACTGCAGCAATCCAAGTTCCTTGGAGAAAATAATATCAAAAGCATCTGCTATAACAGTTCAAAGATAAATTAGAACTCTAAATATCAGGAAAAGGCAGCCAACCAAGTATTGCTTTCTCATACTTAAAAGGATAAGTTATTTATTTTTCAAGAAAATGCTATGTAGTCATGCAATTGTATGTTCAAAATCGCAGTGCATTACTGTACAAGAAAACTGTCATATTTCATTTTCTTAACTGAAACATTTATTCAGTCAATTTTCATTATATTTATTTTAATTAAGTAAAAACATACATTAAAAAAAATTATATATACAGCTGTTTAGAATTCATGCTGGAGAGAAAAAATATGCCTAGGGCAATTGCTGCATTTACAAAGTTAGCTTCAGAAAACCATGCACTTAGGGAGTGAAAGGTTGCAGTGGAGGCAGTGAAGTGAATAGCATAGCTAAATTTCTTTAAAAATGGTACAATCTTACAAAAAAAATGCAAAACAAAAAATATATAGAAAATGACGTGGATACGCTGTTTTTCAATATGTATGCAATTTCAAGACGTGAATCAATACTTGAGAGCATACTTGGCTTTAAAATGGGCATATATGGTAAAATAAAGGCTTTTGCTTCACAATTGGACTAGTGCTCCATAGATGCCGTGTTAATCTGCAAGAACAGTCACAACATTTCTCAAAATGTATAATAAAATGCTTCACTTAAGAACACAATTGCCCCTAGCAAATATTAATGTATACCATTATTGTGAATATATAACATTAACATGTCACTATGTAACATGTTACTATGTAACATACTGTAGATCAGTAACAGTATACTGATACAACAAGTACATAGAAAAAATAAGGCAAGCAATCTAGCATCCAGACTATTATTTATACAGTATATCCAGTGAGCTGCTTGCTTTCTAGAGTTCCATATATATTACTATTTCTAAAGACAGAATGATAAATAATTCCCTGCATTCCGATGAGAGGTCCTTCAAGATTTAAAGGAAACTAAGGTGAAAAATAACTGGAATGCACACAAAGTATGTGAGCCAAAAAAGTAAAAACGTGCCAACTACATAGTCAAGACTCTTAAAAGATGAAGTCAACAGTGAACGTTACTAGTTTTCACAGAGGAACTTTTATGAGAGGTTCTAAATGAAAAGCTAATGCATCACTTATGTGTAGTTTTCAAGTCCAAGCATTCACATCTGGATACTGTTACAGTTTTGCATGAAACACGTAAAAGTATTCTTAGGTTCCTTATTTTTATGTATTGATTATTGATTAATTGTACAACTAGGGCCTTGGAAAAATACACACACAGACACACATTCTATAAAAACAATACTTTAATGGTGCTGCTCTCAGCTTTGATAAGTCAAGGACTAACAAGTGTTCCTAACCTGCTTAGCACAAACATATTTTTGTTCTTAGAATTATTTGTAATGGAAAGAAAGTCTAAAAGCTTTAAAACTACAGAAAAATGATTACTACTATTTTAAAGCATTTCTCTCAAAACTATAAAAAATATTTTGTTTTATTATAATTTAAAGAAAAATAAATTATAATATCCATATGTGCAGCACAATAGTTGAGCTACATGAATGTAAAAAAGCATAAATAAATGTCGTAGAATAATAAACACTTGAATGACCTTTTTCTAATTAACTTCTTTGCACCCAGAAACAAAGAGAACACTTATTTTCACACAGATTTAAATTTGGTACTGAAATGCATTGTATCCTATGCCAGTTATTCAGATGTCTCCCTATGTCACAAAATATAAGTAATTAATCTACAACTTCAATCAATATAACTGAAAAAGCTGTAGAAGACAACATCATAGCAAATGCAAGGCAACTACAAAAAAAGGAACAAAGATTTAAACAATATCACATAATTCTAAAGACAAAAAACAATTTAGCAAATTGCTGAAAAAATAAAAAATATAAGTAAATAAAATCCTTTAACCAAATGCACTTCTCATTTTCCTAGTTTTTGGTCCTCTTCTGTTGCCACTATGCTCTTTCCACCATGCAATGACATAAGATCCCTATTGTGCCTACTCACTTACAATACTTTAGCACTCTTTTTTTCTAACCAATTGTTTCATATCTGCAGTAGCATACAGTATAAGGAAATGTTTTGCTACATCTATAAACATCATAAATACAACCATACCATTAACAGTTACTCAAATGTTGTAAAACTGACAATTCCCCTGTTTCCTTCTGTATACAGTGTATTCCAGTGATTCCACACCTGACTCTGCATTTTACCGTTGGATTTTTTTAATTATATAGCTTGTAAGAAAATGGAAGGACTGACTTCCTTTGGACAAAGGAAACTAAGATCAATATATACAAGAATGCTGAAGAGAGAAAAGTATGGAGAAGAGAACAAATGGCTCATGATCTGAGCCAATGAATATTATCTGTGAAACATGGTGGAGGCAGTTTTATGGCATGATCATGCCTGCCTACAAATGGAAGTTACTCACTAGCATTGGTTGATGATATGACCGCTGGCGGAAATAGCAGGATGAATTTTGAAGTGTACAGGGTTATACTATCTGTTCAGATTCAGCCAAATATTGCAAAACTGATAGGATGACAGTGCATAGTACAGATGGACAAAAAAGCCAAAACATACTGCAAAAGCAAACCAAATGCTTTTCATATTCTTCAATGGACAAGTCAATCAGCTGACCTCAATCTAATTGGACATGCATTTCAGTTGTTGAGATAAAACTGATGGCAAGAAGTCCAACAAGCAAGCAGCTGCAGTAAAGGACTGGCAAAGCATCACTAGAATGTAAACCTAGGATTTGGAGATAGCCATGTGTTCAGACTTCAAGCAGCCATTGACAGTAAAGGATTTTCAACCATATATTGAAAATGATCATTATATTTATAATTTGTCCAGATACTTTTGAGCTCCTGAAAATAGGGGGACAATGTATAGAAATGTCTTTCTTTTCTAAACAGCTTATACTATATTTCTGATAAACCCCGTCTATACTTCAATCATATCTTTGTTTCAAATCCATTGTGGTGGTGTACAGAGCAAAACTATGAAAATTTTGTCACTGTCCAAATACTTATAGACCGGACTGTATTTTGCCAACACGCTGATAATGAGTCTAATACTGAATGCAGAAAGGAGTCACTCAGGATTGATGGAGGGGTTATGCAAACAAATTTGGTGACACCTGTTATGCATTAACTACAATACAATACAATAAACTTTAAATACAATGCACTACAATAAACTTAAAATTTCATTAAAGATTTATAGAAACCAAGTGAACAAAATCAGTAGCCTCCAATTTCACAGATTTCACAGAGATCCATGAATTGCAGTGCTACAGCATGAATCATACACAGCAGAAAGGTACAATAAATTCAGTACTGTCTTAGTTATTAATTGGAACATGACCGTGTCAATTGTGCAGAAAAAGAGTTTCTGATACATTCTTTCAGTAGTTGACAAGTACAGTTCAGATTGTTTCCGAATAGTGGCAACAAAAGCACGGCTCATTGATGTAAATAGAAGATTGACTCAAATCTCTTAGACTATGAGCTGTAATGGCTTTAAGCAGGGTCTGCCCCCAGAACTCCAGTGAAATGTGTTTTCAGTTATGGCATTCTACTGTGGCCCCAATATGCACAAATAAGGGAGAAAGGTTTGGCCAATTTAGTCTTTTGTAAATGCAATGCATCATAGGCTGGTGAGATATGTGGTGCTTCCATGTTACTGAGAAATTAAAGAGCACTTGTTCCCGGTGTGCAGTAAGGCTAAATGGTGCATAGCATGTGCTAATTGATGGTGAAAAAGGTGAATGCTAATTACCCTGAGGTAGTTAATGTATCAGGTAAACACTAGTCAGGAGAAGAACAGTGAGTATTAATTGTCAGAGAGACAATTGATAGAGCATTAGAAAGGGCAGTAAAATGTCAGGAGAGTACTTGAGGACAATACCAATGAGTACTGAGTGAATCCAGCAAAGTGCAAGAAGGGAATGGTCAACAGAGAGAAAGCAAGCAATGAGTGTGGTTGAAAGCCCTCAAGAGTACCAGTGAGAGCAAAGAAAAGCACTCCAATGCAGCAGGTGTGCTGGATAAGGGTGATTGCTCAGTAGAAAAGTAATGAGCATTGTGGATGCTTTGGTAAAGGAGAGTGCTAGGGTATACTCGGAAGAGTCACAGTTGTAGCAAGTGACATTTAGTATTTTATCAAGTGGTGCCAATCCAATACCAGGGACTTCTAGACGGTGGAATATGTCCTCAGTCTGGATGTCATGAGTCAACATTGGTGAGGTCTAGAAGGGTGGAGATTTATTTATGAATAATGTAGATCATTGTACACTGAACATTTAAGTTGGATTTTACTGAGGTCTTTGGAAGGTAGTTTTCACTGGGGTTTCTTGTAGAGCACAATGACTGTGCAAACAGGGTAAGTTATGGATATGTTAGCAGTGAAACTCCATACAGGCACCAATGTTTGGAATGACAGTTCAGTTCAGCAGTTTTACTGCTCATTTAGAATTACTGTCCTTTTGTTTTTCTGCTACATGGATTTTGTAATTGTCCATCCATCCATTGTCCAACCTGCAATATCCTAACTACAGGGTCACGGGGGTCTGCTGGAGCCAATCTCAGCCAACACAAGGCATAAGGCAGGAAACAAACCCCGGGCAGGGCGCACACACACACTCCAAGCACACACTAGGGACAATTTAGAATTGCCAATGCACCTAACCTGCATGTCTTTGGACTGTGGGAGGAAACCGGAGTCCCCGGAGGAAACCCACACAGACACGGGGAGAACATGCAAACTCCACACAGGGAGGACCCAGAAAGTGAACCCAGGTCTCCTAACTGCAAGACAGCAGCGCTACCCACTGCACCACCATGCTCCCATAATTGTACATATTTATATGTTTAATTATTTATAAAGTATTTTACATTTGATCTGATATTTAGTTTTGCAGTGATAGCTATTATTGTGTCCTCACTTGCCCTAATCCACCCTCATATACGATCTACTAGATGCTCTGGTAAACAGGTGATGTTCATGGCTAAAGGCACAAAGCATCAAAGATAATATTTCTTACTAATTTGTTTGCACCACTTTTTGTTGTTTTCTACTGTGACATTGAAAACTGTTTCACATTACATTTGTATTTACATAATGCT
Organism: Polypterus bichir lapradei; assembly: GCA_026402145.1. Classification (NCBI taxonomy): domain Eukaryota; kingdom Metazoa; phylum Chordata; class Cladistia; order Polypteriformes; family Polypteridae; genus Polypterus; species Polypterus bichir. The sequence goes on along the minus strand of JANRMT010028174.1, from coordinate 56,606,609 downwards.
TTTTCTTTTGTTTATCCATGTATTAACATGGAATCGAACCATTCATGATCTAAGAAATGGCATTAAATTAGGTGAAAAATGAATTCTGACTTGTTTAGGACTTGTCTGTGTTGACCTGAGACATGACTTAAGATGCTCTTGTCCTGACTTAAGACTTAACACAAAACTTGCCCAGCATGACTTGGGACTTAATCTGGGACTTCAATGTCAAAATTTGAGACTAACTTGTTAATTGCTAGTTAGACTGGTTCCTACCTTTGATATACAATATACATTTTACATTCAGCACAATAATTAACTAGAGTTTACAGCAAATTTTGGCTCTTTTAATAGGATAGTTGTTTATTATGAAAGTAGGATGTCAACAAAATACTTAAAAATAGTAATTGCTGTAAATGAACAAAAAATGATGCATTTAAAAAGCATCCTCTAACTTGGCCCCATTTTGTACTTTGTTTTTGGTATTACTGCAAGAGACAACTGCAACTCTCCTGATGTAGTTCAGTGTCTCACAAACAAAACATCTAAGCCCTTGTGGAAAAATAACTTCCTCTTCTTAAATGTACTTCCTCAACCCAGTAAAAATAACTTTCTATTTACCAAGTAAACATAACGGTAGGTTTTCATTAACTCTGTTCTGACTTTTAAAAAACTGTCATATTTGGTTATGTGCACCCCTCTTAGCAAATATTGAATGAACAACAATATGGGGAATTACATATCTCTTTCATTTCCACCTTATCTACTCAATGTGATTCACCTCCTCTCAGTGCATCTGGCATTCAGGAAATCTCCCTGATGACTTTATTAAGTGCATATTTTTGCTACACCCCTCTCAGTATGCAGTAAGCCGAAGATTCTCACATGGCTTGAGGGAATGCAGCTGTGGTTAGACATGAACAAAAATACTGACCAAACCATTAAGGATATAAGCCAAATTCAAAACAGCTTGACATTTTTTTAACAATAAGTCATATATATACAAAGAAATACAATAATTTTTGATGTATACACATTGTTTTCTGAATTCCTTTTAGTCTATCTTTCAATTTCTGCAAAAACCATTACCCTTCTGTTTAAGTATATAAGTCTGTCTATCTATCTATCTATCTATCTATCTATCTATCTATCTATCTATCT
>JANRMT010028174.1:56528481-56605459 GCA_026402145.1 Polypterus bichir lapradei | reverse complement strand
TCTATCTATCTATCTATCTATCTATCTATCTATCTATCTATCTATCTATCTATCTATCGATCTATCTGTCTCCCTTAGTCTTTCATCATAGTTCATATCCTTCATTGAGAGTTTAGAAGCTCAGATCTAGATTTTTCCTAATGCTTTTTAGATGCGGCCTTCTAAGCATGCTAAACAGCTTAAAATTACCTCTCATTATTTATACTTCACAAAGAATTCTGTATGACCCAGCATCCTATTCTGTACTTTAGTCATCTTAGTGCACTGCCAACATACAAAAAACATTTTGTACAGGTTGAATTTTCTAACTCACAAAAGACACATACTATCTTCATAACTGTGTAATCCAACCCTAACACTGATACAAAAATCTCATATTTGACATTATTATATATGGAACAATATCCTTTCAACATAACTTATTCCTGAGTCATTTATTAACCTGTCAGCATGTAAAATCTCTACACTTTGTAGTTACGTGAATATTCTCTCATTTGCCAAGTTTTCATAAAAGGGTGATTATTTCACAGGCTCAAATATAATAAACTACTTTTGCTACCTCCTCAAAACTTCAGCATATTAAGTGGTAAAGAATCATTTATATAATTTTGTACCACATTCTTTATAAAAAAAGTGTAACATTGATTTTCACATGACTGTATAGTCGCTGCTTGTTTGCTATATGTGCTGTATTTCAATCATCTTGATATTAATACATATATATTTTTGCTTTTATCAAATCATAATACTGTAATTCAAATACTGAAAGAACCTTTTCAATTGGTAATATTCCTCTCAAGCTACTGTTTAGTGTTTCTAATTTACGTTTAAACTGCAGTTCTTATTTGTTCATAGGTCTAAAGTTATAACTGTTAATGATTTTTCTAAAAGACTAGGTAGATCTACCTTTGCTTAAGGATATGATTCCTTACTCTCTTACTCAGTGGCTAAAGTCAGCAATTTGTTAAACTACTATTCAAATCTTTGGGAAAGAATGGTAATAATGCATGTAATAATTAATGCTTTCTTGAGGGTGTGCTTTATCAAGCAAAAATATGTGAGCACTTAAATTAATAATGTGAAGTCAGAACACACTATCCTCCTTCTTTTTGTTTTACGTACTAATTTAGAAAAGCAATTATGATTTAAATCTACGTATTAATTTGTGTTTTTGTTTTCAAATTCTGTAGCGCTTGTGACAGTGGACCAGTCAGAACCTGAACTGTTCTGCGGGCATTTTACAGATAACAGGACGGAAATGCAGCCACTAACAGCCCTAGTGGTATGCGAATTGGTTGGTACAACTTTTGTGACCTTGCCAGTGACACTGGTAAACTGACAGGGTGTTACACTTTCTGATTCTGGAAGTTTTTTTTTATAAATGCTTCTATAGCAGAATCTGATAGTTGGTAACAGGGATACCCAATGACTTATGAGTGGCTCTATGCTACCTACCAACTGTATGGAAAATACCTTTGGGGTACCTGGCCTTTTAAGTGGATTTTGCCTCTTAGGCTAACGGTGACCTATTGAGTTGTGCAAGTTCACAAGTTTCCCAGGCTGATCCTGATGTCAGAAGTTATCACTAGAACATTTCAAAAAGTAGTTCATGAGGTTAAAGGCCTATTCCATTCCTAAATGTTGTCACACTTAAAGTCACATTTTGCCAAAAGATCAACCAGTGAGAAAAAGAGAAGCTACAGGTGAAAGTAAAGGCATGGCGGGTGAAAAAATGAGGAGTGTACTGTTGTTTGAAAGCTGCAAATCCCATAAGGCACCCCAAACGACAGAAATGTGTACAACCTGTATTAGCCAGACAATATTGGGTAGCGGGCGGCACGGTGGCGCAGTGGTAGCACTGCTGCCTTGCAGTTAGGAGACCCGGGTTCTCCCTGCGTGGAGTTTGCATGTTCTCCCTGTGTCTGCGTGGGTTAACTCCAGGTGCTCCGGTTTCTTCCCATAGTCCAAAGACATGCAGGTTAGGTGGATTGGAGATTCTAAATTGGCCCTGGTGTGTTTGTGTGTGTCCTGCGGTAGAATGGCACCCTGCCCAGGATTAGTTCCTGCCTTGTGCCCTGTGTTGGCTGGGATTGGCTACAGCAGACTCCTGTGTTTGGATTCAGTGGGTTGGAAGATGGATGGATATTGGGTAGCTAGGGATGTATTTTCTCTATTTTATTTTTATATTCCTTATATTTACCCCTTCCTTGCATTATATAATTAACAAAAATCTTTTATATTTATTTTAAGTGTTTGCATTATTTTAATTGCCAAGTTTACTTGCTAGTGCCTCCTACTGGCTATACATTTTTTAAAATATGTAATGAAGGTTAATAATTACTATAAATTTCAAGACTGCTTGAAGCTTGGCATTACTGTATGTGTGTTGAATTCATACCAAGTCCCCTACCATTTTGCAGAGTTCTTTTTTAATAAGATTATAATGAGATTAAAACTGAGATGTTTTTCATCTCGTTCAGTAGGACTGTATCTGAATTTTGAGAAATAAACAGTATAACACTACAACCTCATTATTCTTGCATACTGTATGTGTCACTATTACTTAACTAGAGTTTTGGTTATTGCTATGTTGTCATAGTTATTCATAAAAACATATTCATAACTCAATTCATCCAACAATCCATCCATCCAATTTCAGTCAGGTTTTAATTACTGGGTGGCAGGGTACCAAAGTTAATTACTGCAGAAAAGGGGAAAAGCCAGTCCTGGATGGATTTCAAGTCACACAAAAACAATTACTGATAGTGAGGCAATTCACAATTGTCAATTAACCCTTCAGGCTAGTCTTTTAGTTATAAGAGAAGGGAGAAGGAAAACAAATTTCGAATGCAGGTAGAAACTGAATATTTCATATTAACAGTGATGTACAATAGATCAATAATGAACTCATATTCTAAGAACACTTTCAAGTTCTCTGTCTCCTATTACCAGTAAATTTTTAGCTATTTTATTTTTCACATTTCTTCCTAAAACATCTGTATTTTTTTAAACAATGATTCTATGTTTTTTTTCGCTTGCTGGTAAACAATCTTAACAATATTATATATTAACTTTATTTTAGGCACTTTATTATTACTAGCCTTAATCTCCATGCTCCCATACCTTTAATTTAAACTGTCAAATAGCTTGCACAAATCCTTAAATTAACCCACTACAATTGTTCACCTGTGGTTCAAATGTAGCCTACTAGAGCAACACCTTAATGAACTTCTAACCAAACAGTAAATTTAAAACTTATAATGCCAGTGTTTATCTGCTGCCTTGCCTTATATATCTACTTCCTGCATAACTATTAAGGCCATACACAGTATATTCCCAAAGTACATGGGCAAGAGATTTTTGTGTCATCTATTATAGTACTAAAATTGTGTCCTTAAGTTCAGCTGAAATATCATTTAAATGTACATTACTCCATGTTGAATTCTGATTCAACAAACCTGAACATTCAGCAAGTATGACACTGCTATCACAGAATTAAAATTTTCTGGAGTTAAACCATCCTTATTTTTTTAAATTAAACAAATCTATAAACACTCTATTTTATTTTTAGTAGCTCTTTAGTAACCATACTATTTTACTGTCCTTTCTACTGCTTCAATCTACAGAAATGCAAAATTCACATGTTTATAGCTTCATCTGAGTAGTGACTCTGTGAAGGTGGAATTAGTCAACAAGTCTCTCTTTATGGATCTGTTTCTACAAAAGATTACATTTAACACACATCTAGCTTCACTCGTTTACGATGTCTGTTTTAACACATTATAGACTTCTTCTGGGTTGTAAGCCTTTCAAATTTTAAAGTAATAACTCATACTCAAATATTATGCATTAGAAATATGCATTTCTTTAAATATATTCAAAAATGGGTTAAAATATGCACTTCAGTACTCTGGTCTTCTTTCCACATAATCAGCACTGCCAAAGGGGCTCTGTGTGAGTGTGAGCATGGATGCGTGCATGAGTGGCCCTGCAATGGATTGGTGGTCTGTCCCAGGGCTGTGCTGCCAGAATAGTGACAAGTCCTGTGGCTCTGAATGAGATTAAGCAGCTTTAAGAATGTTATGTTGTTATATTATGTTTTGTTATGTTATGCAGGCATTTCTGAATGAGATGCATTACATTTGCATTCATTCATCAAGTTGTGGAAATCTTATAAAGCACATAAAAACATATTGAACACAGATTGAATGTCAATAGTAATGGAAGTTCCATGTTAATTAACTTTCCAAAAATTATAACATCTTACAATATAATGTGCCACATCTTGTTTTATTGTTTTTTCTTAAAGATTTTCTTTCTTTTTAACTTGTGTTTAATTTGCAGCTTTTTTTTGTTTGAGACATCCAATGTAGGTTGTCCGCATGCAAAAGAACATTTTGAAATTGGGAGTGTTAATATGCTAGGGCTTGAAAGACGCATGTGTAATATTGTAGTTCTGTTGATGGAACTATGTAGTAATAAGTAGTATGTAGTAATAAGTTGCCCAGCTCTTAGAAATTTTAGTCCTAAAGTATGGCACATTTAATTGTTTCATTTAAAATGCCCCAGTTTATACAAAAGAGGGAGAAATAAGCGGTGACATGATCCACAGCTGCAATAATTAATGAGAAATTATGGACTTATGAAATGAATTTGACCAACTTTGAGCAAGGTCCTTTCAGTTTTGTCTTTGGCACCTCTACGTGCAGCAACTAAAATGCAACCATTGTGCAAAGTATCCTGCCTAAATTTTCCTTCACATGGCATACTAATCATCTTTCAGAGAACATTTATGAAGGAAAAAGCTGTGCCTTACCATGGCACTTCCCATATGCTGTTCATAGAAGTATATATAACCAAATAATATGCAAGCTAGTGGGAGAGCCACTAGATGTTCTTCTAGATGTTGCATCTGGTATACACCCCTGTGCCTGGGGAAAAACTAACTACCTGCCCAAACCACATAATTTGGTTTCCTTTGATCAGGACAAGTAGTAGTTTTACTTTAAAATCCTTTCATGGAGCTAGATGGAGGCCAGCATCCCTGAAGAGAAACCACATTTAAACCTTGGGTACTTGCAATCTCAATCTTTTGGTAACAGAGATTGTGACCAAATGTGACACTATGAAACCAGAATGAATGATAAATTGAAAGCTTCATTAAAGAACATAGACCACATTTCATCATCAGGATCCAACATGATTCACTGATAAATTTCATGATCACATCTACTCACACATCTAGCTTGCTAATAAGACACTGATGTACATGAACACCTTCTCTTGTGGCAGCTGTTGACCCCTTACATCTATTTAACTAGCCACTCTCTTCCAGGAGGTGAACCATAATAATTTCCAAGTTATGTATGCACTTTGACACCCTGACCATGAAAATCATGAACAGAAAAGAAGTCAAGACATACAACCTTGGCACAGTGAAGCACCCACTTTGAATAGACTGAACTTGACACCAAATATGCAAACATAACTCTCACCAGCACATTCAGGGAAAAAGGACACACAACAGTAATTTTCTACATCCACAATCCCATAGTACATCCCAAAGAATACCACAGGGTACTAGGTCATCTGCTATTTCCAAATCCACTAATTTAAGAACTGACAAACTCCTATGATCCTTGAAATATCTGTTCACGCAAAAAAAATTAGTCTGCTGTTCCACATTAAGACAGCGTGTACCTTTCTCCTGCAGAAAGATTCAACTCTTGAGTGCAAAAAATTATAAATTTTCAAGTAAGTATAGAATGTTTAACCACATTACATATTTAAATTTATTGAGAATTTTAAAAGACAAATGTAGCAATCCCGTAAGCTTGTAACTCCAAATCTGACTTGCTATGAACGTTCATAAGTTTATAACAATTCTTTCTCTGCCTGATTTTTAGTATCAATATTTTTATATGTCTTAAGTATGGTTTTCTATGACTATATTTCAAAGTCATTCTCAAATTCCCCCTTTCTACCCTCTAGGCCTCAGAGTTTTCTTCTGAACTAACTAGCCCACTACAGATTAAACTCACAAAGAGACTCACGTGCTAGTTAACAAAAATGTACCAAATCATACTCAAACTGATTCTGCTGTAGATAAAAAAGAAGTAAACATCTTCTGAGAAGAAATAAAGAAGCCTGGACAAATTCTGTACAACCCTCTTGGGAGACTGAAATCAAGCTTTAAAAGTAAAATGTTAACAACATAACAGTGGATTAAAAAAAACAACAACAACAAGAAAATCTCAAAACAAATTGACAGCTGACTAAGTAATTCTCTGACGTGAGCATCCAGTGTGTTCTCTGAATTTCTTTAAGGGTCTCCTGGGATTTGAAACAATGTTAATCCACATTATTTAATAACAAATGCTGCAAAACTTTGAGTAATGATGTACAGCAGATTACATGCAATACAAGTCATCAAAACAGATGGCTAATATTTCTGCACTTAATTTATTCTTAAATTATACATGCACAATGCTTTTTCTTCCTTTTTATCTCAGTACGTGAAATCTCTCAGATGTCCCAATTTTAAGAACCTACTGGTGTGTGCACTGCTGAATGGCTTTCTCCACAAAAAATTAATTCCCAGTTACATCTAAACTCAGTTACGAAGAATCAAAACAAGTGTGTTTCCTATCTATAAATAAATGTTGTAAACATACTTTAAAATCCAGCATAGTTATTCTGCTGGTATTTTGTGGCATTATACTTGATCTTTTAAAGTACTTGAGCTACATCATTTGCATGAAAACGTGCTATATAAATAAATGTTGTTGTTGATAATATTATGTAGTAAAGAAACACCACGTACTAGCGTAGATGTCACATTATGGAAATGTACTAGATGACATACAGGTCTCCAATTTAAAAAAAAACCAAAAGTTTAAATTATCCAGATTCTGAATCGTCAGAAGAGGGGATGCACCCATGCATCCATTTTCCAACCCGCTGAATCCGAACACAGGGTCACGGGGTCTGCTGGAGCCAATCCCAGCCAACACAGGGCGCAAGGCAGGAACCAATCCCAGGCAGGGTGCTAACCCACCGCAGGGCACACACACACACACCAATCCATCTGACCTGCATGTCTTTGGACTGCAGGAGGAAACCGGAGCACCTGGAGGAAACCCATGCAGACACGGGGAGAACATGCAAACTTCATGCAGGGAGGAACTGGGAAGTGAACTCATGTCTCTTTACTGCGAGGCAACAGCGCTAAAACTGCACCACTGTGCCGCCTAGTGGGGATATTCACAGTCGAATCTCTACATATGTTTATGAGCCATCCAGGGCAAGCAAAGCAAATGCTCAAAGTTATGACTGCATATGTCGATTTGGATATGAGTATAAGAAAAAGTGGGTCACAATCACTGCAGAAATTGGCTACTTTAATTCAAGAAGCCGTGTATTTATCATTCTCTTAAGTCTGCATCTGACAAGTGGTATATGCCTATAAATGTAGCACTTGATGACCAAAGATCTATTTGCACTCTACCAACAATTTACTACTCAGAATACACTGCACAGTGCTCACTAGAGCTCAACCTCACAATTTTGACAAGTGAAAATTACAATTTTCATTTCATATTGTACACAGTGTCACTAAAAAAACAAATAAAGAAATTATTAAATAAATAAGTAAAGAATTAAGCACCATAAACATACTTAATCATTTAAGTTCACACATAATTGTTTTTATTTACTTATAATCACATTCCATAATGCAGTTATTTATTTACTGTATTTATTTATTCAAAAATATTTCTCCATACTGAACATGCTAATTGAAATATATTTCTTTATAAAGTTAGTTGCTTTTACATTCAGTTGCCATTGACACAAAAAATTCAAACTGAAAATTTTCCTTGATTTTAAAGTCTTTTGATTTTTAAGTCTTACACTGGTAGCATATGATAGAAGGTCACAGATAGAATGGGTTAGATCTAAAGAAACATTCACTCACTTGCTCACACTCTCTAAAGCAAGGCCAATACACATACATTAATAAACCTAACCTGCCAATCTTTGAAATATATATACAATAGGAAGAATATACCAGGAAAACCACCTTACCATAGCTGTGCAGAAACTGAATAAAATACAAGCTGGGAAAAATAGTAGGGTTCACCACTAAACATTATAGTGATACAACACTTTTCTACTATCTTCCATGTTTCAAAAAAAAACCTAAAGCAATCATTTTTTTTTTTTTTTTACTTTCAAGACAGACGTTAAACTTTACTGCTATGGGGCACATTGTGTTTAGCAATTCAAGCACTATATAGATTTAAAATGTACTGAATTAACTGCATCCCTGCAGGACCAACTCTAATGCTGACCATCTTTGTCAGGAAGATGGACATTCAGAATTGATTAAGTTCACAGCCTGTATACTGGATAATTCACTGTTTTAATAAGGTTTTCTTAGAAAATTTGGAAAAATCAGCAGATGAAAAAAATCAGGAGAGCGATCAAAAGCCTATCATAAATACACATACACACACAAACACAGATTAATGATACAAGTTACATTGTAAAATTGAACCAACAATATTTTTCAGTTGAAGGCAAATTTTTATATTAAACAGTAGTGGAATCATATCACAGAAATGTAGTGTCATGTAGGTTTTAGACATGCTGAGTTTCTGTCTAATGCCATAGAACATATAATATATAGAATGCATAAGGTGCAAATGCATTTTGCCTTGGGTTTGTGTCTGTGATCTGATATCCTTTAACTAAACCTTCAGTCAGTATAGTTACATATTTATGTCTATGTTCAACTTTACTGTGACATGTACAGTGTAATTCTTTGTATGCCTGACCGTCATGCAACATGTCACCATTCTACAGTAACATAATCAACGAGTACTACTAGTGAATTTCTATGTAGTTTTCTCCCAAAAGGATTGCACAGAAGGTGATGCCACAAACTGTGCGCACTCTCATAGAAACTCTAAGCCTTTTTTCAGTACAGTGTTCAGTGTACAGAGTCTGCTTCAGTATAATTGCTAAACATAAACCAACCCTGAAGGTCGCCCCTCCATTGCAGACCACAACCGTGTACACTTACAAAGGATAGGTTATGAAATAAACCTGACCAACCTATATTATATAACCTTATTCAGCTCCGTACTTCTGTCCTTAAGCATAACATTTTTAAATCCATTCAAATCCAATATGGAGTTAGCAGAAGCTACAGTCTATCCCATCATCACTTGGCTGCAAGTCAAGATTCCACACTAGACAGTAAGCAAGCCCATCACAGAACAAACCTGACTAATCAGTACTGTATTATCTTATAAAGAACAACCCCACTGTAGACTTTAAAGCACTTTCTTTGATTAATGAAACCTTACTTTTACTTTTACTAAGTGATGTCAAATATGGTTTGTCTCATGTGAGTTTTTTATTTAAAATGTCAGATGCCATTGACACATAAATTACCTATGACTGAAATGGTTTCTTGATTTTAAAGTCTTGCCATGTTTTTAAATTTCTACAGAAGGTTTTTAAAATAAGGAATGTTTGGCAGGACTAGCATTTTTTTTGACGAGATTGTAAGTTTGGCTTGGCTCACAGTTTACTCTGAGATGTCTTAATTTATTATTCTGTGACGCTGAAAAATGTTCCAGTGAAATGTGTGCAGATTGTCCCTCTCTCTATCTTTGCTCTCACATTAGCTGAACACAACCATATCAAGGCAAACATCAATTTTGGGGATGTATGCATTGGGCTCTATTTGCTTACAGTATGTTCTCTACACAAACGTAAATAAAGAAACTGAGATTAGGGTTTACAATATCATCTAGGCCTGCTGACAAAGAATGCCTTTGACAATTTTGAAAATGTGAAATAAGATCTCTTGCAAAGCCTCACTTGGCCAAAACATAAATTCACAGGTGCAGATTTTTAGTGCTACACAGCTGTCTGCATAGCAGACAGAGCTGCCAGGGATACTGTATATGTACAGATGTCACAATGTGAATCACAGTAATATGGCAACTATCTCCATTTTATTTTAACTTAAGATGAATTATATAAAACAACTGAGAATGAGCATTTTGTCACAATTAGTCACTGAATTTTGCACCTGTTCTTCTTAAATCTAACTTGAGCTGTGAAAAGGATTTAAGTTTACTAGCACATCTGAGCACACAATAATTTCTCATGGCAGTTAGACTAGTATGGAAACAAAAAGTGATAAGGTACACCACATAATTCCAAACTTGTTCTTTTCCTTTCATTAACATACAAACAACGTAACTACAGGTTTATTTCCTGGGTTGAACATGCAGAGAATAAAAAGGTGGTTTACACAAATCCGAAAAGAGTGATAACATGAAAATTCCTAAGTAAGCTGGTGCTAAAAGTTGAACATATCAAAAAGACCAGACTACAGATTGTACTGCAGTACTCACATAATACTTACAGTCTAAGGTTGTAGCTACAGTGCAATTCTCAATGTAAACATCTTTCTTATATTTTTTTTTTAGAATTTTTAAAATAAACAATGTCTCAAAATTGTTAAACTCCAAAGCAAATCTGAAATGTTTTCTGTGCATGAAGCCAGTCTTCCTGACGATGAGGCATAATGTGCCAAAACAATTCCATTATTTTAAGATTGTGTGACCGATCTTCAGCAACTAGATTGGAAACAAAGATTCTTTTGTTCAAATGATCTACTGTACAAGCTCCATAAGACTTACAAATGTATACTTGTGCAAGAATGCCTGGCAGCTCTCTCTAGGTTCACCATTTTTATTAGAAACATTTGCCACATTTAATGCAATATAAGCATCTGGCTTTTGTTTGAAATTCTTAAAGAACAGCCCTAGAAATAGACAAAAAGCATAGTCAATTTAGTGGCCAGCAAGTAATAAGTTTTTCAGAACTTTTTGTATGTCACTACTCTAGCCAGAGGAAGAATGAGACTTGTATTTTAAACAGAAAAAAAACAAAAAATGAATTTAACATAAGCATGCATGATTTTCTCCACCTATTTATATTTTCAGACTGATTCCCATTATTTCAATACATGATAGTCCACCAGTTTAATTAAAGCAACAAGGATATTTATTTTTCAAGAGTCGATAGTCATATTGAGCATTTTTAGAGACCAATTTTAAATTTAGGTACATCCCAAAGGATAGTATTTAACCTTACATTGATAATACATCTCTAAGCCTGTTCATGAGATAACTGAGAGAAATTCATAATTCCTTATCAGCAGAAGCTCCACCATCTCGAAGCAGCCTATTTGGAGACTTGTGTCTGCAAAGAGCAGCCACTTTATTAGGTACACCATTTAACTGCTTATTAATGCAAATATCTAATCAGCCAATCACATGGCAGCACCTCAATGCATTTTTGACATGTAGACACTATCAAGATGACCTGGTGAAATTCAAACCGAGCATCAGAATGGAGAAGAATGATGATTTAACTGACTATGAATGCGCCATGTTTAGTGCTAGACAGCCTTGTCTGAGTATTTCAGACACTGCTGATCTACTGGGATTTTCAGTTGCAAACACTTGTAGCATTTACAGAGAATGGTCCAGAAAAGGGAAAATGTCCAGTGAGCAGCACTTCTCTGGACCAAAATGCCTTGTTGATGCCAGAGGTCAACTGTAACTCAAACAAACATTTGTTACAACCAAGCTGGTTGGAAAAACATTGCCTGGTTTTGATTTCTGCTGCCACATTCTTAAGGTAGGGTCAGAATTTGGTGTTACCAACATGAAAGCATTTATCCAACCTGCCTTGTGTCAACAATTCAGAAGTGTGGTGGTGGTGTAATGGTGTAGGGGCTATTTTATTGGCACACTTTGGGCCCCTTAGTACCAACTGAGCATGGTTTAAATGTCACAGCCTACCTGAGTATTGTTGCTGACCATGTCTATCCCTTTACGACTTCAATGTACACATCTTCTGATAACTCTAACTGTATGTGTGTGTTCCCTATGATGGACTTACACCCTGACCAGTCAAATAGTCTCTTGCCTTTTTAACCCTGAATGAACTGAGAATGTATGCAATTGTGTATGCTTACATTACATTTTTTATATAATATATGGCACAAAAGCACCTTAAGTTCCGGCACCTATTTTTTCAATAAAATGATACATTTAATACAAAAGCCAAATTTTTATAAAAGTAATCTGCCAAGTAAGTCCATATTATCTGTATTCCTACTTACTATACCAAATATAATTTTAACATCTTTTACCTTCAAAATTTCCTGTCAAATTCAAAACAAAGTTTCAATAAAGATTATAGTTAAATGATTATAAATTACTTCATTATAAGTTTGTAAATATTGAGGGACACACTTTAAAACCACAATACTAAGCTCTAACTTGCCTTTACCTTAATATAAAAACCTGCACCACACTCATGTGCAGTATGCCTTGTGCTTAGTGTGCATATGGTAATTTAGTTGAGATTCTGCTCAAGATATATATTTTAACGAGATCAGTCAAAGTTTAATGAAAATGAAGTCACACAATAAATTACACAATCTTTACACTGTAGCTTCTTTTATTTATTTTCATACTTTTTTACTTCTAATACATAATGTAAATTTAGTAATGTAATAGCATGAGACTCACCAAATTGTGATTCAGTAATAATCAGATATAATGAATTGCTTCTGATTTTATACAACCTCTTTGATGTCTTTCAGAACAACTTACAGGCCAAAATAATTTTTTAAAGACTTTTCTCCTTTCCATTCTTATTAACAGTCTCTGGAAACTGCCATCTAGATATCTGGTGCAGTCCTTAGTGTTCTCAGAGTGACTCAGACTAGCTACTGTGACAATAATAGCAACAGGTAAAAAGCTTTTCTGTTCTAATCCTGGCAGATTCCTTTTGTACAACAGAGGACATCGGCTCCTTTTACTGTAAGCTTTCAGCACTTTTCAGTGTACCTTATGCACAAAGATGCCAAGAAGCTTGCTTGCTATGTACACTTTAATTGACAGAAAATCCATTAAAGGAAGCTTTCAGTTAATGATGAAACAGGAAAAAAGGTAGAGTGCTTTTTTTTGTTTTTTTTTTCCAAAAAGATTAGCAGAATGAAGTTGACATTTTGAAACAGAAAAATTCAACTAAGAGCCTTGCAAAGCTCCCACAAACATTTCAGTTTTTGCCTAGGTTGCTGTTTGTATGGGGATTGTTTGTTGTCCTTGTGTTTGTGTCAGTTTTCAAATGACTGGGTAAAATGGCTTTTGGAAAAATGAACTGCTAGAACTACCACAGTTTGTTAGCTTGTGAAGTGCCACAGTGACTAAAAAAAGTGAATGCACTAGGGTTTCATTGATACTCTGTAAAACTGCTGGATTTAGAAAGTAGCAATGCATTTTTAAATGCAAAGTTTCCAAACAATCATTTTCTTAAGTGCATAAAAAATGCTTCATGTTTCATCTTGGGTTAAAGAAGCTTCTTTTGAATATCTGTTGTAACAGCCAAGCCTACAATAATTGGCCAGGTATGCTTTCGTCAATTTTGCTTAATGGGGACACATAGGATTATTTTCATGCGTTTTTTGTGCAAGTTAAAAATAGAACTACAAAGAACTGGTGCAACATTTCTGAAATATAATATTAAAAGCAGATGCTGGTTGTTTTTAATGTAACAAGGACAATTAAAATAAATATTACAAACAAGAGCAAAATTAAGTAGTGTTTTAATATTTATAGGATTTTAAAATGGGTCTAGCAAGATGAGGACAATATGTAAATATATAAAGGACTTTTTTTTTGTGCAATTTACAATTAAGGATTTGGGAAACTGAGTGATAAAAACAATTTTGTCACTAACTTTTGCAAACATCATTTACATGTTCAGATAAATGAAAAAAAAACATTTTGCACATATACAAAAGTAAGTACAGGCAGGGTATGTGCCTGGAATAGTTACAAAGCAGGTAAGGTGTGAGAAATGAACCAGGATCTGCTTCTACTCAAACATTTCCTACTATGCCAAAATAAAACGCTGCAACTAAATCACTTCAAATAGTAAGTGATCTAGTATTGCTAAATTGTCAAAAACTCCATGTCATCACTGAATTTTTCATGAAAATGCCCTTACAAACCAATTCTTTATTGCAGTACTGCATTCAATTTTTGAAGAAATAAAAGTAAAAAACAACTTATCACACAAACACCAATTTATTTGGATTTACTAAGCTGTTTTATTGTATCACAATCAATGTTGTGCCTTGTGAATCAAAATGACATTTTCCCATTCATCATTATCTTCTATTACAGTAATACAATCTTGGTCAGATATTCAATATTATATTTTCTTGGTTCGTTCACATACATTTTAACAAATACTAACAACTAGTGGTTCATCATAAAGATTTCTGGGATGTAAATGCTTAATATATCTGGAATTTAATATGAGACAGCTTGATGCCATAATGGTTCACATATGTGTGAGTGAATTCTACCCAACAGGCGTTTGTCCTTTTAGTAGTTGCATCAAAGAACCAAGAGACTGCCTTACAGAACTGAAACTGAACAGTGTAATCTTCACTTCCAATCTGTACCCAATTTCTGTGGGTACTCTAGTTTTCCTCTTAAATTCCTAACAAATGCAAATTCAGTTAACTTTTTATTCGAAATTAGCCAGTGTGAGTATGTTACTTTATTCTTAGATGGACCCATGCTCTCTCCAGGAACGATTCTTGCACCAGGTGCTACTAAGATGTGTTTTATCTCTCCAAGACACAGAGTAAGAGTGAACCTACAGATGAATGGATAAATAATAATTTAAAATAGTTTGTCTCTATCTTTACACTGTAATGAAAAAAACTATTCAGAAATGGATAAGTGGAGTGATGGGTGTAAACTTGGGCTGTCCAAGTTAACTCATTAATACATGAGATTAATTTTGAAATGTTTAAGTGTTATTTTTCCTTAATCACATTAATCAACACCCCTTGCTATTCTAAGCCAATGTTTTTTATGTTTTAAAATTGTATTGATTTTATTATAATCATTCCATACAAATAGATTCATTTTTACAAAAAATAAGATTAAAAACAAATAAACCCCCACCCCTGAGAAAGAGAGCATGGTCAACGGAATAAAACTTAAAGCTAGTAAAAATAAATAAATTGGTGAGTTTAATAGGCGGATAAAGATAAATAGAGAAGATAAAGAAATGGGAAGAGAATCTACTTCCTTAGTGCTTTAACAGCTTATTCTAAAATATTATTGATTAGATCCTGCCAGGTTTTAAAAAAGTTCTGCACAGATACTCTAACTGAGAATTTGATTTTTTCCAATTTCAAATAATATAAAACATCAGTTACCCACTGACTTTAAAGAGGAGAGTTTGGATTCTTTCAGTTTAGCAAAATAAGTCTCGTGCCAAAAGTGTAGTGAAGGCAATCACAGTTTGTTTGTCCTTCTCCACTTTAAGCCCATCTGGAAGAACACCAAACACAGCTGTTAATGGGTTAGGAGGGATTGTAACACCAAGGCTGTCTGAAAGGCACTAAAAAATTTTTGTCCAGGATGATGTTAATTTGGTGCAGGCCCAAAACATGTGACCCAGTGAGGCTGGGAACTGATTGCAGCATTCGCATGTTGGATCTTGCCCTGGAAAAATTTTGGACACTTTTAAGTGAGACAGATGTGCTCGTTATATAATTTTGAGTTGAATAATTGTATGCTTTGTGCATATGGAGCTCGAGTGAATTCTCTGCATTGCTACCTTCCACTTCTTTTCTGATATGTTGAGTGTCCTCTTGGATCTTTGAAAGGGAGGGACTGTAAAATAATTTTATATATTGCAGAAATGCTGTCTGAGTCCTTGAAACTGAGCAATATTTTTTCCAGCATAGAGGAAGGTGGGAAGGTTTTTAAATTGAGGACTGTGGCCTCAGAGGGGTTGACATTATTAAAAACATCAATTCCAATTTTAAACAATGTCTTTAAAGTGTCCAGTTTTTCCATAATTAAACATACAGTAAATGGAAATGTTCTTCAGTTATTGCATAAAAGTAGTCGTATATCAATGTTAGTTATACATGATAGCAGCATGGTACACAAACAGCAGTCGGGGTAGGCGAGTGAACAACCAAAAAACAAAAAAAAAAAAAAAGGTTTACAAGTGGGACTTAGAAGGACACACTGAAGCTAAACGCAAGTGTCTGTGCTCAGTTGTGGTTCAATTTTACTGCTCTGCTTCACTGTGCTCTTGATGTGACACTCTACTCCAGTCTTTGGAAATCAAAGTCTTACAAAGCTAAAACTGGTTCAGAGAAAGGAGTTACCTGTTACTTCCATGCCATGAAGGAAGGCCAATGGATTTCTGTGAAATTAAGAGTCTTATGTGTTTTTCTCACCTCTATCAATGTCCCAACCGCCACCCACACGAGCGGACTGCACAGCAAACCTATCAGTGCGAGAAGATTTTTTGTTTTGGTGCACTTGTTTGTTGTACCACCATTTTTAGAATAATTTTAGAAATAAGCACACAAATACAGAATAATATGTAATGAAGATGAATTGTAACAATTATTAATAATAAAATACCATTACATTTTAGTATTAGTAATAGTAATAAACAGTGGAAATCTATTTTTTCAGAGTGAGTTGTAATTTGTTTATAAATCAACAGAAACTTTGTATTTAAGCCATTTTTGCTCATTTGTTTATGTATATTGTATTTAAGTGCCTACCTTGTAGTTTACCTTAAAAACACACTATTTAACATTTCTTTATAGATTCATTTTTACAGTGATTTTTCTTGTGGTTTCCACCTCAGATCCTTTTCCACACTGGCAGCATTTGCCTAACCACTACCATTACCTTATGTCTGAAATGGATTAACGTCTTTCAATGCATTATAGTCAGTTTGTACAAGATTTCTTATAAGGCCACAACCCAGACAAAAATCCCCAGACAGTTGCCACCCTTGAAGCCCTGTTATGTAATGTGTCTAAAACAATGTCTACTTTTTGTAAATACATTTTCATTCACGTATGCTACTGCATTCATACACAATCTAAAAATATGTAGTTGTGAATGCCTTGTTGCCAGGCAAGTAACATTAAAATAGATCTGAATTTGGCACAGCAATTTTTTTTTAAGAAATTGTTTCTTCAGTTGCAATGAAAACAATCATCACTGGTTTTGTTTTAAAAACAAGTGCAGCTAATCCAGAAAAAAACACCTACCTAATCTCTGGATCTACTCACGCATATGAAGAAATAATAAGCTTCAACAATGCAAGCATTATGCTAGTTGACAGGCCCTATACAATCATTACATTGATGGTGCTGTAGAGATTTTGTCTAAGATTTCTAAAAGTATATACGTGTGAATTCTACTCTATGTTTGTCACAAACCCCAATAAGAGCATGAAGAATAAATCAACAATTTTCAAAAGAAAGTAAAAATTGAATGACAGTGTTTATTATTATTTTAGACAATCTTCCTTAGCAATCACAGCTTACAATTAAGCTGCAAAAGTGTGTACATTTTATGGACAAGTGTCATGATACTGAAAAATTCTTAGCATGATCTTTATTAGGCAAAAAAGCTGAATAGGAGGTCTGTGTTTTTTACTCACCACATGTCCAGCCACTGGTTCTTTGACTGTATAGGTTTACTGAAATCATAGTTTACTATTAGCAATGTGATGCCCAGGTTCCCCAAAGCAGGCATCAATTCCTTTTTTGAACCTGGATACTGATAGTTTTGAAATGAGATGAACAAGGGCAAAAGGGGACACATAAAAACAGGACATGGTGCATCAAAGTGCTGTGTGCATTTTTTTGCGTAAAAAACAGCGTCATGTGAATGATGTGCAGTGCAAAGACTTCTAAAGAAATAAATAAGTCAATCAATAACACAACGAAAACAGTAATGTGAAGAAGCTGAAACCAGCAATAAAAATTCTTTCAAAAACACTTAAAACCAGGAATAAAACCATTAACAATGTCCTCTTTACTCATTTCAGCCCCAGTGCTCCCTCACTTGTCTTATCATGTTCACCCACACAGTACTGCTCAGCAGAGGAGAGACTCCAAACAATTGCAGTCAACCTTTGCATGGCTCCCATCCTGACTACCATCCCTCAGCTTTTCTCAAGACCTGCACTAAACCTGGTTCCATCTTCGTTAAACCTCACACCAGCATCCACAGGATCCTAGGAGCCAACAATCTCCTAAGCTCCAAATGCATCATCCTGGGAGTGCCTTTCCCCTTGTTTCCTCACGGGACTTCCCTGACTGCGCTACCTCCACACCATAGCACTAGTGTCCTGATCCTGCTTTCTCTGTTCCTCTCGGTTTCTCTGCCCTCCATTCTGATCTCTCACTCAGACCCCTTTTATCCCCTGTAAGGGCAGGTATGCCAAACAACCCACAAAGCCCATATGAGAGACAACTGTGTTAAACACTTGTGAACACATTAAACACAATTAGCAAATTCCCTCATCAAAAATCTCAGTGCCCACATGGCTTTTCTCTTACACACCTACACTCACAGGGTCTAGGCGGCCAAACACTACCACAGACCCCTTACTCACATTCCCCACAAGCAGTGGAGACATGTTATAATTTCCTTGCATCCTTGCATGACAAATTGCATTTGCCTGGCAGTGTCATCACTGTTGAGTAACCAACAGTGTAAGCAGGCAATCCATCATTCAAATGAGCAGCTTCAGTACCAGCTGAAGGAGAGCAGATAGAAATGGCAAGTCTGTTAACATCTCTACATAGTGCCACTAAAGTAAGCAGTACGGTATTTCTAATAAGGACAGAGAGCTACCTAAAAAACCAAAAGAGCAAGAATCCATTTTAAATTATTTGTATCACGCCATGGTTTTTATTTTCTTTAAAAAGAAAAGAAGAAAAAGAAAAATAGATATAAGACATTGAAAGAGCCAAATCTGAACAAGAGATCAGGTAATCTCTGAAAACACTCCCCTACACAGCCCCATCATTCCAGGAAAGTTTACAGCTGTCAATCGACACAACTTGCTCCTCTTTATGAGGAAAATAAAGCACCAGCCACACAAACATGAGGGAAAAATGTCATCTTCACATAAATTGACCTTACCGGGAAATGTACCCAGTTTAAGAAAGTTGCTATCAAAGGTATGTAAAATGAATGTAAAATAAATAAACAGTAAACTGACTTCTTAACTACATGACGTAAGGCACATCCAAATAGCACAGACTAAAGTATGCCAACAACAAAATGAAGTATTTTAGGATTTTTCTTTATCCACGGTCCACACTTGATTTTCAGTACAAGGGAAAATTGATTTTAAAGGTCTAATGAAGCACAGAATGATGATGAGGGGTAACTGCTGCACTCTTTTTTCCATAATCCCTTGCTGTCCACACATGCAGTGAAATTGTTTTTTTTCATCTCTCAAAAATTAAAGTAAAAACTTTGGAAAAAACATGTTCAAATATTTAACTAAAATGAAAAATATTCATCTATCCATCATGCTTTTTTCTAAAATGTTTATCCATATCATGGTTGTCAGAGGCCGGTACCTAAACTAGTAGTATTAGGTGCAAAGCAGGAGCCAAACCGACAACAAACATAAGTTGGAATGACAAATTTAACCTACTAAACTGCTGGTACAAAATAACCAAACTTTCATACATAGGTTAAGCTAATTGTTCAGGATGACAAAATGAGTCAAAGTGAGGGAACTGGACTGTGGTTATGCCTTAACCATACAGCCACAGGGTAATGTGGTTAACCAATTTCAAATAATCATCTGTTCATTTTATGACCACTTCTGCTGGTGAAGGTTATGAAGTTTACAATCTTAGAAGGGTATACTAAACTCCATTTTCACATGAAAAGTTTCAATATTCTTTTGGGTAATTCTCAGATTCCTATACAATACTTCCTATAATGGGATCAGAGGTTTAACATTTGGCTTTGCTTATTTGTTGTTACTCAATACTCAAAGTCCTCCACTTTTGATTAAAGGTTACTTACTGTATGCTGCAGTGTCTATTCCAGTATTAAAAAGAATGTACTACTCCAGGTGAGAGGTAGCTAGACAAACTTACGTACTGACCCAAATAACTGATTACAAAAATAACAGGAGAACTTTAACCAGATCAGGCAGTGTTGCTCAATCAAAATATTCAAGCTAATAAGCTGAGCTGTCATGTGCAATTGCTGATATAATTGGGATTTATTCAATCAAATTAACTGTTTTATATATTAATATATATAGCAAAATAAGAACTCAAAAGAGTTTTACATTTAGTGTAAAATTTAACCAAGTAATTCATTTAAAAATGTACAGCATTGTCAGTAGAAACTTTGATTAGTAGTTCTTTAAAGCAACAGCATGCTTAGACAGAAACAGTAGGTTTCATGTTTTAATTAGAGAAAAAAAATCATACAAAGTAACTCCTTAAATAAAGTTTTTTTAGGGAAAGAACATTGAAGAATTTCAAGGCATGCATCTGAAACATTATATCTGTGGGTTCCATGCAAGTAAAAAATTCACAGTACTCTGTATATGTGCCAAAAATGACTTTATAAACCTACTATACGTATCTACATCAAGTTATTCTATAATACCAGTATACAGTCTCAAGATACTCCTTTACAATTCATTTGTATCCAAACAATACAAAATAAATATTTCCAAAATTATTAATAAGGGGCCATCTGCTATGCTTTCCTTATTACCTTTGAACCATCGGTGTAGAGGCCAGAAGAATCATGTTTAACCACATTTGCTTAAAACTATTCTGACTTTCTAACTCCACAATACTGAAAAAAGTAATTGCCAGTAAACACTAAATGTTTTGTCAAAACTGGATCTCAGGAAAAAATGTGGACATATTCAAAATACATGGGACATCATAACACAAGTAAGTATCAAAGTAAATCTAGACAGACAGACATTGATATTGTCACTTACTCGTGCCTAGGAGACAAGTTCCAGGCTTGTTGACTTGTAACTCCATCCCAAGCCAGGGGTTGGCGCTACCTTATAACACTTCTCCACTCATTATCATTGCATATCTAGAAATCAACAAATCAAGGGCATATGACATCACATCTGGTTCTAAGCGTTCCTGGATCTGCCCCCTCTGCCTCACCACCTTTATAATCTATACCACTGCCATCTTTCTACGGTCTGATCGGGGACTCATGACATGTTAACTCGTATTTATTATTTTGGTTTTACTACATATGGGGTCTGAGAGTCTGATTTAAATTTTAAAGCAAATAATAACTTACTTTCAGGTGTATAGCACTCCCATCTCCTGGCCACAACAGAAAGCACCAGACAAATTGGCATGACAGGAACAAAACTGTTTGAATTCATTATCATTGCATATATGCTCTTGCCACTCATCCATTTCTGAATTTTTTAATGACGATCTATCCCCAAATGGTAGACTGGTTGCAACTTTATGTAAATTGCTCTTTAAAGAATCCAACTGGCTTTTGTTTATAATGGCAGCATGGCAAGAGGACCTCTCTAAGATTTCATCTATTTAATGGAACCCAGTTTTTATAAATATTAATACCGTGGTCTTCAGAACACCTTTTATTTATTAATCTTCACAGACAATGTGATATGGTTTTAGTTCAGGATCTCAACTGTAACTTTTTGACTCAGGCACTTTCATACACATACTTTGGGACTGCAACCCAATATCAGCTTTCTGAAGCGTCTAGTTTCCTGAACCCTGGAGGCCAGCACTTCCGCCACACCCAGAGGTGCTGGGAGGAAGGAATTCCAGTGACACTCAGAGTGCTTCCGGGTGCTCATGCGGCACTTCTGCCACACCAGGAAGTGCCACTGGAAGTTTATCGGAGAGCACCTGGAGCACATCCAGGTGATTATAAAAGAGGTCGCCTCCCTCGAGTGAGAGAGCTGAGTCGGGAGGAAGAAGGCAACGCTCTGGAGGAGAGGTGGAAAGGCGGAAGGAGAAGCCCGAGAGGAAAGAAAGGGACTGACAAAGGTGTTTGGTGCAGGGGCACTGTGTTGTGTGCTGGACTTTATAAAGTAAAGAGTGTGTTCCTTGGAACACTGTGTCCATGTCTGTCTGTATCGAGGCTGACCTACCACAATATATAATTCAAAGTTGACTTGTCTCATTCACTCTAGGGCATTCTAGGGCAGTAGGTATCCAATAAGAAAGGCCATTTAAATATACCAATATTTAGGGGTAACTCCCCTATCCACAATAGAAAAACTAAATTCCACAAAATCTGAAACTTGCTTTGACTGATTTGATTGAAATTTGGTTACATTATAAAAAAATATCATTAACCCACATTTTTTGTTGATTTTATTTATTTTTTCTATATTTATTAATATTATGTTAATATGCATATTCTGCAGAGGTCTTGGAAGTGGTTTTATGCAAATGAAGGACATACCAGAAGTGATTGACAGCTATTATCAGATATTTTCTTTCATTTCATGCACTAAAGAAAACAAACCCAAAAGTAAAAACATTCAGGTTACTGCATGAACCACCTAAATGTGAAGTCTGGAAACATCATTCCTGTTTGTAACAAGTTAAAGTAAAACACAACTCAGTGCTATATCTTTATTGTCTGTCTATTTCTATGGCTAAAAAAATATACAGCTGATGAAAAATACAAAAACAATATTTGAGTGAACAATATAAGCAAGTGAGAAGTGTAAGCATCTAATAATGACAATACTCTGTATTCAAATTAGGGATTATTCGTACTAGTTACCCGTTTAAGTTCAAAAGAATAAACTTTCCTATAAATTGTGTTTTTTAATGACCATCAACAAAAGCCAAGACACTAGGAAAAACAGAAATTGATCTAATATAAGAATGTTTTGCTCATGGACAATTGTGTATAGTGTGTTTAAGAGTAAGCAACTCCAGTGGCCTACTATTAATATCAATATTACTACTTATTATTTGTCTGACATGCATATTCAAGTTGACTTAGGACATTTGAGATACAAATGATTACACATCTTTTTTTCTAGTTGGATTAATGGCAGTTGAAGTGTCTTGCTCATAGTCACACAGTGTCAGTCGAATGTCCTGGACCCTCAATCATATATATAGGTTAAGTAAATTGCAGTGGTTTAATATGGTAGAAAGAAATGATAAAACACTTAATGTGAACTTTCAAAAGAAGACCTTATCAGGTACAAAACAAAACACTCGACACTGAGCCAATTTAGAATGAAAATGGGTTCTGCCAATGGTACCAAGTGCCATAAACACCACATTCACAGACGTTTTCTCAAAAAAAACCAAAACAAATTAAATTGTTATTCTCCTTGGTTACATAAACTTGTGCTAGGATTCTTGAGCAGTTTTGCTGTACATACTGAAAAAAGCTTACAAAACAATTTAAAAACATGTGAGAGGTAAAAAAAAGGAAATGAGTAATATTTTTTTTCTAGCTAAAGTGCTGATTATAACGGTTCATAAAAAAAAACAAAAAAAAACTGTAAAAGTAAGTTGGGCCCTAACCTCTTTGGGGTTTGAAAAAATTAAAGTATCAGTGAGGCCAAGTTTGAACCCAGAAATGTTCATATTTTTGGTAGAAACTTATGCTTTATCAAGTTACTATTAAAGTCATTTAAAGTTTAGCCAATACATTATTTTTATGAATGCCCTTAATTGCTTGAAATGAGTGATTTATAATTTATTGTTAGCATATAACTACTGAGCCCCAGTTTCATCTGCTATTACATTAGTGTCTGAATGTTGATTCTCTTAGCTCACCCTTATTTAATCATGTTTAAATGCTAACTGGTTATTACAGACATTGGGTTAGCATACTGTAGCTCAAGCCTGTTATATTGTTACATAAAGCAAGTAAATTGACCATACAAATTGGCAATCTGTACAAAATGTGTCTGAAACACATTCAGTGGTTTGGATTGTCTACCACACAATCACACATTCTGCTTTATTAGATTAAAATCATTCACTGTGCTATTTTTTTAATACTATACAATTTATTTGTTTATGAAGATTTGTTGGGTACAATATATTTTACTGTACGATGCTAAGGTCTATAGCAATCATGCCTTATATTCCCCAGATTTACATGAGTTTTTCTTCAGCTCCACCAGGTTTTCCTTTAACATCCCAAAGACATTTGGTAGCTCTAAACTGGTCTTGTGGCACTTTTCAGGGTTGATTGCTGTCTTGCACCATTTGCAAATGGGATAGGCTTCAGGCCCTGTGGCCTTAAACTGTGTTAAGCATGCCTTATAAGGATTGGATGGGTGAATGGCTTTTCTTTGCATATATCTCTGATCAGTTAACATTATCTGATGCTTCTATGAAGAATTTAAACAGCCAGATTATAAAAAGAAATAATAAATAGACATACTGTATAAATTAGTGCATAATAAGTATCTAAACTTGTAAATTACATACAGTCAATGTTTGAACAAGATCAATTGTTTTTAGGCAACAATTAGGAATTATCATGTATCACATTTCACTGTACTATGAGAAAGTTCTAATATATGAACCAAAATGTATCATTATTATTATTAGTATAATGCTACTCTCATTTGATTATGTCACAGTTCTACAGTATATATAGTACATACATGTTAAAAGCAGTATGAACCTATTATTGCAAAACACAAAACTTCTATCACTTTTAAGAAAGGAAAATAATTTAAAGATCAAATTATTTCTACAAAAGACATAAAAATGGGGTTGATTAAATCATCTAATGTGATCACATGCAAAAAGCACAGCTAACTGAAAAACCTTATTTTTCCTTTAGTCTTGTCAGATGTGCTTTGCAATAGTGTTTACCATAAAAACGTGACTTACAAATGGTATATGTTACTGAGTATTTGAAAAGAGAAAGGAAGAAGAATTTTGTTAATTATGTTCAATTTTATGAGTGTTTCCATACAGGGACAGATCCTGTTGTCTAGAAGAATATCACAAGATCTGCCCTGTGAGAATGAGTCACAGACATTACCAACAAAATTATCTAAAATAGCATTTAAGGGTGAGGAATGAATACAAACAAAACAAATAATTCCAAACAAAAAAAAAATTCAGTAAGACTAAGTAACATTATAGATAATCAGAATTTGTGTATGAGTCTTTACCCTTTAATCATATCAGGAAAACATCTATTTATGTTTAGTCAATGTATTAGACTTTTAAACCAGCAATTATGCGTGATTACAGAAATGTTTTGCAGTTTTCAGTTCCAGTTTTCTTTAACATTGTATATGAACATGAAAAAGAGCCTCTATAAAAGTGAAAAATAGATTTACAGTATGTAAGATCCCTTCTTTTTTAGTCAAACTGGACAGATAAATCTCTGCCTACCTGCTACAGTACCTTGACACCATGTGAAAGTCAAGATTTGAAATCCTACGTTGAAATCCTTAACCACTACCACTACACATCCTTGACACCATGTGAATGATGGGACAGCTTGATGAGTAGTGGCATCTATACGCTGGTGTTTGTACATTGACTCATAAAATGAACAGTTTAATATTTTAAAAAGTTTTAAATACTTATTTAAAAAAGGGCATTTTAAAGATCTTTAAACATATATTTTTGTCAAAGGAACAAGTTTATACAAAATTGAAAATAAACCAATTCATCAAAAAACAGACCAAAAACAGAGAAATAGATCAGATAAGACACCCCTACAGTAAAGAAAGAAAAGCAGAGAAATAGCTAAAAAAAAAAAAAAACAGTGGGTGGAGATCACAAAAGAATGGAGACTAACAACATGTAAACAGAGCTGAGATGAGATGGGCAAGTAATGCCTAGAAGGAAAAAATAAAAAAACTAACAGCAAAGAAACACTAGCAACACCCTGTTAAAAAATATTTATATTCCAAACACAAGTGCATTCCACAAGGTGAGAATGCCCCTGAAATTGTCCTGATCAGTACCTTGCCTATATGGTTTATTTTTTTGACAAAGTTGCTTAAATTTTTGAAGCCAACAAGGGGGTGTGTATTTTATCTTGAAGGACAAATATAATAAGAGGGATTCAGTCCTGAATTTATGAGGTAAATTGAAGAGAACACTTCAATGGGAATCCAGAACATTTCTGAGGTAACATTGATAAAACACTAGAAGATCAAATGGAGCAAATGCTGCCAAGATACGAGCTGAAACATGGTGAGAGCTACAATGGAAGGTTGTCAAATGTTTAAAAAGTTAGGATTCAGAAAATGAATAAAGAAATCAAGGCAATAATGGAGAACCCTTATAAAGACTGAGGAGAAAATAGAGAAAGGGTCATGATACAATTTGATGGAAATTAAAACTGAAATTGGTAGCAGAAGTGATATGGCAGTATCACTTAAGTCTGTAATCTAAACCACTAAGTACTGTAGTTTTAACATCTGTGGTCCCCGGCCGGGGCTGGAGCCCGGCCGGGACGCCCAGGACGACGTGAGGAGGGCTTGTGCCTCCTCCAGACCGCGAGGGGGCGTCCGTCCTGGTTCTGTTGGGGACCACGGGTCGAGGGCATGGAAGCCCTACCCTGTAGGGGCCCGTGGTCACTGCCAGGCGGCGCCCCGATGCCGGTTTATCCCATGTGGTCCTCGGCCGGGGCTGGAGCCCGGTCGGGACGCCTTGGAGGACCAGAGGAGGGCGTGTGCCTCCTCCAGACCGAGTGGGGGCGTCCGTCCTGGTTATGCAGGGGGCCTCGGGTACAGGGCTTGGAAGCCCAGCCCTGTAGGGACCCGTGGCCACCGCTAGGCGGCGCCCCAGTGCCTAATTATACCGGGAGCCCGGCACTTCCGCCACACAGGGGTGTGGCCAACGTTAAGTGCCGGGAAGCAGCTGGAGCCCATCCGGGTTCCCATAAAAGGGGCCGCCTCTCTCCAGTCGACAGGTGGAAGTCGGGAGGCAGTAGACTGAGCTGGAGAGAGAGGACGTGAGGCGGCCAGGAAGGCACAGAGACTGTGGGCCCTGGACATTGGGGAAATCGGTGCTGGAGGCACTGGGGTTCGTGAGTGCACGTGACTTTGTAAATATTGTACATAGTGTAAATAAACAGTGTGTGGGGTGCAAAAATGTTGTCCGTCTGTCTGTGCCGGGGCCAGCGTTCACACATCCTATAAAATCTTGGGGGCCATGGCTGCACAATACAGTGGGCCTGGTCACATGAGTAACATTAACCCCTATAAAAGGAGGTGTGGCTACACAGTTAGTTAATTGCCTCTTTGGAAATCTTTTCTTTCACAATCTTCATTTCTTATTTGTGAGTTTAAGCTTTTTTTTTATTATTTTTTGGTACATTGGCACAATAGGATATCACAGAGGTAGCCAAATCAAAAGGACTTGAACATACTGTAATTTAGTGATGGATATTAATGTTTATGTAAATTATTGAACTTTATATACGTAGATACTAATGTTATCAGTCATAGGGAGTTGAAAGTTGAAAGAACAGTTTATGAGGAAGACTTGAGATTCTTAGGAGCCTCCTCATTTTTCAAAACCAAACATTGGTTAGAAGCAACCGAGAAGGAGAATATGCTGTTGAGTTATTTAGCATGCTGTGTGCAGTACAAGTCAAAACATATTATGCATAAGAAGTAAGTCATTAGTGTCAAGTGTCTATTTCTCAATGGAAAAGCTAAGTAAAGGTTATTTTTATTGAGAAATATCCTTTTTTTCTTTAGTTGAGGCAAGTGCTTGGCCATCTGCATTGATCAAGCACAGGGACTGCTTGTAGCTTTTTTCAGGTACATCCTTAAGATTAAATACTTCATTAAGCCTACAAGTGAACATTATAGCACCTTTGATCATAGTCAAACTTATCTTTCTGTGTCTATTGAAAGGATTCCAAAGGAAAAAAACAGAGAAAGAGAAGAAAGCTAAGCTCATCCTTAAACTTGGACCAAACAATCTTCCAGAACTGGATGATAACTAGCCTCTCAATCTGTCCCTTTAACTTCTATATCTGCTCTGGTCTATCCATCCTTTTATTTTTTTTACTGATCCCCACCACCCTTTTCCTGAACAATATATATTTCCTGCTTTTTCCTTCATAAGTAAAAAACTAAAAAATACTTAACAGCAATATTGTGTCTTTATCTTTGAACTTACGCTGAAGCCCCTTAGTCCACACGAGGGGCTACATTTGAAAAGATTTGCACAATTTTGGTATTAGCAAAAGAAACTAATAGTTTTAAGCAAGTTCAGAAAAAAGATATTAACCCTATTCTGGGACTTGGGGGAAAAAAAGTGTTAGTAAATATTAAAAAAGCTATATGTTTTATTTTTTTAAATTAGAAGTTAGCACTGCAGAACAGTTTAGTTTTATAATTACTTTTTCAACAAAAATATAGGGACAAAATGAAAACTAGTTAATAAAAGTTTATGTAGATTTTTAATAAGTAGTAATACCTTCTGTATTTTACTAAAGTTATGTATATAAAGATTGTGTGGATATGTTGATTTGAGTAGCCTTCAAAAGTCTCTTACATTCCAAAGGCCCTGTAATGCTGATGTGCTAATTTTCTCTAATGAGACCATGTGAACCCTTATTTCCTTTTTGTGTCACTTCTTGATTATATATGTGGTAAATGCATGTTCACTGCAAAAACTTGGTCCAGAAATAACATTCTTGTTTACTTTTTCAACAAAGATTTTGACAAGTACATTTTGCATAGCTGTTTATTCAGTTACTCAATTAATCTTAAAAAAATTAATAAATACCAGTTCATTCAATTTCTAAATTCATAAACTAAACATTTAAGTGGAATTACAATTTTACTGAGACATAATGTGAATTAGCCATCAAAACACTAATTTTACACGTTCACTCATTTGCATGTAGATGTTTCTTTTGGATACTGCGTTTCCATATACAGGTATAATGGTTTGTGATTTACCAGCTCAAGAAACTCAAAAATGAGCTTCAATTAAAAGAAGGGTCAATGCTCATAAGAGGCCTAGAAGCAAACTCAAGAAGCAGACTTTGGGGCCTGCACAGATCAAAAAGAACCAAGAATACAAATTCAAAACAGCAGTGGGAGCTATACCCCTCTAACACAAAATAATAAAGGCTCTTTTAAAGTTAAAGAGTTTATTAACAAAACATTCACAAAAAATACCCAAAGAAATTAGTTTAGGAAGGAAACAAAAACCCACAATCTACAATCCAAGACAGAATTTATAAATCAGAAAATCATGAAAAGATAGTCATAACAACAACATCCAAAATAAAAAAGATAACAGGAAAAACATGAGCAATTGGAAATTCCTCAGTACTGACACTGAAGTTTTCAATAGCTTATATATGCTGGGACATGTCCTACACCTGCAACATTGGGGGGGGGGGGGGGGTCCCCCCTTAGGTTTAATGTACAAAACTGAATGAATTCACTTAGCTGTATAATATAAGCCATACATAAAAATTAATATAAAAAAATTAAAGATTAATAAATCGCAAATGTAGAAAAGAGAAAAACACTTTCTGAAACAAAAATTACAGAAGAATAGTAACAACTAAAAATAAACACAAAATACACAAAAGCCCAGGATGAGAACCTGGCTATAACATAACATAAAATGCCTAATTAGCATTTCTGTTATTTAAGAGTGCTTATTGAGTACTGTTACATGTAAATTTGCAAGACAGTCTCACTTCCCAGATTCTACAGTGCAAGTAACCATACTATGCCAACATAATGGTTAATCTATTATTTTCTGATATATAAACTGTGGTAAAGGTTAATGTCTCTGGTATAACACTGGGAGTGAAAATGAAAGACAGAAAAAATTCATGAAGATTAAATATTCTTTTTTACTTTAAGGGCTACACAAATCAAAAAGGTTTATTTATAGCTACATTAAATTCTGGGTAATATGTAGGCTTAGATATTTACAGTAACCTGTTTTATATATATTTTTAATTCTATAATAATACTAATAATAATACATTTTATTTATATAGCACCTTTCCCATGCTCAGTATTTTGTTACAAGGCCATATGTCAGTAGACTTCATTTCAACAGTGCTAATTAGTAAAATATTACAAGAATGATTTATAACAGAAGATAAAATATCTTCCAACTTTCTTTTTTTCAAGAACATCCTTTCATTTCACTAAATGATTATCTAACTCTGTCAAAAATAGTGGTGGCAAGTGCAGTGACGCACTTTAAAAATCACATTTTGGAATTTCTGAGTATTATTTTCACAATATACTGTAATGTAATGGTCGATAGCAAAATGCACAATAAGCCAGAAAATGTAATACTTAAAAAATTCACTTAATGGTTACAAGCAGAAGGAAATAATTAGTACTGTAATGGCTGAAATAACAATCAATGGCAGCCTAGAAAATGTCTAATATTGCAGGCCAGCAACAGACAATCAAAGTCACTATGGTTACAAAGGCAAAGGATGGCCAGTTCCACCCACACTCAGCATGCAATGCAGCTCTCCTATTATCTCTGCCCTCTTAAAAAAGAAACACAAAAGTTTGTGTATCATCTCATTTTTTTATGATCTTTTTTCTCTGGCTTGAACAAAACAAATAGTGCCCTGCTCATTATATTTAACCCCTACTTTAGCTTAATTCTTTTAAAAAATGAAAAATATAGATAACACAGATTCTGAATATTTTCATTAAGTATATTTTAATGATGGAAGAAAGTATAAGAAAATCAGTTATTCAAAGATAACATAATGTAATTTAACTTTAAGGAGATCTTTTTGTTGTATTTTTATGTTAAATGAAATATCAAACTGGAAAATCAAAAACTACATTCAAAAGAATAAGCAATAGTAAATTCATTACATATTAATATATTGGGTTGATAAAAGCATTAGATTCCTGTAAAAGAAGAAAATGTATATGAATGTATTCCTTCATGCAAGTCTATAACTAAAAAGAAATAAACAATTGCCTTTCATTTCATGTTACAAAATGTTGTTTACTTCTGCTGCTCTTAATAAATTACAATCTTTAATACTGAGCTCTAAACAAATAGTTTAATCTTCATAGTAGACTTTAATTGAACCTTATTAAGAATATGTACATTTAATGTCTGATTAGAAACATAAGTATATGATAATTACACATTCTTACTAAAGTTATGGATTGCATATAGGTTTTAAAGTTTTGTGCTTTGTCTTTATATTCTTTGCTGCTTGTTCCACTAAGGGATCCATCAATCCATTGATCATACAGTGCCTTCTCTATCTAACTACATAAAGCAAATGGTAATTTTCCTACCCATGTAAGCAATCAATCACCATTTACTTGTTAATATTCAAATGACTAGTTTGATTATTTCTTAGAAATCTCATCTAATCTCATCCCATCTTCTCAATTGCTTTTCCTAGTGAGGGTCACATAGGCAGCAGACCAGGCAGATCAGCCCAGACCTCCCTGTCCGCAGCTACAGATTCAGGCTCTTCCTGGGGTATTCCCAAGAGTTCACAAACCAGCCAAGAGATACAACCCGTACCAGTGGGATGTGCTCAGAGTAACTATAGAGTAAACCTATTCTGATGTATCCTTAAAAAATACCAAAACACCTCAACTAGCTTCTTTCGATCCAGAAGTGAAACAACTCTGCTCTCCTCACTTTCCACTTCTACTCGCAATCTCATTCATTCAACCGGTACAGCACTTACAGAACAGCTGCAGCCACTCCAATCTGCTTGTCGATCTTCACTCCCTTTTTCCATCACTTGCGAAAAAGGCTCCAAAATACTTCAACTTCTCCACTAAGGGCAGTTGCTCCCCTTCACAGCTATCCGTAACCATGGCCTCAGCCTGGAGGTGCTGATCCTCATCCCAGATGCTTCACACTAGGCAATAAATCCGTTGAGTATGTACCACACAGTCAGATAAGGCAAAGAGGACATCATCAAAATCATCTGCATTATGTTATGTGTCAGCCAGGGTTCCTCTACTGGATGGAGTTTAAATACTTGTTTAATGTATGTTTTGTTCAATCTTGATTCCTTTGCTTCTGTTATTATTGTTCTTTACTTAGTATGTGTGTATCTATGTATCATTTATAAAGTTCTATGTCTTTTGAAGGTGGTTCCCATGAGTCGGTAAGACCTGCCCATCACCGACAGGAACTGATCTCAGCTCTGTAAAGGTGAGAGTTTCCCACTGTTTTTGGTGATTCATTCAAATGCAGTAGTGGTGTAGTGAGTTTACTTGTGTTTTGCTTATTATTGTCATTTTCTGGATTTTCACCTTCTTGCTCTGATTTTGAACTTTGTTTTTTGTCTCTTTAAATATCATAGTGAGACTTGATTTCCTCTGATTCTCTAGTGGGCTAGTTCTTTTTTTTATTTTTGCTCCACAGAGACCTTTTGTTACAGAGCAATTTTAAAAAATATTTTTTTATTTTATTTACAACTGTGTTTGCCCTATTACTAGCCCAGTTTTACCCCTCTAGTGTGCATTTTTGTGGTTATTCGGGTTACTTTTCTCTCTTGGTGCAGCTGAAACACAACAACATAAAGCAATGATACTACCCCTAGCCTCCAAAACTGGACACCCTTATATTCTTGGCTGCACCTTGATATCCTGTCCATAAAAAACACAAACAAAATTGATAACAACACAAAGTTTAGAGATTTTTAGGGGCAGGTTCATAGGGCAGTTTTATACATAATTTACATTACATTTCTATTGTTATTAAGTTATAATATCGTAATAGAAATTATACAGCTTACCATAATGCAGAATCAGTGGGAGCCCTGAACTTGTTTTCCTGCAACCAGAAGATCCCATCTGGGGACGATGGAAGACAGTGACACGCGAAGTGTGTTGCTTATGTTCAGTCTACTCTGTAATCTCGTTTTGGTTGCTGCCACTGCAGAAAACGCTGCCTCACAAAGATAGGATGTTGGAAATGGAAGCAGCTTCAATACTTTCTTTTGTGTTCATTTTAATCTTCTCCTGCCTACAAGTTATACTGATGAGAATTTTTCTCAGCATTTCCTTGCGATAATACACTTTCAGGGTGCGAATGATGCCCAAACCCAATGGCTGAAGCACTGCTGTGCAATTGGGAGGGAGGAATTCAACACGAACATTATCTGAATATGGAAGTATGTTGTGGACAGCACAGTTATCAATCTGTATCCGAATACTCCTCTTTTGGGATCCCCCCACCCAATGGGAACATCACACTGAAGTGCATCCCGAAGCGTGATTGCAGCATCTGTGTAAGATTGTTTGTCGATTGCCGGGGCAGGGAAACAGCAGGCTCACAGCATGTTGTCCAGTTGACGGAGGTCCCAAGAGAGTTTAAAACCACATATTTTCTTGAATGAGTGCCACATTAATAGGAATGTTTATTGAAGGAGCATCACTGAACCACATAAAAACGACTTTTTCGCCGTCTTCAAATGCAGCAGTTCGCATACGTTTGCAACCTGAGATTTTTCTTCTTTTTTGCATATAACAAAGACATATGCATTGCATTTGTCATTCCAACAGATTGCACGTCACAAACATTAACACTGGTATCGTTTTTTCGTGTCTGCCGTTTTTATAGAAGGGTGACAATGAGTTAAATTCCGATGGATGTTTTTCAAATGTTGATGAGCGATAAGCAAAAGGTATCACTGAAAACCACAGAAAACAAAAACAGCAAAAAAACAGTATGAGGAAAGTTTGAAGAACTTTATAATGTTTCTGTTTGGGGATCGTTGTGCAAAAGTGCACAACTGAGCTGCAACCACAGAACTAACTGCTCTGTGGATGATTCATTCAAGCATTTCAAGGTCACTTCATTGTAATGAGAGTATCTGCTGCTGAATGTACTTCGTAGTAACGAAATTTCTATAAACTCGTGTCATATGGGGAAACTGTCAGAAACATAAAAATACTTCGTTGTAATACTCTCTCACCTCGGTCTCTCTCCTCTCTCTATGCTGCTGCAAAGCCCCACCCGCCTAGCGTTCTGAAAAGTGTCCTCAGTGAAGGAGGCAGCCTTTTTGCTGTAGCCCTTCACTGACTGAGTCTCGGTAGTGGGCCACGGACCGGGGGTTGGGGACCCCTGCTATAGAGGGTATGCAGAACATTTCTAATGAAAAACTGTAGAAGCCAACTTTAGTCTTATTGAAGTCTGTTCTACATAAATGCTATCATTAGCTGTCATGCATTTAAGATTATGTTATAGGCTCTCTTTTTCTTGCTAACTCATTATTCACTTTCAAACTTTTTATTTGAATACTCGGACACGAGAGCCAAAAATACATTCTACCAGGAATAAGACCACCTTGAAAACAGCCAAGATAAGAGCACCTGCCTATCATAATAGTGAAAAACTCACTCAGAGCAACAATCTAGAGTCTTCAATCAACCAGAATAAATACAGGAAAAACAATGCAGATACAGTGAAAATATGCAAACCTTACAGTAAGTGACTGCCACCATGTCACTGTGTTTCATGTTTATTTATTTAATAATGCTGTACTTTCTTATAATGCATCAGATACAATACCACTTTTGCCAGTAACTGATACGGTAATCCAGCATCCATCCATTATCAATTCAGCTTATTTCAACCAGGGAGGTGAAATCCTACTTTGGTAGCACTTTCCATTTATCTAACACAGTAAAACCATCCTGAACTAGACAGAAGTAAATAACAATGCCATTTGTATAAATAATCCACAGTTCTGGTGGTGGATATCACTATTGACAATTTAGATCAGCAAACATCACATTATAATGTGACCTTGAGAGATGCTCTGGACACAGTGGCTCCCCTTAAAACAAAAGTGACCAAAGCACATAGAAACTCTCCCTGGTTTAATGAAAACACTCGAGCTCTTAAATTAGAGTGTCGAAAACTGGATCACACATGGAGAACAACAAAGCTACATGTCTTTCAAATTGCATTGACAGAGAGTGTTAAAAAACATAAAAAAGCTCTCTTTAAAGCTCGCACAGAATGCTATTCTACAATAATAGATAATAGGTACTGTTTAGAACAATGGCTAAATTAACAAATGGAAATTCAGATCTACAGTGCAAAATACCAACAGATATTAGCAGTACAGATTTTATGAACTTCTTCAATGAGAAAATTAAAAATATAAGATCCCAGATCTCAGAATCACAGTACAAACCAAATACTAGCTTAGCAGACCCTGTCTCACATTGCATTCAGCACTTTAGTAATTTTAATTCTGTAACTGAGCAGGAAGTCTTAACTTTAATTTCTAAAATGAAGCCCACTACTTGTTCCCTAGATCCAGTGCCAACAAAACTAGTAAAAAGTGCAATTTAGATGCACAAGAATGCAGCGCCTATTCTAAACATCATCAGTAGTTCATTATTGCATGGCACAGTACCTGATGCACTAAAAGTGTCAGTCTTTAAACCATTACTTAAAAAGTCAGACCTAGACCCACACATACTAAATAATTATAGGCCTATTTCAAATTTACCCTTTTCTCTAAAATACTAGAAAAAGTAGTCACCAATCAGCTTCAGTCACACCTTACGCATTACAATTTATTTGAGAAATTCCAGTCTGGTTTCAGCACTGGTCATAGTACAGAAACGGCACTAACGCGGGTGGTAAACAACATTCTGATATCCTCTGATGAAGGAAACTCCACTGCAATTATGTTGTTAGACTTAAGTGCAGCATTTGACACCATTGACAATTCTGTTTTACTGCACAGGCTAGAAAATGATGTTGGGCTTACAGGCACTGTGCTCGCTTGGTTTAGTTCTTATTTATCAAATCGATTCTAATATATACAGAAATGTGCTGACAGTACTCTTTCATTATACACAGAAGTAAGATATGATGTACCATAGGGCTCAGTACTGGGACCTTTATTATTCTCAATTTACATGCTTCCACTGGGATCTATCATTAGGAAACATAATGTTAATTTTCACTCTTATGCAGATGACACTCAGTTATACCTTTCATTTAGATCAAATTAAGTTTCTCCGATGTTGTCTTTAATTAGTTGTGTTAGTGAATTAAAGGAGTGGATGGATGAGAATTACTTATCTTTATACACAAATAAAACAGAGATGTTAATTGTTGTGGGAAAAGACGCTGATCACAACAATATTCTGTCATCATTTAACTCAGTTGGAATCACCAATAATTTTACTGAATCAGCCTGCAATCTAGGAGTTATCTTTAACACTAACATGTCTTTTAAAGCGCATATTACAAAGTTGTCCAAACCATGTTACTTCCATCTTAAAAATGTTGGGAAATTAAGGCGCTTTCTAAATAAACAGGATTCTGAGAAATTAATTCATGCATTTATTTCTAGTAGGATTGACTACTGCAATGTGGTGTTCACTGGATGTTCAAACTGTTCTGTATACAGCCTCCAGTTAATCCAAGAATTATTACAAGAACAAGAAAATACGAACACATAACTCCAGTTTTTAAATCCTTACACTGGCTCCCGGTTAAGTTTGGGGCAGATTTGAAAATCCTCCTTTTAACATATAAAGCATTAAATGGCCAAGGTCCGGCTTACTTGTCTGAACTTATCATGACTTACAAACCAGAGCGCACATTAAGATCTCAAGATGCCGGTCTGCTTATGATTCCAAGAATTAATAAATTAACAGTGGGAGGTTGAGCTTTTAGTTACAGGGCCCCTAAACTGTGGAATAATCTGCCTGCTACTATAAGAGGTGTCCCTTCGGTCTCAGCTTTTAAATCCCGGCTGAAGACTCACTACTTCAGTTTAAGATATCCTGACTAGAGCTGCTGATTAACTGTAAAGACTGCATCTCAGTTGTTAGTCATTAGCACTAAAACATAAGTAACATGATAGCTATAATTTGATACTAACCCTTACCTAATCCGTTTCTCTTCTCGGTACTCAAATGTGGCACTTGGTGCCATGGCCCACCTGCCAAGTTGTTTTGCCTGCCTAAGGTAAAGTCATCCCTGATGTAGGATCGCAGGAATTGTGGGAAAGAGGGGTCCTTTCATCGGGTTAGCACTATTTCAGCTGTGGAATGGCCAAATGGGGGAGGCAGCTTGATGAATGAGGTATACAGGACTCTAAACAAATCCAAATCATATTATGTGATATCATCTACTGTTAAATTCTACTCCGTACTTCTAAAATTTTTATTTTTATACTGTATTGAGGATTTGTTCTGTTCTGTGTATTGTACTGTATTGTACTGACCCCCTTCTTTTGGCACCCACTGCACGCCCAGCCTACCTGGAAAGGGGTCTCTCTTTGAACTGCCTTTCTCAAGGTTTCTTCCATTTTTTCCCTACAAGGGTTTTTTTTGGGAGTTTTTTCTTTTCTTCTTAGAGAGTCAAGGCTGGAGGGCTGTCAAGAGGCAGGGCCTGTTAAAGCCCATTGTGGCACTTCTTGTGTGATTTTGGACTATACAAAAAATAAATTGTATTGTATTGTACTATAATGGGCTCTGCTTCCACATAGAAAGGCATTTTAAAAATGTAGTAGGAGAAGTGCTTTAGCTTCCCCTCTAGATGTGGAGAATGACAAAATG
The DNA here is from genome assembly GCA_026402145.1 of Polypterus bichir lapradei. NCBI lineage: Eukaryota > Metazoa > Chordata > Cladistia > Polypteriformes > Polypteridae > Polypterus > Polypterus bichir. Next base: position 56,567,950 of record JANRMT010028174.1, on the reverse strand, counting down.
TAGATGTCTAAGCTTTCAATACTAATTTCTTTTACTCTCCCCCATCACTACATTTACATGCCCAACAGAAACTGAAGAAAGTTTACATATTCGTTTATCATCTCTAAATGTATATGATAAATTACAGGTAAGATGAGTCACCACAAGTTGCCAGAACAGTAATAACATGACTCGAAGTAGATTCTACAAGACTGTTAAAGTAGGAAACAACACCATTCTCCTGTTAGAAATGTCATCACATGGTGCTATGATGTTGGTGGAAAATACTGTCTTAGGTAGAATGAGTTGTGATTAGAACTGCTGTTCCATATCGCTAATATTATCTTCAGAATATTTTCTGACTGCTCACACCCAGTTTGTTTTCATCTTACACAATACTTATAAAATCAAATTATCATCATTTTTTTGATATAGGCCAAAGTCATTCAGTTTATATAAGAACTAGCAAAATACCCGCGCTTCGCAGAGAGAAGTAGTGTGTTAAAGAAGTTATGAAAAAGAAAAGGAAACATTTTAAAAATAACGTAACATGCTTGTCAATGTAATTGTTTTGTGACTGTTATGAGTGATGCTGTCATCAAGGATTTGATTATCATTATTTCTTTCAATCAGGTTCGTATTTGGAGGATGTGTTGTGTTCAAGTTACATTCCGTGTTTGTCAACCGTTGTAAAGATAACAGGTTTCATTCATCGAAGTGTTCACTACCGAAATCGGTACTCGTGAATCTAAGATGTTTAACAGGCATTCCCGGTATTAACTTGTGGATTTGCCTGCGAATATTTAGCGGCAGTGTGTCTATGAACTTAATTTAAAGTTAAGCTTTACACCTTGCTTTCCTATTGATATGTCTGCAAAGGCTTGTTCAGCTTCAGAGGGTTGTTCCTTTCTTACTGCATCAATAAACAGCTCGTCTTCCTCTTTATCTGAGACATCACACACTGCATGTACGGGTTTACCTTTCCCAGTCCTGCAAACTTTAGAGAAGTGGTTCAATTTATCACATTTTTTACACCGTCTTCCTTTATCTGGACATTGACTTTTTCCATCGTGTGCTTTGTTTCCGCAGTAGCTGCACTTATGAATATGCTTGTATGCGTCACTCGCTTCATATTTTTTTGCTGCCTTCTCAATTGTGTAATGTGTTATTTGTTCAGTGCTCTTTGAAGCTCTTGCTTGTTGTCTGCGTACTGCGTTCACAGTCAGTTGACGTGAGCCCCTCAGAGTACATGCATCGAAGGTTCTCAGCTGTGCTTGTGCTATCTCGTGCGATCTTGCGATGTCCACGGCTTTATTTAATGTTAGCTCAGACCCGGCACTTAAAAGTTTCTGTTGCACTTTCGCTGAGTTTGTGCCAAACACTATTCTATTCCTGACCATCTCATCTTCGTTTGCATAAGCACAGTCTTTCACCAGCAATTTTAGCTCTGTTACAAAGTGATCAAAAGTCTCGTTTATACCCTGCGTCTTCTCATTAAACTTGTATCTCGTGAATATCGTATCCGTCTTAGGCATGACAAACGCCTCAAAACGGTCATAATAAGTTTTCAGTACCTTGGCTTCCTCCTGGGTGAGAGTCCATGTGTTAAAAATGTCTCTTCCTTTTTACCCAGTCCACAGGAGCAGGTAGCTGCATTTCTCACTCTCGTCTTTGCCTTTTAGCGGGCCAGAAAACATCAGCTCCACGTGCTGTTGGAACTTTTTCCATTCTCCCAGCAGAAGAATCCCAGTCAATTCATGACAAAGAAACTCCAACAAAATCCATGACTGTCCTCTATTCTGACACCATGTTTTGTTTTCACAAACTGTGAAAAATGAAATGATGGCGAGACTTTCTTTTAAAGTATGCAGGGGAACTTTGTTTATTACAGCTCTTACATCCGTGCTCTAAATTAACTTCCATAATAGTAACCTTGAGGTCCCTTTTTCTGGTGCCTTCCTGATGATATAGGTGCCTAAACCATGCCTGATAATAATACATTTCAATGACATATAAATATTACAGTGATCACCTCGATAGACATCTCACCACCCAAATCACTACTCGTGAATCTAAGATGTTTAACAGGCATTCCCGGTATTAACTTTTTGATTTGCCTGCGAATATTTAGCGGCAGCGTGTCTATTGGATTGCTGCTGACGGACGGCCTTATATGGGCAGGCACTCAATTACGTGGGAGGCGTGGGTATGGGGGACGCAATATAGGCATGCAGCCAACTACGTGGGAGGCGTGGTGATGGGGGACGCAACTCCACCTCACACGGCGACCAAGCTGCAGGCTATGGCGGTATATATGTACATAAGTAGGATTCAGTTATGACCGTTACGCGTAGAATTTCGAAATGAAACCTGCTTAACTTTTGTAAGTAAGCTGTAAGGAATGAGCCTGCCAAATTTCAGCCTTCTACCTACACGGAAAGTTGGAGAATTAGTGATGAGTGAGTGAGTGAGTGAGTGAGCGAGTGAGTGAGAGAGTGAGTGAGTGAGTGAGTCAGTCAGTCAGTCAGTCAGTCAGTCAGTGAGGGCTTTGCCTTTTATTAGTATAGATATAATGAATGTAACATTAGGAGCTGCTTAGTACTCTACTCCAAGCTAATCATCTTATCAATAAATTGCCGTTGTCCACTCCTATAAGGGTTCATTGCCATGTAAAATTAAACATGTGGCAGTTATGTAATGGCAGATATGATAGAAATAAAAGCCGGAGATAGACAGAAACGCTACTTCTATTGGGGAAACCGCTGTGTCACATTTATGATATTTTAGTCTTAAGTATTTTCTTAGCTTTTTTGATACATCTGTCTGTGTGGCACTTTGCTGCATTGTGTTTTGTAACGTCAACTATTTTTCAACTATTTTTGGATTAAGGTTGGTGTAATAAATCAATATCTTTCACCTTTTCTTTGCACCTTTTCATGCTGGTTCATTCCATCAGGTGTAATAAAATGTTTATGTATCTCACCCTGGCCACAATGTCCCTTTCTGTGAAGTTTTTGACAGAATGTTTTTAGTTAACCTTTATGCCCCTTTGTGATCATTTACATTCAAATGAATCATAACATTTGGTCTGTTTTTTCTTTGAATCCCTACTCAGTACACACAAATCGTTGTTAAAGAGTTTGAACTTTGGCTCACAGTTTTATGTATTTTCTTTCAAACTGAATCTGAACTTCACCAACACCACTGTTCCTTTTAAAATATGAACAAGCTGAGTAGTCTTTATCACTAATTCTTCTGCAAAGCATTCACCAATAATAATAATAATGTTATTCAAGTTTACAGATTTGGCTGCTCTCTTGCTTTGTGTTGGCCAAGAATACCCATCTATACTTTCACAATTACTTGCAGTGCCTATAAAAAGTATTCACTCACTTGGAACTTTTCACATTTTATCATTATAACTTGAATTACAGTGAATTTAATTTTGCTTTTTTGACACTGATCAACAGAAAAAAAATCTTTGTATATCAAAGTGAAAACTGATCCCTGAAAACTCTTTTAAATCAATTACAAATATAAAATACAAAGTAATTGATTCAATAGGTATTCACCCCTTTTAATATTACAAAAGTAAATCATCATTGGCGTAGTTAATTGGTTTTAGAAGTCCTGTAATTACTTCAATGGACATCAGTCAAGGAATTTCAATTGATTGTAGTTTAAATTCTCCTATATTTGGAAGGGCCAGCTTGTGGTAAATCACTAGCATCACCTAAGCTACACAATAAACACAAAGGAACACTCTGAGTAACTCCACGAAAAGGTGATTAAAAAGCACAGGTCAGGGTGATGGATATAAGAAAATAAAGCCACTGTTAAAAAAAAGCACATGGCATCTCAGCTAGTTTCATTGATGCTCTGATGAAACCATAATTTTTGGCGTAAGCTTAATACTGTATATTATCAAAAACATACAATCACCACAATGAAGCATGATGTTGACAGCATCACACTTCCCTGCAGCAGGCCCTGTAAGGCTTGAGAGGCTAGAGGCTAAAATTAATGCAACAAAATAGAAGGAAATACTAGAGGGAAAAACCTCCAAGAAACCTGACCCTTGGGAGGAGATTTGTTTTCCAGTAAGCATAAAGCCAAAGATACACAGGAAAGGCCTAATAACAACAATGTTAATGTCCTGGACAGTCTCAATCCAAAACAGAATTTGTGGGTCACCTTAAGTACTTCGGTGTTGTACCATGTTAGCCATTATGGATGTAATAAGAAGTTAAGCAAAATGACACCTTATATTGGCTAACTGAAAAGATTAAAATATGAAAGCTTTTGAGGCATTTTTTTGAGGCTTTTGAGCTTCTTTTTGCCTGAAGAAGGGGACTGAGCTGCCTTGAAAGCTTGCATATTGTAATCTTTTAGTTAGCCAATAAAAGGTGTCATTTTGCTTGACTTCTCATGGTTCACCCTAAAAAACAGGCTGCTAACTCATGATCTCCATGCACCCGGAGAGACCTTTCACAAAGATGAGTGGGAAACAAATTGCATGTCCAGGTATGTAAAGCTGACAGAGTGCCATCCACACATGTTCAAGGCTGTAATGGCTCCCAAAGGTGAATCTACTAAACACTCACAGGAGGAGGTTGAAAATTTATGTAACTATTCTGTGCTTTATATTTATAAATAATTTAGATCACAATGTAAAGATCTGTTTTCACTTTGACATTGTTTTTTGTTGATCAGTATCAAACAAATAATAAAATCCACAGTGAATCAAAAATGTGTAAACTTTCAGGGATGTAAATACTTTTCATAGGCACTGCACTATGGTAGTGATCCTGCAGACCATGTGTATATTGTGAGTGGATTCTGTCTCAGAAATGAACATATATGGGACTAAAAAGTGTTGATTCATGATTTAATTTTGGAAAAATAAGATCTGGTAAATATTAAAAACTGGATAGCCTAGTTTAAGCTAAGTGGCCAATTCAAAATAGTTTACATTCTATTTTTGACTATTCCATAGGGATTTGCGCTCATTAACTCGACTGCCATTTTCTTCCCTTGCCTTTGATGATGTACATGATGTAAATGTGATAAAAAAAGAAGTTCATTCCGCTGGAAATAACTGACTCTACTACTCAAATAAAAAAAATAAATAAATAAAACAATGTTGTAATTGGCAAAACATGCACTGAACCATTCTTTTGCATGATTCATAAGATCTAATACCCTTAAAGTATGATTTTTAACCTGCTAAAGTACAATAACTTCCATCCATCCATTTTCCAACCCGTTGAATCTGAACACAGGGTCACGGGGGTCCACTGGAGCCAATCCCAGCCAACACAGGGCGCAAGGCAGGAACTAGTCCCGGGCAGGGCGCCAATTCACCGCAGAAGTACAATAACTTTTAGAGGCAAATTTGCATTAATCTTTGAATATTTTATTTGCTGTTACAAACTTTGATATATTTTTCTTTATTATGACTCCTGTTAACAATATATTTACTATCCCAGAACAGAATAAATACAATAGATGTTAGATGTTAGTCGTTTCCACACAGTGTTTTCTTAGTGCCAGTTTAATCAAAGTCTTCCTTCTGTCAGGTCCTGTTCTTTTTCTTCTAGAACAGACTTTTTAGTTAAAAAACCTTAAGCATACCTTTCACTGGAATGCTGTTAGACTTGCAGACTTTGTCCAAAGATCCTAAACAGGAAGAAGCAGGTTTGAAAAATGTTTGCATGAACTGTGTCAGTTTGCTTGAAACAAGCAAATGATTTACTGTTGTTCATAATTTCAAAATTTGTTTAAATAATATATCAAAACCAACCAGCACACAAAGCAGGTACTCCAATTACTTCTGATTTCTCAATATACAGAAGTTTATTTTGTATATATTTGTTTGATCTTGTTTTCTTTTTATTTTTGACTCATCAGTAATTAATTTTGTAATTTATTTGTGTTATGTTTCAGCCAGGGTTTGTTTCCTGACATATGTTGTCCTTTTTTCTAACATATTTACTGTTTTTGAATTTTAGGGTGAGGCTTGTTGCTGAAGCAGACTAGTGAAGTTTTGGTTTGGTTGTTTTCAGGCCTGTTCACTCTTTTTATCAGTTTTGTTTTGGATATAACAACAATTAGTATCTCTTAACCGTCACCATTTTGTATAATTTTTTAGAACATTAGAACAATCTAGATGAGAACAGGTCATTCAGCCCAGCAAAGCTCTCCAGTCCTGTCCACTTAATTCTTCAAAAAAACATCAAGCGTAGCTTGAAAGTCCCTAAAGTCTTACTGTCTTACCACACTGCTTTGTAGCTCATACCAAGTGTCTGACTGGTTCCCTGTTCAAAGAAAAGCTCCCTAATGTTTGTGTGAAATTTACAAGTTTCCAATTGTTTCCCTGTTCTCTTGAATAATTAATTTAAAATAACAGTCTTGATCCACTGTACTAATTCCCTTCATAATTTAAACACTTCAGTCATGTCACCTCTTAATCTCATCCCCTGTAGCCCTTGAATCAGTCTAGTTGATCTTCTCTGAACTTTTTCTAGTGCTGCTATATCCTTTTTGTAGCATGAGACCAAAGCTTCACACATTACTCCAGATGAGGCCTCACCAACGCATTATAAAGCTTGAGTATAAAGTCCTTGGACTTGTACTCTGTACATCAGGGCGTTACATAACCTAACATTCTGTTAGCATTCTGAACACTGTCTGGTAGTTGATAGTGTTGGGTTAGGTGTACTCTCAGTTTTCATACATCCCATTCTGTATTCAAACCTAACATTTTTACTTTCTACGTGTAATGCTTTACATTTACTGCCACAAATCAGCCCAAACCTGTACGGTGTCCAAGTCCTTCTGTAATGATCTAACGGATTCCAGATTATCTGCCAATCCACCTAACTTGGTATCATCTGCAAACTTAACCAGCTTGTTACTTATATTCCTATCCAAATGATTTATATATATTAAAAATAAAATGTGGAACACCACTATTAACACCAGCCAATTCTGATAAGGTTCCTCACACCATCACCTTCTGCTTCCTGTGCCTGTGCCAATTCTGCACCCATCTACAAACATCACCCTTAACTCATATTCCTTATATTCCTTTTAGTTTGATGCCCAACCTCTCATGTGGCACCTTATCAAATGCTTTCTGAAAGACAAGATAAATAATATCATATGTTTCACTTTAATCATATCCTATTGCTGCTTCCTCATAGAACTATGTTGTTAAAACATGACCTCCCTCTTCTGAGCCCATGCTGACTGTTCAGAAAAACTCCTGTACTTGTCATGTGCTGCTCAAAATTATCCTTAATAATTCCTTCCATTAACTTGCACGTTCATAGATTTCACTATTTTGTTTATGGTTTCTCAGGCCATTGTTCCCATATGACTAGAATTGTCACAGAGTAATGTCAATGGCCATTTCTTGTATAAGATGGTGTTGCACTAGTTTCTGGGTATTGTAAAAGGAAGCATTGAAAGCTAGTTGTTGAATAAATCTTTCAAGGAGTTAGAAATTTAGTATATGCTATGACTTTTGATTTTTGGTTAGTAATATGGACTTGATTGGCTCCAGCTGACCCCCGTGACCCTGTAGATAGGATATAGCGGGTTGGGTAATGGATGGATGGATGGAATATGGACTTGACACTAGATATTTTGGACTTCCTGCTTTGACATTTTGCTAAGAATGTTTGACTATGGACGCTTTCTCTCTCTCCTGGGGTCTCATTTAAAAAACTTGTGTACGCACAAAAAGAGATTCGAAATGTGTGTACCCACTCAGACAGTGGTTCCTAATGCCTTTCCCAAACCTTCAGATCACAGAGGAGAGCCGCTATAATTGCATGCATGATTTTGCACTCTCAGTTCCAGAGCACAGCTAGATACTCTTGAATGTGCAGTAGGTGGACGGGACTCTTGGTGGATGGAGCTTATACTTATACTTAAATTATTGTTCTTCAGTGTACCAGATTTTGATACTCTGCTAGACTCCTACTCTACAAAAGTACATTACCTTTATCAATAGACAGACAGACAGACAGACAGACAGACAGACAGACAGACAGACAGATAGATAGATAGATAGATAGATAGATAGATAGATAGATAGATAGACAGATAGATAGATAGATAGATAGATAGATAGATAGATAGATAGATAGATAGATAGATAGATAGATAGATAGATAGATAGATAGATAGATAGATAGATAGATTTCAGTAAAGCAAAACATCCCATGAGAACTTATTTCTAGATACGTAAGCTAATGAGAATTACTTGGGATATGTCTTGCATCACTTTTACTTTGGGAGACCACATTATGCTGAAGTCAGATTTCTGCTTTATGAGAAAAATCAACATTTATCAGCCATCTTGCAATTCTGTTTACATAGAAATGCCAAACGGCTATAAGCATGTTGTTCAATTAGATCCAACAAAATCTGGCAAAAAAACTATACCCAAACAAAAACCAAATATGGCTAAAACACTCAGGAGTATCAGACTCTTGCTCATAGCACTGATATTTTGTTTCTTTAAAGGACAACATTTAAACTGCTTTTTGAGAAATAAAACACATCATTCAAAATACCAGGTCATCTAGCCAAAGGCATCCTGTGTCCAGCTGGTTCAATAAGGGGGTAAAGTCAATCTAGGAAACGTTTTGTGATTTGCAACTTATAATAAGCTCAACTATTATAGCTGAACACTTAACTAAAGTAAACTAAAACCTAAATGATATTCTACAAAACAAAAAAATAATTAAACCCAGTAACTTAAGATAAATGCTTTTAATTTTCATGTCACTCTAACGTAGTAATCTGCACAGAATATAGCACAAAACACAAGAGACTTAGGGGCTACTGTGTTGGTAAATAGGGAAGTAGTGGTATCAAAGTGGAGATGTGGTGCATTCCTTCTGCAACCAGATATTATTGACTTGAAGCAAAGTTTAATATTGTTTACATTAAAATGTGTATAAACATTTTAAATTCAGGAAACTATTAAATATGTTTTTAACACTAGAATTCCTGAAGCCTATGAAAAAACTCGTAATCCTGGCTAACCTTAAATCCCTTCGCACCTCCTCATCAGCGTCTTTTGTTTTGTAAATGTGTCGATCAGCACAAGCAGCAAGCAGCCTGCTGTCCCATCCCCCGCCTTGACGGAGCTCAGCTCGGGTAAAAAGTTCTCCCAGCTCAAGCCAAGGCTCCTTATCTGTGTGTGAGATTTGGAGTTGTAGAAGGTAAATAATTCAGTATATCGTTATTTGGAATACATGCATTTCATTTGTGTTCCGTGTCTACAAAGATCTGGGTAAGTGTAGGATGAAAGGAAATGTGAGAAATGCAAGAAATCCTGAACACAAACCTAAAACAGAAACTTTTTCCATGTTATACTAATAATGCGTATGAGCGCATATACTATCAGCATGGCGCTGTCACATCTAAACACTAGCGTGGTGAATTGCTTGCGTACTGAAGTGAGAGTTGAGCTCCATCAAGGCAGGGGATGGGACAGCAAGATGCTTGCTGCTTGAGCTGATTGACACATTTACAAAACAAAAGATGTTGATGGAGAGGTGCAAAGGGATTTAAGGTGGGCTGGGATTATAAGTTTTTTCGTAAGCTTCAGGAATTCAGGTGTTAAATTAGTCTTGGTCTTACAATGTCATGTTTTGTTTATACAGTATATTACAATTACCAATTTTGTTATTTTTTTGTTAGATATTGTCTCTGGTAAACAATTACTCATGATCTTGCACCTTTCTGTTTCACACTCCTTATATGGTCACAAACCCAAGACCTCCTGGGTAAGAAAGATATCTCCTACCACTTAAGTAAGAAGGCAGGTTTCTCACTTTCTAATTGCAGCAGAAAAATATCACATTACACAGCAGCAAGTTGTCTGTCACTGCTTTGTTACCTCCATATTACAGGCATGATAATTGCAAAGAGACATTTTGGGTAGTCACGGTGGTGCAGTGGTTAGTATTATTGCCTCACAACTCCACAATACTAGGTTTAAAGCTTGGCCAGGACACCTGCCTGTTTATTCTTTTGCAGAATCTCCAAATGACTGAATAGGCTTTGTCTGCTTGTTTTTTCTACACTTTAAACACAAATTCTGACTAGTCAAGACCAAGACTACCTGGCTTACAAATATCACAGTTGTAAAGGCTATGAGACATATTACTGTACCTTATAAATTTCACTCAACAGCCTTCTTTATTATTTAGATTAATATGTCAAAATTTGTTTTTTATAAAAATGGTTGTTTGTGAATGTCAGGTTAAAGATGTTTACAGCTGTTTGTATATTGTATGTGCGTAATGATAAGGACAGGATTCAGATATAGATGTGATTAAACCCAACACTAACCAATGGTTAAAGAGGATATCAGTAGAGTTAAAAGGTAGGTGAAAAGAAACATTGCAGAAAAGACAAAAGATGACCAACAGGGATTCTTTACACAGTATGTTACTTTAAATTAAATTCTTCAACAAGAATGCAGGGGCATGGTTGGAAACCTGCTAAGGGAAAAATCTGGACAAATAATAGAAAGTTTTCTTCACAGAAAGACCCACAGATAGACCATGGTAGAGGGTGGCACTTTAGGGAACTTCAAATCTCAACTTGGTGTTATTTTGGGCAATTTCAGTGAAAAGCATGGGTGAGCTTATTGGGCTAAATGTTACAATGTTCTAATGTATTGATGTTTAATCATATGAGCTTCGCCTAATGAAATTTCATATAACTGTTAAGCCCCGTAAGGTAATTTATGACAATGCACTGAAATGGACTGGCACACCATCAAAGGTTGTTCCTGCCTTACACCCACTGCTGGTAGGTTAAATTAGTAGGTTAGGCTACAGATCCTGGTGACCTGTAGTTGGATAAAACACATTCAGTTACAAAATAGATGCAGTGATTGGCAATTAATTAAATTCAGCTTTCAAAGCCTCTCTATTGACTATGTGACATCATAATTCTTTATTATACATATAAGACTTTTTACCATGCAGATTTCTGCACTCATGTTAATAAAATCACATTGAATTGTCCTTGAATAATATTGAAACCCACTACTTATTAAGTCTGTCAAACTGCTATATATAGCACATCACAGAGAACAAGAATTCAAAGCAACAAAATAATCTATGTGCAACAAATCATGATTCAAATACGCTGCCACTTGGCCTCAGGTTGAATTACCTGCATTTACTATTCAGAGAATTAATATATTACAATATTAATATATTACAATATGAATTAATATTTAATACCCTATTGCTTGAAGGCACACTTGAGCACAGTGCTGCCCTCAACCACGAAATGAGTAAGGGGATTAGAAAATGGATGCATTTTTCAAACCATGTTGTGATTTACTGTGGTTGCCACAGAAGCTGACCCCTTCTCTATTTTCTTTGTAGCATTTATATGGCAGGGCACATTTCCAGGTTCTTAGATTACATGTTTATAATGAACAGTATGACTGTAAATTAAAACCAGTGAGTGTTTAATATAGGGTGGAACAGTATACAAACTGTAGTGTGCATTCTTTTTTACTTAGCCACCTATCTGATTATCTATATTGTTGGAACCTTTTATGTCTGGTGTTTTAAACAACCTGGCATAAATGTCACAATGCAAGCTCCATTTAAAGCTTATGTAAGGCTTGGGTATAGTTTCATTGAAGTAAACTCGCTCAAATTTGCCTTTTAAAAGTAATGGTTAAAAAAAATAAATCAGATATTCTAATTTTTACAATTTCATTACATTTTAGACAAAACAAAATATGTGCCATTCATAACATATACAAACTCGCACACTTGTTATGCTTCCAATGACTCTAAATATTTATCAGTAAACCAGTGAATTTTACACAATGTGCCTTTGCCTAACTCCAATCAGAGAAATGATATTAATTAAACCAAACTTTCAATAGTATCATTGTACTCTGAATGACAGATTTACAAATCACTGTATTGCAAAAGGTGGACCAACAGCCTAGCATACAGGAAGTCCTTTTCAAACACCACTAAACATTTTCATGCAAAGGCATAAAAAATGTTTGTTTATATTGAAAAAATGTTCCAGGATTCAGAGAGAATTAGTGCAACTGCAGAAACAAAAGCATTCACACATGCCTCACTATTCTGGTTTGGAAACAGAACATTGGAAGCTATGATATAAATACTTGTCTTGATAAATATTACAATATATTATTATTTGATTATTTCTTTAAAGCAAACACTGCAGTTCGCTATAAATGCATGGAAAATTTGTATGTTAAAAATACAACAAAGAATTCTGAATAATAAGTTCCTCATGGCTTTCATTATAAACAAGTAATTAACAGAGTTTCACAAGGCCGAGACAGTACCCTAGACATTATGTAAAACATTTTATTGTACACTAGCAGAACTTACCCCAGCACAAAAGTAGAGTTTTCAGGGTCATAATTTCACTATATTAAGAAAATTTGCTTACTGATTGTGAGGCAGTATAAAGTGATGGCATAGGATAGAAAGGAGCAGCATAGAAAATCCACTAGACAAAAATGAGCTGTTCTATCAGATGCATGGTGGTACAGCAAGTATAATTCTATGTGGAGTCAGCATGTGCTTACTGTGTCCAGGTAACTTTTCCCTCCTAAGGATAATGCCTTCTACTTGTAATAAAGGCTATTAAGCCAAGTTCAACTGAGTTAATAGAATTTACCCAGTATGTATAATAATATTAATAATAATACACTTTACTTATATGGCACCTTTCCCATTCTTATAGTTTTTTACAGAAATTCAAAATAAACAATAGGGCATATACCTGTATAACACTAGATGCAAATAATATCCTTATAAAACTAAGTAAGGATAAATACAGGAAAGACGATGGTTAAATGCCTTCCTGAACAAATACATTTTAAGTTGTTTTTTTTAAAAGAATGAATTAAGTCAGTTGATCTAATTAATCTAAGGAGGTTCTTCAAATGTCTGGGCACTATATAGCTGAAGGTTCTGTCACCAACAGAGCACAGGTTAGTTTGCGGCACAGAGAGATTGCTAGAATCGGTGGAGCTTAGTGGGTAAACAGAAGCATAGTGATGGAGATTACTGATGTAATCTGGTGCAAGGTCATTTAAAGCTTAATAGATTAGTAAGAGAATTTTATATATCAATCACAGGGAACCAGTGAAGGAGGTGTGAAGTTATGTGCTCACTGTCTCAGGTGTAAGGAATCTTGTAGCAGAATTTTGGATCAACTGGAGCTGTGATAACACATTAGAAAGAGTACCTGTCAATAGGGTGTTAAAATAGCCAATGCAGGACGTAACAAAAGCATCAGAAAAGTAGAGGAATGAGTGAACACGGGATATGTTACGTAGGTAGAAGAAAATTTCTTAATGTAATTTATGTAGATAGAATTGAGGAATCAAAAATGACACCAAGATTCCTTGCAGAAGAAGATGTGTGTGATAATGTCATTGAAAAAGACATCATTTTTTAAGGTAAGCTTTAGTGCTAGTTAACATGACTTCAGTTTTGTTGCAGTTTAATTTTAAAAGCTTATGTTCAATCCAGGCTTTAATTTCAAAGAGGGAAGTTGTAAGCTGAGAAACGTCTGATGAACTTTCATTTTTAACACTGAAATAATCTGAGTAGCATTCACATAAAAGACAGCATGTAGATACAGAACAGCAGAGGCCCAAAGACAGAGGCTTCAGGAACTCCCTGTATGACTGGTGCTGAGCTGTTGACAAGACTAACAACTCTTGCCATCAGTCAGAAAGGAATAATAGAGTCCCCACTGAAAAGCATCTCATCTAATGCTGATTTCTGCCCTGTGCTTGTTACTACAGAGGCTTACAGTAGATACACATAACCATAAAAAGGAACAATCAGTAACAAAATTACCGTAGATCCCGGAATATAAGCCGACCCCCTTTTCTACCTACTAAATTACATGTATTTGCCGATGACCGGTATTTAAGCCGACCCCCTTCTCCAAGCAAAATTTTCTAAATTTCCTTAAAAGTGTCTCTTCAGGTATATTTATCATGTTTATCGGCGAGAATTTGAGACTGCCAGCATTTTTGATTGAAACCAGGAAGTGACTGCAGAGAAGTTTGGTAAAATGAAACCTTTGTGTTGAAGCTATATACGCAAATACGGTGCATCGGCGGGTGGATTTCCGGAGACTCGTCATAAATTTGATTAACTTAAATACACAATACAGTGGACCCTTGACTTACAAACTTAATTCGTTTGCGAGGGCTGGTTGTAACTCAAGTTGGTTGTAAGTCAAGACTATTTTTCCCATAAGAAATAATGGAAATACCCATAATGTGCTCCGAACCTCCCACTGCAACACTTACTTAACCTTTTCATATTAAAAAAGGGTTGTATAATGTGCATAATTTACCAAAACACCAATAATTTTTTTAATGTACTAACCAAAAAGTTATAAAAAGTGCCTAGCCTACCAGAAGTAGGCTAGATTAAGCTAGGAGCATGGTGGCGCGCATGGTCGCAGCGGCTCAGGCCTCTCTTTTTCAGTGCACTTTTTTGTTGTTTTTGTACTTTTTTTTTTTTGCTTGTTTATGCACGATCGGTTCAGTGAACATCCGCTACACCCATCAGAACCTTATAGACATCGGTGTCCAGAGCCAGACATCTGTTTCGAGTGTTTTTCATCACACGCACAACATCCCAGACAACACAGCGAGACCAGCGGGCTTACACATATGTCTGCACTGAAGGAGCTGCTTTTAATCTCATTGTACATGTGTATAGTGACAATAAAAGGCATTCTATTCTATTCTATTCTAGAAACAACAATTTCATACTGTACTCACCATTTAATTTGACATCTTTGGGCTGCAGGAAGGGAGGAGGAGGAGAATGAAACGGAAGGTGGTTATTGTTTAGAAGGAGCCTCCTTATGCAAATCTTTTCTTTGTAAAATTGTCGAGATGGTGGATTTCGACATGCTGTACATATTAGCGAGATCAGTCACACAAACAGCACTCTCATATTTCCACACAATTTCCAACTTCGTTTCAATTATGATCGCTTTCTTTACCTTCGTTACCTTCTCTTCCTTCCTTAGCAATTATGTGTCTTGCTTGCATGGTCTTAGTAAATATATAATATATAGGTAAATCACTGCAATGACCGAAATTACATCCACAAACACATGTATCTGGGCTCCGACTGACGCTTACTAACGCTCTCGGCTGTTTGTTTACAATCGTGCAAGCGGATACACGTGACCGCATTCGGGTCGTAACGCAAGATGTTGGTTGTAAATCAAAACAAATATTTTAAACTTCCCGATAATCTATTATAAATTTTATTAATAAAATCAACAACTAAAACACTTTTTTGAATAAATTCTTTATTTAATTTAAAGTACCAGCATGCAAAGTTACTTCTTCATCTGAAAGATGGTGCTGTGGTTTCATCATTAATTACTTCCGAATTCATTGGCAAAACCGGCATTGCGCTGGAAATCTTGAATCTGAAACGATACTCGTTGTATAAGCCGATCCCCAAACTCCAAACCAAAAATCTAGGACGAAATTTTTGGCTTGTATTCTGGAATCTACAGTAATATGTAAAATGACATTCTTCCTAAACTTCCTACACTTTTAAAAAGAGAAAGAAATGTTTTTTGCCTAAAACTGAGAATACCCATGTAAGGGTCTTACATTGGTAGCAATTTATTAACATACATTATTCAGATTATCTGAGTAAAACTCCAAAAATTGAGCAGTTCCATAATTAAACATATCCTTGCATAAAAATGTAGTACATTTACAAGCTGAAACCTGTGTGTAGTATGCTGTGAACATCAAATGGGTTTTCTACCATAAAGACATCACAAGATTAAGAGTAGCTTATTAAGTCTATTAAGCTAATTTGATTAGATAAAACATGGCTGTGCCAATATAGCAAACATCCCCCAGTAAATCAAGAATGCTTTTTATCACAAATACCTAATAAACAGTGTGATAGTAGCACTATATAGTGCCCGACCCGGCACAGACTGACACAGAGGCACGTGTAAAATCCAAGCAAAGACTTTATTTTCTTCACCTGTGGGGCACGTCTTCCCTGTGAAACCCACAGGCAATACACAGTCCCAGTAAGCACAAATCCAAAGCACAACTACACACCCGTTTAGCATCACCACTCCTCCTTGGTAGCCTTGTCCTCTTCTTCCTGATCTTGGCCCTGAGTGGTGGTTGTCGACCCTTTTCATAGTCCACCCGGAGGCTTGATCACCTGCTTCTGATTGCACTTCCGGGCGGGGCTGCAGAGTTGTCCATGCCGGCTCAGGGACCCATGCAGCACCCCCTGGCAGCAACCCCAGATCCCAACAGGGATGTGGAGAACTTCATCTCCCATGGAGCCCTGCGGGAAACTGAAGCAACATACTCAGCCAGGGAGGTTGTCACCAAGCGTCCCAGCAGAGGTATTGAGCAGTCCATGATTGCTCCCCCTGAACGTCTGTAGAAGGGGCCCGGCCTCCCGCCACAATATACTTTATATATACAACATGATTGTGACTCACATAACAAAAGATAAATATGATCTCACTGTTTCACCATTCGCTACATTACTTGTAATGTTTGGCATAACTTGATAAATGATCCTTAGTTCCTTTCCTGTTTCCATCTTTAAATTCAATCATGTTTCCATTTTTCCACTTTCCTGGTTACCAATTTTTCACCACAACCGGTGGGTATTCTGGTATGCCTGTTTCAAAAGCAGCCTACTCCTGAAAAATATAGCTTCAGACTCACACTGTCTTCTTCTGGATATGTAGTAAAAATGCTTGGCAAAACTGGGCATTTTCTATTACCAAGAAAAAATAAATAAAACGATCTCAAATGTATCTTCTTTCTCTTCTAAAACAAGAAAAATATCACCCTTAAAACAACAGGCTATGCCTTAAGAAAGATTATTTTACTAACCATGTAAAGTAGGATTAAGGGTTTATTAGAGTCACAGAACATGTAATTTGCATACTAAGAAAATACCCTTAGTTGCAAAAACCCATTATATACATGTAATTTCTCCTAAAAATATAAGGCCAAGGAAAAAGATGTGGTATATTCTTTGCTACAGAAGGATAACTGTTTCTTTGTACTTTTCTTTCAACTTTTTCTTTGACATCTTGTAAAGCACTACACTGTTTGTATAAAAATGCACCACAGAAAAACGTTGTTGCTGAAATTTAGCACATAGCGAGCTCTTTCCTATCTTTCAGATTTTAAAATTATGACACATTAATCTGTCAGTTTATTTTCTAGAGTTCAAGTAGTATTAGTTGTCATTCAACAGCAGAGGGTATCAAGGACTCATAGTCCAGGTAGAAATCACACAGTGCAAGATCTTACTAAAGGAGGCTAAACTAACCTTAAGGTGGTTTTCAGATCCTTCCTGAAGTGTAAACATTAATTGTTCTGCAGAATTCTGAAAAAGTTAAGATACGGAGTAGTCCCAGGGGCATACTAAAAATGTGAAGACAGTAAACAAGAGAGAAAAATTCAAAAGGCTCCACCTCCTAACAAACTAAATAAAGAAGACGAGAAGGAGATGGGCAGTCTGCTCTTTATTTTTATTTTAAATTCATATTTATCAAAATAAGCTTTTAAAATTTTTAGTCATCTGTGCTCCAGATTATACTGTATGCATGTATTTAAAGAAATATATTCCATTTGTAAACTGTCTCTGACCAACTCAAGTACCAATGCTGAATGGTATTAGGTACATTACCTGATAAGAAAAGCAGTCTCTCCAATGTACTCACACTTTACTCTAAACTATACAGATATCCATTACATTATACAAAAATTGAACTATAGAGGCAAATACAAACAATCAAAGGTAACAATCAATCAAATCAGATATCTAAATGTATTAGTTATTGATTAAGATGTTTGAAAGGAGAAAGCCAGTTCTTGCTATTGATAATTGACCCCGGTTGATTTGAAAAAGACCCATTTTTTTAATGCGAGTTATAAGTCATGTTAGTGTACTAATACTAAGCTTACCAGTTTTTAATACAGAAAATAAGTATAATATCTTGAACATAAAATAATTCTGCCAGATACTGGAACTAACATACAGTATTGTATTAAAATGTGTTTTCTTGTTTCTATTTTGCCATAAGCAAAATTTTTTTATGTGGAGAAATGCTGACTTTTTAAAAGTATTGTGTCACTTGACTAAACCATAACAGAATGTCTGAACCCAAGATCCAGCAAAACTAATGAGCTTGCCTTGAAGCTAATACTTTATTTTTAACTATTCAGCACATGGGAAAGGCATAGAATTAACACACTATAAGAACATTATTTTGTGAAGGCTTACAGAAAAACAGAATCCTACGTTTTTGGTTTTTTTTTTTGTTTTGTTTTTTTTATAATGAGATCTGTAAGCTTCAATGCAACACAACAGATGTATGCTCAAATCAAATGATTGTAGGGCACATTGATAGATCTACCACTACATCAGACATTCGATACATCTTATTTGCACAGTAGTGTATCATTTGTTAGAAACCATGGCACAATATGACCATTGAAGAAACAGAACTACAAAAACCAAAGTTGGATAATATATGGCCTGAAGCTATAAAAAAAATGGAGAATAGAGGGATTCACCCTTGGTAAATATCAAAACTCGGCCCACTACTATCACTGCAGGTAGATTCGTGAATACAAAACAAATCCTTATATCAAGAAAACAGTGTCAAGTTATTTCTTAAAAGTTATAAAAATGGTTCTCTTTAGAACATAGTTTTATGTGGAAAAATTATATATACCATAATTGTGAAGAAATAACTTTGACTTCTTATCCTCAAATGAATCCATAGAGATACCCATAAACACCCATACACATATACAAATCTTAAAAAGATGTTTCAGAGACAGAACTGTGGTAGACAGGCTCAAGAAAGCAAAACAAGTGGACCTAGGAAAGATATGTTTCATGTGGGAATTTCTAAGAGATCTTGTCTGCGAGTTTTAAACAATTTAGGATTTCTGTCTTTGGATGTGGATGGAAGTCACTTCAGGCATTTAATTAAGAGATGTTTGTTACTTTAAAATCTGAAAACAGAAACCATTGTTTTTGCTAATTTATCATAAATATTTTTTCTTAATTTTTTCATGTTTTTACTGTGGACTGTGTACTCACAATTGAAGCTGTTTAGCTTAATAATGAAAGGGTATGACATGTTTTTAATTTCTCCATCATGTGCTATATTATGATTGTTATCCATCCTTTACAATATAGTAAGAGAAAATCTTTCTCTCATTATAATTCTAAATTGGACAGTAATTTCCTGTATTAGAAAATAATGATGGAATTGCATGATTATTGTTTCTTTTATTCTTTCTTCTTATGACCGTAACATAACTTTTTTGACTCCCATCTATATTTATTCTGCAATTTGGCTTAGGTGTTTGTTGTAATTTATGAGGAGTGCTGCATACATAAATAAAAAAACTACATGAGTGTAGTAAGTGTACCCTGTTAAGACCAAATTAATTTTCTGCCTTGTGTCCTATGTTGCTAAGATAAACTCCAGTTCCCTACAAACCAGAAATAGAAAAACACAGCCTAAGAAAATATGTGCATGAGTTATAAGTAAATACATAGACTATAAAAACAAAATAAGAACCAAAGACAACTGTCATAAGTATTTCACAAAATCACTTTGTTTATTAGAGCAACTTGAAATTTTCCCTGCAACTTCAGTACATCTCTGTAGTCTGTAAGTAATTTCCCGAGGCCCCTGAAATACAAAGCTGAATTTCTTGAATTGCACCTACAAGCTATTTTGTTTCTTAATTAATGGCAGTCTACATAAGAGGAAGCCTACTTGGGAGTATTTCCTTATCAGATTTCCAACTAGAGTCACTTAAAAGCTTTTTAACTCATGCAAATATAAACCTTGTTTTTACTTATTTGTGGATTTAAAAAAGTACATTTTTTATTTCTTCAGGAATGAAACATATGTTATAAAGGAATAAACAAACCAGATATTCATCTGGCATGAACGCCCACAAAAAAGCCATGTATGTAAGTTGTAGGGCCATATGTCTCCCATGGAAAATCTATGACTACATTTAAAGCAGCATTGCTTCCTCTCTGTTCTCTTCATTCAAGAGAAGGAACTGGACATACTTTGTTTGACTGAAGCTTGACAAGGGTTGAAGTTGATCCCTTCCTGTATTTTCCTATATTTCTAAGCTTTGTAAGTCAGGATGTGTTTAGAATCTCATTTGTCTTTTGAATGTCCTGCAGTCCAGTTATTAGGCTCACAACCTCTCACTGTTGTTAAATTGTATTATTAGCTCTTTCAATGCAAGGCCTATATTGAGCTAACAGTCTAGATAACATGCACATCTTTGAGATGTAGAATGAAATTGCAATACTTTAAGCAAAGATACCGTATTCAAAAATGAGGATATTGTGCAAAAAACATGAACCCATAATTATGGACATATAGAAACAGGAATTATCACTATGTCAGAATATTAACAATTACTACACCAAAATACAAGGGTTACTTTACATTGCAGAGCAAATATAAACTACAGGTGGAGAGGCATAAAATAATCTGTGATAGTATTTAATCTGTGTTATATGTCATTGTATTGACTTTGTCACAATATACAGCTGTTCTGGATGTTACAAATTTACATAATGGTTGTTTAAATATTACACAGCCTGCTCCTAAATTTAGGAAATAAATAAAACAGTATATGGTAAGATTAAGATTGCCTTTGCACTTGAATAATACATCATAATGTGCAAAAGAATGACAACCAGGTATGGAAAAAAGGTTGTTTAAATGTTCTCAAAGTGGCATTTTTACTTTGTACAACATATAAGGGATGTGTCACCTGTTAAATCCCTCTGTGCTCTTAAGAAAGATGCTTAATCTGGCAGTGCCTCAACCACACAAACAAATGTTCATAGACTGTGGTGAGGAATTCATGAAAAATAATGTAAAGTTAAAGCAGATTTTTTCACTTTAAATTTTTTCTCCTTTAGTTGTCAGTACAGTGCAGCCCTGACTAATGTTTAACTCTTTGCCATTCATACAAGCCAATAAGATCTAAGCAGGGGTATGTACAACATGACTGTTGTGAACAAATGCCAGAATGTATTACTATGATACAGATAACACACACACACAGAGGGTCAGGTGTGCAAACCACAAAGCATCATTCTGTGCAAATATTGTTCAGTGTCTCATATCTCTTTAAAGAATGATCAGCATCATATATCGGCTTTGGACACTGCATATTGATAACCTGCCCTCTTCCCATGTTAATGACACAAACTTCCAAACTCTCATGTTTACCCTACACCAGTCTTCTATGACATGTAAGAGTGGCTGCCACAGCAGAACATGCAGTGGACCTCACTTTCGGTGGTAGTTGAAAGTGATATATTTAACCATTTTTGGGAAAAAAGCATCCTTATTGTTTGTTTAATTTTATAGTTTATAGTTGGTTGTCATCATCTCCTGACAGGGGGTCACCAATCTGTGATGTATTATTGCCTTTCCTATGTCAGATGCCTGAGCTTGTGGGCACTGTTATCATCCCTTTCTGGCATGTGTACTTTCCTTTAGAAGTCTCCTTTTCAGATTTCCTTTCAGCTTCTCAGACTAAATATATCACTTCAGGTACCACTCAGATTTGTACTTTGCTGAATCATCATCATAAGCTTGTATCACAAACTTGCTATGGAGCAGTCAACAGATAATTTAAAAACCATACTGCTAAGAATAATCTAATCCCCGCTTCCCTGTTTGAGAAATCTCAACATAGTATTTCCACATATCCTTCCCAGGTCTTGCTGCCATAATATTGAGATAGCTCCAAAGGATTTCTTCTAATGTGAAAGGTTTTTGTAAACTTTGAGATCCATCTCATCTGAGAAGTGATACTCCAAGCTGCCAAATACTCAACCCCTTCCTTAAGTCAACCATAATACCAGAAGTCTGCTGCTTAATTATTTTTCAGCTGTTCGGTATTAGCTGAGTACGGAGTCAGTGGAAACAATGGTAGGTTTCTAAAAGCAGTCCTTCTCTTTAATCTGCCTACCTTATCAGTCATTGTCAAGTGCAATCCTGAGGTAAGGCAATCCGTCAACATCACATGCTACATAACTAAGCTGTACATATATTCATAGTGCTTGTCCCAACACAGAACTGAAAAAAGCATGCTCCTAAAAGCCTATTCATCCTTTTTTAGGATGTATAACAATGAGGCATCCATTCCTTATAAGGCAGAGACCAGAAGCACATGGAGAAGGGTATGTTTGAATGTAGCAAAAAACATTGTACAAAACATCATGATACAGTGCCAACTCTGCACCATGATTAAGTCCAATCAGTTTCTTAACTCAGTATTAATCATACTGTTAACTGAACTCTTTTTGCACGGATGGATCACATTACACATCTGTCTGTTGTCTCAAAAAATATGCCTTTTGCTTTGAAATTCAGAATAATAGTTATTGTTTCCAAGTCCTTCATTGACAAGAGATCCTTACTTCCTACATTATTTGTTTCAGTCTAATTGTCAAGAATTTTACTAATCTTGAGTGATAAATAATAAGGGAATCAACAAATAATTAATTCCATTTTCACCAGTATGTATGGTCACATAGAGCTTCTCTGTTTTAATAATATCAAAAAAGAAAAAAAGAGGGATTGATGTGTTAAATTCCTCCCCATTTTAAGTTGTTGATTTTAGAGAAAACTAAAAATGTGCTGGAAGAAATTCCTGACACAGAAAACCTTTAAAATGCACTGTACAAGATGAAGAGTGTTAATTTAAACATAAACATAAAGAACTAGTTGCTAATTGAGAAACTGGTTGGATCAAAAAACTTTCCCCACAATATATAATGCCCGCCTCAGTTGTATGTGCATGTGCTGCAACATCTTTTATAAGTGTGAATTAAACTGCAAATATAGCTGGTGAGGGATATTGCATATTTTCTGAAAACATGGAAACAAATGTATTGCAGTATTCTGCATCCATCCTGTGATACAGCCCACCATGAAAAAGTGCCATCATTTGTCCTGGATGGCCACAGTAGCTGAGCGCTTTCTTTCCTATGACCTTCTTAATCAGAAACTATTTTTCAAGTCAAATAGAACATACCATATAGTTACATTTTTTGTCCCTATTATTTGGCTGCACCGAAATTCCCTCAACAAAATGTTTAATGGACCAAACAGGATTGGGTATTCCTTAATCCCTTAGCTTTATCATCTCATTTTCTTCAAAGTATTTTATTATGAGAGCTGCTTTAATTGTAATTGAATTATTATTTACCTCTGTTAGGGATTCTTCCATTTCTTTTTTATTTACTTATTGATTGCTTGTAATTGATTTTTTTTTTTATTTGACTACTTAGAAAGCACTTTGAACTCCACCTCTGTATAAAAATATGCTATATAAACAAAGGCGTTTGCTTTATGATAAGCATATACACAGTGATCAGCTACAACATTAAAACTGCTGACAGGCGAACATTGTTTATCTTGTTACAATGGCATCTGTCAAAGGATAGGATATATTAGGGACAAGCAGAATACCCGCGCTTCGCAGCGGAGAAGTACTGTGTTAAAGAAGTTATGAAAAAGAAAAGGAAAAATTTAAAAAATAACGTAACTTGATTGTTAATGTAATTGTTTTGTCATTGATATGAGTGTTGTTGTCATATCTATCTATATATATATATATCTATATATATATATATATATATATATATATATATATATATATAGCAAAATACCCGCGCTTGGCAGCGGAGAAGTAAAAAGAAAAGGAAACATTTTAATAATAACGTAACATGATTGACAATGTAATTGTTTTGTCATTGTCTTCTTATATGTCGTTCAATTTTAAAACAGTACAGAAGCTGTGAGAAAGCTGCTTCCTTGGCGAAGCTCGGAGAACCCGTGAATTAAATAAAAAGGTTGCTTCGTTGTTGAAGCAAGCAAAAAGGACTTTCTTATATGTCGTTCGTTTTTAAAACAGTGCAGAAGCTGTGAGAAAGCTGCTTCCTTCGCAAAGTAAGGAAACGACTGAAGAGACCGCGGGGACGCAGTAAGTGTTCGGCAAGGCAGCTGAAGCGCTGCATTATGGGATCTGTAGTTTATTGTGTTACCAGCGCTTCATATCCCCGGGCCATTAATAACAATAATACAGTATATAAAATGATCTCGCGGACCGGATATAATTACACGCCGGGCCGGATGTGTATCCATTATTCGAGTATGTAGATCGGGGTATATATATACATATATATATATATACCCGCGTATCGCAGCGGAGACATAGTGTGTTAAAGAAGCTATGAAAAAGAAAAGGGAACATTTTAAAAATAACGTAACATGACTGTCAATATACATTAATTGTTTTGTGAGTTTTACTGAGTGTTGCTGTCATCAAGGATTTGATTATCATTATTTCTTTCAATCAGGTTCGTATTTGTAGGATGTGTTGTGTTCAAGTTACATTCCGTGTTTGTCAATCGTTGTAAAGATGACAGGTTTCATTCATCGATTTGTTTCTTACTGCATCAATAAACAGCTCGTCTTCTTCTTTATCTGAGACCTGACACACTGCATGCACGGGTTTTTTTTTTTACACTGTCTTCCTTTAGCGGGACATTGACTTTTTCCACCGTGTGCTTTGTTTCCGCAGTAGCTGCATTTATGAATATGCTTGTATGTATGAGACGCTTCATATTTTTTTGCTGCCTTTTCAATTGTGTAATTCGGTTTTTGTTCAGCGCTCTTTGGAACTGTTGTTTTTTGTCTGTGCACTGCGTCAGTTCATGTGAGCCGTTCGGTGTACATGCATCGAAGGTTCCCAGCTGTGCTGGTGCCATGTCGTGCTATGTCCATGGCTTGAAGTCCCGGCACTTAAAACTTTCTCTCGCAGTTTCGCTGAGTTTGTGCCAAACACCACCCTGACCATGTCATCTTCCTCTGCATAAGCACAGTCCTTCACCCGTGAATATTTACCCGTGGCAGTTTGCTATTGGATTGCCGCTGACGGACGGCCTTATATGGGCAGGCACTAAATTACAAACGCCAGCGGCAGCCTGTCTATGAACTTAATTTAAAGTTTAGGTTTACATCGTGCTTTGTTTCCGAAGTAGCAGAACTCATGAATATGGCTGTATATGTCACTCGCTCGCTTCTTATTGTTTCGCTGCCTTCTCAATTATATAATGCATGTTTTCTTCAGCACTTTTTGGGCCTCTTCCTGGTTTTCTACGTACTGCGTGATTACGTGGGAGGCGTGATGATGTCACACGAAACTCCGCCCCCACGGGTTTCAAGCTCATCTCCATTACAGTAAATGGAGAAAAACAACTTCCAGTTATGACCATTACGCGTAGAATTTCGAAATGAAACCTGCCCAACTTTTGTAAGGAAGCTGTAAGGAATAAGCCTGCCAAATTTCAGCCTCTACCTACACGGGAAGTTGGAGAATTAGTGATGAGTCAGTCAGTCAGTCAGTCAGTCAGTCAGTCAGTCAGTGAGGGCTTTGCCGTTTATTAGTATAGATAAAGTAAGCAGTGAGTGTGATGTGTTGAAAGCAGGAAAAAATGGGAAAATGTAAGGAGCTGAGAATCTTTGACAAGGGCCAAATTGTGATGGCTAGACGACTGGATCATAACATCTCCAAAACAGCAGGTCTTATAGGGTATGCAGTGTTTAGTCAGTATCAAAAGTGGTCCAAGGAAGTACAGCCAGTGAAATTGGCAACAGGGTTATGGGTATCACTGATGATCATGGGAAGCAAAGGCTTGCCCATCTGGTCTAATCCCACAAAAGAGCTACTAAAGCACAAACAGCAGAAACACTTAATGCTGGCCATGAGAGAAACGTGTTGGAACATACAATGCATCACAGCCTCCTGCATATGAAGCTACATAGCCTTAAACTGGTCAGAGTGCCCATGCTGATGCCTGTCTACCAAAAAAAGCACATACAATGGGCCCATTCAGTGTCAAAACTGGACCATGGAGCAACAGAAGAAGGTGGTCTGGTCTGTCTTTTAGACCATGTGGACAGACGGTGCATGTGTATTGTTTACCAGGGAAAGAGATGGCAGCAGAATGCACTATGAGAAGACTGCACGCCTGTGGAAATAGCGTGATGCTCTCAGAAATATATTTACACATACCATCTGTTGAAGACCATGTACTCCCCTTCATGGCAACAAATATTCCCTTTTGCAGCAGGATAATGCAAGCTGCTACAATACCAAAACTGTTCAGGAATGGTCTGAGAAACATGACAAAAAGTTCAAGGAGTTTGCTAAGGGATGTGTTGGAAAAACAAGTTCAATCCATGGAGGTCTCACTTATCTACTTGCAACACATAACATCTTGGTGCTTGATACCACAGGGCACCTTCAGAGGACTTGTGAAATTCATGCCTTGATGGGTTAGAGATGTTTTGAGGTGGAAACAGCGGGACCTACACAATATTAGGCAGGTGGTTTTAATGTTTTGGCTGATCAGTGTATTCAGGTGTAAATGGTACAAAGCTGAAAGGTTAGCTGTTAGGCTACATTATTCTGTGTCATTATTAATAGTTTGCTGCCTGAAAAATACATTTCTGATACAGCAGACATAAAAATGTAGAATGTCATTAAATTAAAATTTAAATAAAAAATCAGTGTCTTATATGGATCTCCTGGAAAGAGACTTGACCTAAGAAGGACCAATGATTTGGTTGTTACATTTTTTAAATTTGAATTTATTCTTGCTTTTTCACTGAAGCATTTCAAACAGAGAGAATGTAAAATGATAAAAAAAAAAAATAACCAAAAACAAAAACATGCATCAATTAAACACATATATTCTATGGTATATGCAATATTTTTAATGTAGCATTTATATTGAAACTGGCAAATGGATAAAAAACAACCAGGCATAACAGCATACATCAGTAATGGAAAGAACATTACAAGAGAAATCGATTACTTATATACAGTGTATATAAATATTTCAAAATATAACTACAGTAACATTACTACTTTCTGCTGTTTCCTTGGCATATAATGCAAGGTATTCTCTTGTGCATGTGTGTGTAAATTATTTTATGTTTGAAGTCAACCAAAAATCCATTCATCCATGTTCTAATCTACTTATTCTGGTCATGGTTTATAGGGATGTTGGTCAAGATAATTACTTTAAAGATTGAGCAGAGACTGTAACTCAATAAAATGTAAAACATACTAGACTCAATGTGTTTTTGGGTATAACTGCTTACATACTGTATATGAGAGAAACAGAAGAAAGTTAACAGGTAATCCAACCATGCTCTTCCTTTATTTAAATACAAACTAAGTACTTAACCAAGTAAGTAATTTTAGTTAATAATATCTTATATATATTTTCCACTCTTACATATTACTAGAGCTAGTTCCTAGCCGCGGACAGGATAACCTCCATATCCTTCTATCTCATAAATGGAAAAAGTGAGCTTTGAACATAGAGGAATCAAAGAATGGGCAACCTAACTTCAATAAACCTGCACAAACTGTAAAAGGGTCAATTCTGCGTATGTTTCAATAACTTTGACATTTCAGTTTGTCACAGTTTGTCAAAAGAAATTAAAGCTTTATTAATTATGAAACTACACTTAAAACTTCTAAATCTTTCAGCTTTTCTTTTCTATGTAATTGTGCTTGTTATAAGTTTAAAATGGGCAAAATGTGCATTTTATGCTAAAATACTGTTAAATAAATACCTTTGGGAAGTCAGAGCAGTGCATGAAAATGAAGTATAAGAAGACCAATCTTTCCCCTTCTTCACTGGTCAAGAGACCTATCTTAAGTTCAAAGAGCTTGTTCCTACTAGAACTCTGTTTCATCTGCATGCAGTGCCCCGATTTACATAACGATCAAAAAAATTAAAGTAACACTTTTTAATCAGAGTATAGCATCAAGTCAATGAAACTTTTGGGATATTGATCTGGTCACTTAAGTAGCAGAGGGGGTTGTTAATCAGTTTCAGCTGCTTTGGTGTTAATGAAATTAACAACAAGAGCTCTAGAGGGGCAACAATGAGACGGCCCCCAAAACAGGAATGGTTTAACAGGTGGAGGCCACTGACATTTTTCCCTCCTCACCTTTTTTGAGTGTTTTTTCACTAATTTTGCATTTGGCTACAGTCAGTGTCACTACTGGTAGAATGAGGCGATACCTGGACCCTACAGAGGTTGCACAGGTAGTCCAACTTCTTCAGGATGGCACATAAATATGTGCCATTGCCAGAAGGTTTGCTGTGACTCCCAGCACAGTCTCAAGGGCATGGAGCTGATTCCAGGAGACAAGCAGTTACTCTAGGAGAGCTGGACAGGGACGTAGAAGGTCCTAAACTCATCAGCATAACCGGTATCTGCTCTTTTGGGCAAGGAGGAACAGAATGACCACTGCCAGAGCCTACAAAACGACCTCCAGCAGGCCACTGGTGTGAATGTCTCTGACTAAACAATCAGAAACAGACTTCATGAGGGTGGCTTGCGGGCCCGACGTCCTCTAGTTGGCCCTGTGGTCACTGCCCAGCACAGTGGAGTTCGATTGGCAGTTGCCATAGAATACCAAATTTGGCAGGTCCTCCACTGGTGCCCTGTGCTTTTCAGAGGTGAGAGCAGGTTCACCCTGAGCACATGTGACAGATGTGAAAGGCTCTGGACAAGCCGTGGAGAACATTATGCTGCCTGTAACATCAATTAGCATGACCAGTTTGGTGGTGGGTCAGTGATGGTCTGGGGAGGCATATCCATGGAGGGACGCACAGACCTCTACAGGCTAGACAACATCACCTTGACTGCTATCAGGTATTATGATGAAATCCTTGGACCCATTGTCAGATCCTATGCTGGGGCAGTGGGTCCTAGGTTCCCCCTGGTGCACGACAATGCCTGGCCTCATGTGGTGAGAGTATGCAGGCAGTTCCTGGAGGATGAAGGAATTGATACCATTGACTGGCTCCCATACTTGCCTGACCTAAATCCAATAGAACAGCTCTGGGGCATTATGTTTCGGTCCATCCGACGCTGCCAAGTTGCACCTCAGACTGTCCAGGAGCTCATCGATGCCCTGGTCCAGATCTGGGAGGAGATCCCCCAGGACACCATCCGTCGTCTAATTAGGAGCATGCGCCAACGTTGTCAGGCATGCATACAAGCAAGTGGAGGCCATACAAACTACTGAGTATGATTTTGACTTGCTGCAATAAAATTTCGGCAAAATGGACTAGCTTGTTGCATCATTTTTTCACTTTGATTATCAGCGTGTCTTTGAATTCAGCCCCGTGTAGGTTGATAATTTTCATGTCCATCAAACAATGTGGCATCCTTTCGTTCCAAACACATTACCCAGTCCATTTCAGTATAGATATCTAGCATGATTTTTTCCCATTGAGATCTGATGTGTTTTCAAAGTGTTCCTGTAGTTTATATTGAAAACATACCAAAATACCATTTTCTTTCCATATACAGTGCCTACAAAATGTATTCACCCCCTTTATAGTTTTCACATTTTGAGATTATACCACATTGAATCACACTGAATTTAATTTAGCTTTTTTCACTTTGATCTGCAGAAAAAAGACTCTTTAATTCCAAAGTGAAAATAGATATCTGCCTGTGATCTAAATTAATTATGCTTTAAAACACAAAATAATTGCTCACATAAGTGTTCACTCCCTTTATATCAGAATTTAATAAATGTACCTTTGAAAGCCTTGAGTCTGTGTGGACAGGTCTTTCTCTGTTATCTTTGCACATCTGTCCAGAACCTGTAATTTTTCTCCATTACCTCTTTACATAAGTGCTTAGGCTCTATCAGGTGGCATGGGGATCATAAGTGAACAACCTTTTTCAAGTCCAGACACAAATTCTCAAATGGGCTGACATCTGGACTCTGACTTGACTACTCTAAGACATTAACATTGTTCTTTTTCATCCACTCCTGTGTAGTTTTGTCTTTATGCTTCATGTTGTTGTCTTACTGGAAACCAAGTCTTTCCCCAAGGTACACATTTCTTGCAGACAGCATTAAGTTTTCCTCCAGGATTCCCCTGTATTTGTCTGCATTCATTTTCCCTTTATTCTCACAAGATTTTCCAGCTATGCTGCACAGCAGCATTCCCATCACATGATGCTACCACCACCATTCCTCATGGATGGTATATTTTTCACAATGTACAATGTTTGGTGCATGTCAAGACATGGTGTTTGGTCTCATGACCAAAAAGCTGAATTTTCAGTCTCATCATACTTTGTAACCAACTTCCAGTTGACTTCAGAGTCTCCAATGTTACTTCTGGGAAACTATATTTGAGATGCTATGTGCATATTTTTTAATAGTGGTTTTCTCTTTGCCACACAGTTGTTGTTATATGGAAAGTCTCTTCAGTCTCAATCACATAGCTTGTAACTACTTCAGAGTTCTCATAGGTCTCTCGGTGGCCCCATTGACTAGTGTTCTTCTTGAACAATCACTCAGTTTCTGTGGATGGCCTGTTTTAGGCACATTTACAGTTGTGCCATACTCTTTCCATTTCTTAAGGGCTGCTTTAAATGTACTCCGGAAGATATTCACTGACTTGGATATTTTCTTGTATCCACACCCTGACTTGTACTTTTCTTTTTCATGGAATTTTTTGGAGTGTTCTTTTTGTGTAGATTGTGTAGATTAGGCCACAATACTGACTCACCAGATAAGGTACATTCATGCTACAATTAGTTGAAACCCCTTGACTGCAGACAGAAGATCTCCATTTAATTAATTATGTGACTTCTAAAAACAATTTGCTTCAGCAGTGGTTGTTTATGTGTGTCTTATTAAAGGGACTAAATACTTACACTGTCAATTATTTTGTGTGTTATGTTTGTAAATAAATTAGACCACTTTGCAGAGATTTCTTTTCACTTTGACACTAAAGAGTCTTTTTTAGTTGATCAGTGTAAAAAAAGCAAAATGAAACCTAATATGATTCAATATTGCATAACAATAACATGTCAAAACTTCCAAGGATGTGAATACTTTTTGGCACTATATATAGAAAATGAGTGTAGTTAGGTATGAGTGATCCCTGTGATCAACTGGCACCCTTAAAGGGATGGTTCGTAGCTTGCACCTCTGGACACCAAAATAAGCTTCATTCAGTCTTTATAAGAGGTTATAGCAGAGCTAATATTAGACTGCAATTCACATTTACAAACTTAAAACAAATATGTTTGTGAGACTGCTCCTTGAGCTTTTTTCACCAAACCAAAAAATGTTAAAGCATGTGTCAATAAAATGTAACATTATTTGTGCATTAAAAGTAGAGAACACTGAGCAGTCTCACATTGACAACCGCAAAGAGGTTGATTAATGGAGCTAAACATCTTCTGTAGTGGACAGTATTTCCATTAAAATAATATACAGCTTATACCTCTCTTTAATATTTTCAGAATCATGAGACCTGTCACACAAAAAAAACTGCCTATTTTCCTTATCAGATATGACCGTTCCTCAAGCTTAGTTGACAAAAAATCTGCAGACATTTGTAAAATACATTCACACTCATGTACAGTATATACCCAATAACAAAGCACAACTTTATAATGCTGGATTGGCACCCTGTCCAAGTAAACTTTGTACCCAAAACTGGCTCCGAGTGACCCTGACATGAAGTAAGTGGACTTTGAAGTGCAGTATATAATGCAGTCATTTACATATCATTTACACTCAAGTATAATATTTCTCTACAATGAAAGTAAAGCCAGTCAAAAGTCTGAAAACAACAATTCAAAGCACACCTTAAAGAAGTCTTGAAGATTTCATTGTTTAGTCACTTAGGCCAAATATTAACAACTAACAGAACTTGAATGTTGCCAGATATCTTGTAAACTCCAAACTCTTTCTGGCCAGAGAGTAACTGTATAATACTATATGACAGTTTGTTTTATGTCTAAGAAATTGTAATCTACACAAATGTTCAGTGAAATTATTAGTATGCTATAAGGATTTAAATATGTTTTTACAATATATGTACACAATTTACTCATTCATTAACTGATATTTTTACATTTTTGTAGACAATTGCTACCTACATAGTGCCATAGGCTAACCACCATTTTTTTAAAAACCTAATACATCTGTCTTCATTAGATGTAATATTTAATTGCTTTAGTAATCTTTTTTTCTCAAACGCATAATTCAGGTGAGATTAAAATATTTTTAACTGAATGATAGTGGATGCATTCAGATTACACAGATTCCATAGATTTATTTTCCATTTTATATTTAGTTCATAGGAAGCTGATTCCCATCCTTAAACAAAGCACTAAAAAACGCTGGACCTGATGTCTGCCCATCAATCGACATGATTACATTTATATGTATATATAGAGAGGCTTAACTGACACTACATAATACAGTATACAGTATATAATGCAGAGATCACTGACTGAATAACTTACCGGCTCACTCACCACTATTTCTCATTTAGCTTAAACAGCAGGACATCTGATATATCAATATTTAGGGGTAAAAAAAATCCTATGCTAGAAAAACTAAATAACCCAAATTCTCAAAATGCCTTCAAGGATTCAGTTGAAATTTGGTGACAATGTAGAAATAAAAGTAGCTAATAAATGATTTTTTTTGTTTCATTTGTTGATACTTATCGTTAATAATGCTGTAGAGAGTGACAATTGCAATGCACGGCATCCCCAATTTTACCACAGCGCTGACAGTGATCACTTGGAGAAATGGGGTGTGAGGGTTTAGAAGCCATATATTGAGGCGAAGTAAAATGAGTAAAAAGAAAAGTTCGCTGAAGTTCAAAGAAGGTGCATTTAGCAGGTGCTCAACAGGCTCTATGGATGTGAAGGTAGTCAATTTTGTGCAACTGACTCGGCCAGAAAGGTATATATTATATATTACTCCCTATCACCTTCACCTTATCTGCAACCTTGTGCAAATACTGAAGTGAGAACTGCAATTCCCATTAACCAGTGTGCTGCTCCAGACGATTTCATCTGTGCTCACAAAGTTTAATTAGCAGTCTTGATGAAAGTGCACTGTCATCAAAGATAGCAAGTACTACAATTTCTTTTTTCTTAACCACTCTGGGATCCAGTTTTACCTTCCTAATTTTATTGACTACCCACATACAGCATTTGGCGAGAGGCGGGATTTTTCCACTTGAATGGGGAATGATTAGAACAGCAGAGGAAGGGGTACCCGTGGTAAAACAAGCGCAGATAAAAACGGAGAAAAACATCACACAGGCGGACCGTGGGTGTGTCACATGTAACAATACATTTCCGATAAACTTATTACACTGCTTTTTTTATCAGTGCATAACCTTGCGTTTTTGATAAAGCCAACATTGTTGTCCCCCTGCATGTTATCATTAAGTTTGCGATCACAATCAATAATCAGCCTTGAGTACTTTATGAAGTTAAAAAAGACAAAATAAAAACAGAAAAGAAACACCACACATTAACTGACTGGGTGAAGCCATGGTTGAATAGACTAAAGTTACATTTTTTTCTAAAGGTGTGTGGTCCATGGCCGGCCTTTTATCCAGGCCAGTACCCCCAGGCCGCCAGAGGGAGTCATCCCTATGACATGGAGATGCTTCAGATTCCAGCAGAGCATCATGGACTATGGAGTTTTCCTGTTAAGCCCTGCTGGATAACATCGGGACCACCAGGGGTCACTCCAGGGAGAACCAGGGACTGCTATTTGCCCTATGCTCCGGAAGTACTTCCAAGTCACATGAACGGAAGGAATGATGTACTTCCGGGGTGGAAAAAAAAGGACTTTTATCTGACCCGGAAGTCATAAGGAATTATGAATTGAAAGATGAGAGGCACTTCTGGGTCAGGAACTATATAAGAACTTTGGGAACTCCCAAACGACGAGCTGACCTGGGTGGTAGGAGGGCAACGCGTCTGGGAGTCGGAGGAGAGTTTATTATTGGAGTATTGTGTTTAATTAATGAGTAGTGTGGAGTGGAGGGTGCTTGGTGCACATAATTATTATAATTAAAAGAAGAATTATTGCACTTTTACCTGGTGTTTGGCGTGGTACCTGATGGTTCAAGGGAGCGATAGCGCCTCCTACTGTCACAGGTGTTTTTCCGAATGTGATAATAAGAGAACAGGATTGTGCTTTTGAGTAAGTAACAGACATTTTATTCAAATGCACTGTATACTGTGGCAGTTCAAATTTTAATCTTTGATGCTAATGAAGAGTTGTTAATTTTTATCAGTTTTTAGCTTTGAATTAATTAACTATAGCTCACCTTTGTAACATACTGCTTTAATACAGAGTTCTGCAGCAAAGTCCTTCATACCAAAACCAACAAGAACTATTTGTAACATGTTCTGCTATAATACTGCATTAGCCTCTGGTAAATCAAAAACACAAATATTGTACACAGAAACATGCTAGCCACACAGTAATTCTGATACATCTGATAAAATAATGACACTTTAACTGAACCACTCATACTTAGAAATTTTCTCAGGCGAAGTTGGCAGCTTGTTCACATATAAACTCAATCATGCAGGTCCAGTACACAGTTGGTGATAAGCCTAATACACACACTTTTGTGTGTTTAAAAGAAAACAAGACCACCTACAGAAAACAATAATTTAATATTCATTCATCATCTTATATATGTTTGGAGATATTGTATGTTTAAAATATATCTAATAAGACAAATAACTGTGGAATCTAGGTGTTCTGCCCCGTATTTAAGTATTATGTTATTAGTACTAAATTTCGGATTTTAATGTTTTGTAATGAATATCTGACTGAAGGTAACTTTTTCTTATTGCACATTGCAGGGGTGGGGTACAACATTCAAAGACAGCATGCCCTTAAGATATTGAATATGAAAACTAGTGTGATTTTATGTACAATTATGATGCAAAATGAGTTGCATAATACATTCTGGTTGAAGAAGCAACCATTAGCCAAAAGACTTAGTCACCACAATAAAGTTACCAGGTAAAACTTGTAAATCTAATACATGTTACATAAACCCCCCTCCTCGAACTGCCACCTTATCGTGGTGGAGGGGTTTGCGTGTCCCAATGATCCTAAGAGCTCTGTTGTCCGTGGCTTTATGCCCCTGGTAGGGCCACCCAAAGCATACTGGTCCTAGGTGAGGGATGAGACAAAGAGCGGTTCACCAAACCTTCTATGATAAATGAAAACTTTGGACGCCATTTTCCCTCGCCCGGATGGAGGTCACCGGGGCACCTCTCTGGAGCCAGGTCTGGAGGTGGGGCTCGATGGCGAGCACCTGGTGGCCAGGCCTGCACCCATGGGGCTCAGCCGGGCACAGCCCGAAAAGGCAACAAGGGTCCCCCTTCCCATGGCCTCACCACCTATGGGAGAGGCCAAGGAGGTCAGGTGCAGTGTGAGTTGGGTGGTGGCCGAAGGCGGGGACATTGGAGGTCCGATCCTCGGCTACAGAAGCTGGCTCTTAGGATGTGGATTGTCACCTCTCTGAAGGGGAAAGAGCCTGAGCTAGTGTGCGAGGTCGAGAAATTCCAGCTAGATATAGTCGGGCTCACCTCGATGCACAGCTTGGACTCTGGAACCAATCTCCTTGAGAGGGGCTGGACTCTCTACCACTCTGGAGTTGCCCGCGATGAGAGGTGCCGAGCGGGTGTGGGCATACTTATTGCCCCACAACTTGGAGCCTGTTCATTGGGGTTTACCCCGGTGGACGAGAGGGTAGCCTCCCTCCGCCTTCAGATGGGGGGATGGGTCCTAACTGTTGTTTGCGCATATGCGCCGAACAGCAGTTTGGAGTACCCATCCTTTTTGGAGTCCCTGGAGGGGGTGCTAGAGGGCATACCTTCTGGGAACTCCCTCGTTCTGCTGAGAGACTTCAATGCTCATGTGGGCAATGTCAGTGAGACCTGGAAGGGCGTGATTGGGTGGAACGGCCCCCCCGATCTGAACCCAAATGGTGTTTTGTTATTGGACTTCTGTGCTCGTCACGGATTGTCCATAACGAACACCATGTTCAAGCATAGGGGTGGCACCAGGACACCCTAGGCCTCAGTTCGATGATCGACTTTGTGGTCATGTCGTCGGACCTGCGGCTACATGTCTTGAACACTTGGGTGAAGAGAGGGGCAGAGCTGTCAACTGATCACCACCTGGTGGTGAGTTGGCTTCAATTGTGGGGGAGGATGCCGGTCAGGCCTGGTAGGCCCAAACGTGTTGTGAGGGTCTGCTGGGAACGTCTGGCAGAGTCCCCTGTCAGAAGTAGCTTCAACTCCCACCTCCAGCAGAACTTCGACCATGTCCCAAGGGAGGTGGGGGACATTGAGTCCGAATGGGCCATGTTTCTTGCCTCTATTGTTGAGGTGGCTGGCTGGAGCTGTGGCCGTAAGGTGGTCGGTGCCTGTCGTGGCGGCAATCCCCGAACCCATTGGTGGACACCGGCGGTGAGGGATGCCGTCAAGTTGAAGAAGGAGTCCTACAGGACCCTTTTGTCCTGTGGGACTCTGGAGGCAGCTGATAGGTACCGGCAGGCCAAGCGGAATGCGGCTTCGGTGGTTGCTGGGGCAAAAACGTGGGAGGAGTTTGGGGAGGCCATGGTGAACAATTTTCGGACGGCTTCGAGGAGATTCTGGTACAACATCCACTGTCTCAGGAGGGGGAAGCAGTGCACTGTCAACACTGTATATGGTGGGGATGGTGCGCTGCTGACCTCGACTCAGGACGTTGTGGGTCGGTGGGGAGAGTACTTCGAAGACCTCCTCAATCCCATTAACATGCCTTCCAATGAGGAAGCAGAGCCAGGGGACTCGGAGGTGGGCTTCCCTATCTCTGGGACTGAGGTTACCGAGGTGGTCAAAAAACTCCTTGGTGGCAGGGCCCCAGGGGTGGATAAGATACGCCCGGAATTCCTCAAGGCTCTGGATGTTGTAGGACTGTCTTGGTTGACACGCCTCTGCAACATCGCATGGACATCGGGGACAGTACCTCCGGATTGGCAGACTGGGGTGGTGGTCCCCCTCTGTAAGAAGGAGGACCAGAGGTTGTGTTCCAACTACAGAG
The DNA here is from genome assembly GCA_026402145.1 of Polypterus bichir lapradei. Lineage (NCBI taxonomy): Eukaryota > Metazoa > Chordata > Cladistia > Polypteriformes > Polypteridae > Polypterus > Polypterus bichir. Next base: position 56,530,806 of record JANRMT010028174.1, on the reverse strand, counting down.
GGATCACACTCCTCAGCCTCCCTGGAAAAGTCTATTCGGGGGTCCTGGAGAGGAGGGTCCGTCAGACAGTCGAACCTCGGATTCAGGAGGAACAGTGTGGTTTTCGTCATGGTCACAGAACAGTGGACCAGCTCTGCTCCCTTAGCAGGGTCCTGGAGGGTGCATGGGAGTTTGCCCAACCAGTCTACATGTGTTTTGTGGACTTGGAAAAGGCGTTCGACCGTGTCCCTCATGGAATCTTGTGGGGGGTACTCCGTGAGTATGGGGTATCGGACCCCCGATAAGGGCTGTTTGGACCCTGTACGATCGGTGTCAGAGCTTGGTCCGCATTGCCGGCAGTAAGTCGAACCCGTTTCCAGTGAGAGTTGGACTCCGCCAGGGCTGCCCTTTGTCACCGATTCTGTTCATAACTTTCATGGACAGAATTTCTAGGTGTTGAAGGGGGTCCGGTTTGGTGAACTCAGGATTGGGTCACTGCTTTTTGCAGATGATGTTGTCCTGTTTGCTTCATCAGGCCATGATCTTCAGCTCTCTCTTGATCGGTGTGAAGCAGCTGGGATGGGAATCAGCACCTCCAAATCCAAGACCATGGTCCTCAGCTGGAAAAGGGTGGAGTACCCTCTCAGGGTTGGGAGCGAGATCCTGTCCCAAGTGGAGGAATTCAAGTATCTTGGGGTCTTGTTCACAAGTGAGGGAAGAATAGAGCGTGACAGGCGGATTGGTGCGGCGTCCGCAGTGATGCGGGCTCTGCATCAGTCTGTTGTGGTGAAAAAGGAGCTGAGCCGTAAGGCAAAGCTCTCAATTTACCGGTCGTTCTACGTTCCTACCCTCACCTATGGTCATGAGCTGTGGGTAGTGACCGAAAGAGCACGATCACAAATACAAGCGGCTGAAATGAGTTTCCTCCGCAGGGTGTCTGGGCTTTCCCTTAAAGATAGGGTGAGAAACTCAGTCATCCGGGAGGGGCTCAGAGTAGAGCCGCTGCTCCTCCACATCGAGAGGAGTCAGATGAGGTAGCTCGGGCATCTGATCAGGATGCCTCCTGGACGCCTCCCTGGTGAGGTGTTCTGGGCATGTCTAACTGGGAGGAAGCCCCGGGGAAGACCCAGGACACGCTGGAGGGACTATGTTTCTCGGCTGGCCTGGGAACGCCTCCAGATTCCCCCTGAAGAGCTGGAAGAAGTAGCCGGAGAGAGGGAAGTCTGGGTATCTCTGCTCAAGCTGCTGCCCCCGCGACCCGATCTTGGATAAGCGGAAGAGGATGGATGGATGGATGGATGTTACATAAACCTGTAAGTTTCATAAGTCATACTCTTTACAGCACTTAAGTTATACAAAATAAAATCCCACACATAAATTGGCCACATTATTTTCAAAGTAAGGATATGAAAAACACACACATGGCAGCTGCATCTGTTGCATTTGCAACATTCCAGACTTAAAAATTTTCTTCATTAATGAAGAATTAAAATTAAAAAAGCAAAACTGATGGCCTTCCTCTGACCCTTTAAGGGATGTATTGGGGTTAAGTCTGCCTTGATTAATGAAAAAAAGCAGAAAATGTTGCACATTGTCCAAAAAATAAATACTGTTTGCCAAACTACAAGCGCCTACTGCCCAGCCCACTGGTGCAGCATCCACTCATGGAATTTAACTTGAAGAACACTTACACAAACTATCTACCACAAAATCTTCCATTACAGCTTCTCCCTACAATATTTTGATTTTGCTCTAATATGCAAAGGTAACTCAATAGCATTCCTTCCACTTGAATTTAGCATCTTGTTATAATATATTTGATCATAAAAAATTTTGGTTTTTTTTAGCTCTTCTGTAACTTGCATGGGCTTGCAATGACACTATGGTATTGGGTTTAGCAACTAAGCTAGAACAACAATCACTTTAACATAGCAATAAACCTCAATAAATGTTTAACAATGTGAAAAAAAATATTTGTCATATATAAACACACAACATGTATCAGACAAAATAAACAACAATCAATCAAACAAAACAACTGACAAAGTTACAGAGCAGTCAACAAATCAATAGTGCAAACTGACTGGTTGTGCAGGTGGATGTATAATGAAGTCTATATAAACTGCTCCACATTCAAAAGACAAACAGGTTAGGTTAACTATTGACTCAATTATCAGTCACTGAGTGTGTGTGTGTTTCTCTAAGTGTTTTCTACAATGAAATGGCACTCCATCCAGGTTTGGTTTCTGTGAAGTTCAGCTATCATCACACTAAACTCCCTGACCACCCGTCCCCGATTTAGATAGATAGATAGATAGATAGATAGATAGATAGATAGATAGATAG
>JANRMT010028174.1:56472568-56528471 GCA_026402145.1 Polypterus bichir lapradei | reverse complement strand
TAGATAGATAGATAGATAGATAGATAGATAGATAGATAGATAGATAGATAGATACTTTATTAATCCCAAGGGGAAATTCACATAATCCAGCAGCAGTATACTGATACAAAAAAAATATTAAATTAAAGAGTAATAAAAATGCATGTAAAAACAGACAATAACTTTGAATAATGTTAGCGTTTAGCAGAAGAGTCACATAGTGTGGGGGAGGAACGATAGATAAGTGAGGTGGATAATAGACTACAGTGCTTTCCCTTATATACTGTATATTTATTAGTCTGTCGCATTAGCTGCTGACAAAAGGAGAGAGATGTGGAACCAAACTAAATAACAGTGATAATAAATACATAATATAAAGAATATCTTAAAATGTATTATTATTATTATTATTATAACAAAAAAGACATTTGGGGTGGCGCAGTGGTAGCGCTGCTGCCTCACAGTTAGGAGACCTGGGTTCGCTTCCCGGGTCCTCCCTGTGTGGAGTTTGTATGTTCTCCCTGTGTCTGTGTAGGTTTCCTCCGGGCGCTCCGGTTTCCTCCCAAAGACATGCAGGTTAGGTGGATTGACGATTCTAAATTGGCCCTAGTGTGTGTGTCCTGTGGTGGGATGGCACCCTGCCCAGGATTGGTTCCTGTGTTGGCTGGGGCTGGCTCCAGCAGACCCCTGTGTTCGGATTCAGTGGGTTGGAAAATGGATGAAAAAAGACATTTTTATTTAAATCATATTCACAAAAGACTTTGCCAACAAAAAAAGCCATACAAATTTTTTTAATTGAATTACATTTTTTTAATTATTATAATTAGCAGAAAGTCAAAACACCGTTGGTTGCTTTGCATTGTAGTTTTAATCACTGAGGAGGGTGTGAGCTGCATTAATGCACTTACCTAGGAATAGGGGACGGATCATATTATTGCCCAATGCTACATTTATGTCTCGAAACAACTCAGAAGGAGTTACAATTAGGAAGATTGCAATTGCCAAACTCCTTAGTCTCTGAAGCTTTAACTGCAAGTGAATCTAAGTGACTAATTATAACATTGTTTCCAAGTTTTCACATTCATTCCACAGCATTGCATTGTGCATATAGAATATGGTGAGGATGACTTTGGCAGCTATTCAATATAAAGAAAGTTGGAAAATAAACAAGAACATCACACAAAAATAAACAAACACCATAGACAATTCAGGTCGCAGTTCAGCTCTCTTTAAAAATTCACATCAATTTCATGAATTAATTAAATTCACCTCAAGTCTGGATGCTACAATGTCTTTATCCTACCTCGTAATTTTTAAGTGGTGGAATGATGGTGCAATGGATTATTGGGTGGATGACTGACATTACTGTGTGCCCACTAATTTCAAAAGTAGGAGAAAAACTGAACAGATGGATGGCCTACCCAACATTAACAGATAAATGAATAGGGTTAAAATGACATAAAATTAATATAAGGATAAAAAATGTATCTAGAATTGTGTGTTTATTTTTTGTATACCCAGGTGTGAGACTTCTGGATCAAAGCATTGCACAAGAACCCAATAAAAACTGTTACAAGAACAGGCCAATCCGCTAAAAATAGCTTGGCATACCAACTATGATTTTACCACTGTTACAACCAGCTATCTTTGATGTTTGTTACTACTTTTGCACCCTTAGTGTTATCTGATTTAATTAATCTATTTGTTTTTGTCATTATTACTGTTACTTTAATTCTTTGTAAGGTGACATTGAGTGCTAAGAAATGTGCATATTAAATAAAAAATTATTATTGTTATTATTATTATTATTATTGTTGTTGTTATTCACTAAACCTTCACAAAATCCAGTTAAGTTATGAAGATCATCAAATTTCTACTATCCATGACACCTCCTTGTAATTAAGGAAAGTCAAAACTAGTGTCTTCTGTGTAATGTACTGTACAGTACCTTTCACATATCAATATTAAATCATGTTTTGTTAAAATACCCTGAGATTTTCCTATTTACTTTATAAACAAATCACTTATAGGTATAGTAGAATCTAGAGGTTTCAAGGTCAGGTCCATATCTGAGTACCAGTTGTTATGCTTACTGATTGCGAGGTTGAAGAATGACATGTTGCATGATGATTAAACTTGCAAGTAAGAATTTCATTGTACTCTGTACAAGTAACAATAAGCTAAATTAAAGCTGCATTATGTAGCTACAAGGCAGCAATGCTAATAATCATGCAGTCAAAACATGTACAATAATGGACTCCCAAGTCATGCTCTAATATTTTAAATGATATGCAAAGTTATGCAAAAATAATGAAAATGTATACTAAGCATCATGGCCAACACATAAGACATTAAAAAGCCAAGGTTCAATTGCCTCAATTGTACTTGATCCTTCTTTCAAGTAACACTTGAAAAATACAGGAAACTCTAGTAAACTCAGTGATAAGCTTTTACTTCTCAATACACAATACAGCTCTGAATGTATTTCATTTTTTTCAGCTGATAACACTGCCTGTTAATTCAGTATCTTTATATAAGCACATACATATTATTTGGGCTGCATGCAGATTCACGTTCAATGCATTCAATTAGTAATTACAAATAATAATAGAAAATATAAGTCAAAATAAAAGCTAATATTGAATAACTTAATTTACAGTCTATTCAGAATGAATAAAAGCCCACTGTATACAGTAATAGATAAATAATCACTGTGTTAAAGGTTCTAGGACACAGAGACGTCAATAACTACAGGATAATCTGATAAATAGATGAATTTTGCTACTATAGTCTAAAAATCTGTTGCAGAAGGGATGTTTTTTGTTGAGTTTTATAAATAGGTAAATCATAATCCAAATACTCATTTTACGAACAAACAATTCAACAGAAGGTATGGGAAGTGTAAATTGGCACAAGATAACAAACTTATACAAAGAGAGAACTTGCATTTGCAGATGGAGTCTTATAACCTCTCAGAATCTTGTTACTTGAGCGGCTCCCTCAAGTTTCTTTACAAACATCTGATATAAATGTCATGTAACAGTTATGCCTTAATTGATTTACTTAACAAAAAGATAAATTTTGTTATAGAACTGTTCAATTAAAAATGTCACAGTTGAAAACTGATGTCACTAGGGGGCACCAATACCAGCTTCTTAGAAATGAATGGTAGGAAACAGCAGATCATTACAAGCTTAGCCTGCAGATATTTTAAGACACAAAAGATTAACAAAAGAAGTCTTTATTATCTTCAGGATCACAATCTTGATAATGATAGTTCATCTGAAACTGAAAAAAACTAATTCTGAGTTTGTTGATTTTACATTTACTAGAGCTATACATGTATGACTACTCATATGGAATGAATATCCCCAGGGCACTGATAGTGTACTACTCAGTTATTTTTGAGAATACACCAGCACATAAACCTTAAGGTGACTGCATTTGTTTTACTTGGATATGATCTCTTAAGTTAATATTATTTAACTTTATCTCACGTGACTAAATAAACTGTACTAAACTCACAGATGAAGTAAACACTAATAAATCTTTATTCCATATATATTCATGCATTACCAGTCTTGCAAACCAGAAGACAAGCAATGAACCATTCTTTCTCAAAATACGCTTACCATTGAGTTAATGAAATTAGAAGCTGCATGTGTCTCCGCCAGTATTGATGAGTCAAGGTGTGATTGTGTAATGGTACTCAAAGTGCTTTCAGGGGCCAATACTTTAGAAAGCTATGAAATATGTTTGAGAAAAAATATTTACAGAAAGTTCAATATATACCTCTATTGTATCCCTTCAGTGTTTGGATGGTGTTTACCATACAAAAGTTCTACATTCAGTAAGTACACAACAACTGAGAAATAGGGCTAGACAGTACTAGTTGTCATTTAGTCTTTAAGCTAGACACATGTTACTTATTAGGGAGTTAGCTATGCTACTAATATCCTAGATTCCGCAAGTGTCATGTCACATAAAAAATGACACACTTCAAGAAGGCAAGGCAGCATAGAGATTAGTGCTACTGTCGCACACCTTCAAAATACTGAATTCCAATCTGTCTCAGTCATTATCTATGTAAAGTCTGCAACATCTCTCTGTTTACAGCCCACATGAATTATCCTCCAACATTCCAAAGTGCATGCTAGGTTATTTGACTTCTCTAAAATGCTCTTCTATGAGTGAGTGTTAATGTCTTACTACAAACTTGCAATCTGTTAAGCTCTGATTTTTATCTTATGCCTAATAAACCCAAAATGTGAATTAATTGGGTTAGGAAAATGGGTGAATGAATGTAAGAATACAGTGGGCTTGGTGGCAAAGATGCTGAACTGTAAAACACAAGGTTGCCTGTCCATGGACTCAATGTCGAACATCACTAATCGTGCCAGTACGTCAGTATGGAAATACGGAAACAACTGTAAAATCACAGCTTTTTTGTCATTTTCAATAATAAATGTACTGTATAAATAATGAAAGTATAATTTTCTCAGGTATTTAAAAAGATAAAAAGAATTATTTGATATTAGTAAACAAATATACTCTAAGTAAGTACTTTAATAGGTATATCTGCCTGCAAAAGGAAATATTATGCTTCTCCAAATAACCAGTCATGAGGCTGCAACTCGGTGATTGAATCAGAAAACAGCAGGATATAAGCAACTTTGACTCTGGTATGATTGTTGGTGCCAGATATGGTCCAGCATCTCCGAAACAGCTGCCCTCTTGGGATTTTCTTTCAGTATAGTCTCTTGGAGTTTGGAGAGAATGGTGGAATAAACAAAAAACATTCTGTGACAGTTTCTGTTGGCAAAAACACTATGTTAATAAGAGTGGTCAGATAAGAATGACCAGACACATTCAATCTAACTGAAATGCTCAATAATAGTTTTTTACAACAGTATTAGGAACATCATCCATTAATATGAAGCAGGCAGTCTGCAACAGCAGGGAACCACTCTCAGGTCCACTCCTGTCAGCTAAGAACAGTGGGCTTGTCATCACTAAAACTAAATGAATGAAGGGTGGAAAAAGTCACTTGGTCTGATGATTCTCAAATTCTTTTGCAACATGCAGATGGTAGGGTCAGTATTTGGTATAAAAAGAATGGAACCATCTTAGCCTGTATCAACAGTGTATGAGGAATGTTTTCTTGACACACATTTAGCCTTTTAATACCAAGGGAGAGTCAAATTAATGCCACTGTGTTCCTATGCACTGCTGTCAACCATGTGTCAAACTAGTTTCACAAAAATGTTATTGACTTCAGTATACTCTAATGGTTTGTACAGATCTCAGTCCAGCAAAACACCTCTGAGATGATATAGGACAGGAGGTTTTCAAAAACAGTGCGAAACAATGCATCTACAGAAATTGTGTGATATTAGCAAGAAAACATAGATTAAAATGCCTAAGGAACATTTCCACCACTTTGCTCAATCAATGGTCCATTCTGGAAACAAAAGTGGGGTTCTAGATAGGCATTTCTAATAAAAAGGTCACTGGATAATTACTGGAGTTTAAAGACTGGATTTCATGGTGATGCACTGATAAGTGCCTCTGCCTCGGAGCTCTACAGTTCTGGATTCAAATCCCAGCCAAATGACTGTTTCTGTGGAGTTTTAGCATTCTTTCTGTGTTTTCCTTTCTCCCATATCCCATAAATGAGTATGTTATGGTAACTGGCAATTTTATATTTGCCCATGATGAGTGAGAGTGTGTTCATGAGTGTGCCTGGCATTGATGGCACAATAACCAGGGTTAATTCTCATTTTCTTGAAGTCCTGAACAGGATAAGCAGATCTGAAAATGGAGTATAAACTATCTTTTACATTTATAAAGTAATTTTGCAATTCTGTGTCACTTTGTATTATACTCTGTAATAGTGATTTCTTCAATTTGTGTTACATAAAGTAAAGCAACTAATTATAAAACACAGTTAGTTTAACACATTGGTACAGAAATATTACATGTAGCTGAGTGACGATTTTACCACAGCACAATATAACTAGGGGTGGCACTGTGGTGCAGTATTAGCACTGCTGCCACACAGTTAGAAGATCAGGGCTTGTGTGCCAAGTCCTCTCTATGTGGAGTTTTGATGTTCGCTGTGTGTATACATGGGTGTTCTCCAGTTGGGTTTCATCCCACAGTCCCACAGTCCAAAGACATTCAAGTTAGGTGGATTGGCAATGCTAATTTGGCTACAGTGTGTGTATGTGTGTGTGTGTGTGTGTGTGTGTGTGTATTAGTGCCCTGTCCAGGGTTTGTTCCTGCCTCGTGCCCCATGCTCACTAGGATAGGCTCTGACCCCACTGCAATCCTGGTCTGGATTAAAAAGGCTAGAAAATTACATGATATTATAACTACTTTAAAGTAAACAAAAACAAAAAACTAGCCCTTCACAGTTGTCCACTTCTATAGCCACTAGACCACACTGCTTGCCTGCTCCATTTATTGTAGAGACTAGGAGTCAAATCCGTTCTGTCATCTTTTCCACTACAACAATCTGGAAAGCTCATAGCTTGGGGTCAAATGCCAAACCCTAGGAGGTAGGAGGAGGTGAAGGAAAGCCACGGGCTGGACTTGATGGTCCATCCAAAAAAAAAAGCCATTGCATTCAGGAAGCCTGCTGCAAATCAACAAACTAAAACTGCCAGCATTTGCTGAGCTATGCATATGAAGGGAGCGTCCCCGATCATATCCTGCAGATGAACTAGTGATAAGGTGAACAGGCACACATTTTCCGGATTTTTTTAGCGAACAGAAGGGTCCAGGTGAAGAATCGCAGAGTTGAGAGGAGACCTACGGCAAATGCAATTTTCCCTGTACTTTATGACACTATATCAATTGTCCTTTTGATCCTAAATAGCCACACTTATTGATTATGACAAGCGCATTCCTCCAAGAAGATGAATGAAATGCCATAAAATCGACCAAGCCCGGGGCACACAGAAGTACGGCTGCCGGTGGCATCAACGAAGCGGTTGGACGAAACTTTGCGATAGGTTTTCGGGCTAAACTTTTTATTTTTCCACTTTTATTTCCCCTTTTCCGCGTGTATTATCTTTAAACCATATTGGCTAAACGTGTTTCAATAGAATGGATTTTTCTGAAAGGCGGTTTACAAAATATTAATGCAAAGGTATCGCCTTAGCAGAAACAGACCTCTGATGACCACATCCCTACAAGGGCAACAGACTGTGCGAAGATAAACTACTTAACTGTAATGCACTATTGAACAAAAACATGTAAAACACGCTGGAATCTCATCAAAACAGTAAGGGCGACACCCCGCAAGTAGGCGACTTAAGTCCTTTAGGCGAGATGCGCTCTTGCAATGAGAAATAAAAAGCACTCACACTTACCGCGCACGAGAGCAGCCTGTCAAAAAACACCGAGTCGCCCATGTGTGGAGTAAACATCCGCATAGAAATGTGTCCAAAACTGGCGTGCCGTTCGGCCACCCAAGCGGTGCCCCGTCACAGAGCCCGAACGGGTGGGATGGCAGGCTTCGCGGAGCCCAACACACACAACGCTGCCGCTGCTCCTGCAGTACTCTTCAAACGCGCCCCTCTGACACACACGCAGGGCTTCGCTGGAGCTCGCGCACTCCACCGTGTAGGGCAGAGGAGCGCGCAGAGGCGGGGCACCGGACTGGCCGCGAGAGGTAGAAGCTTGCTCGATCACTCAAGTGCGCTCCAAAGCTGGCCCCCCGAAAGGCTTCAAGCGGCTGCTGCTGTTGCTGCTGTTGGATATTTTCTGGAGAAAAGTCTGCTTGCAGCTGCATGCGATTAGTGGCTCTTCGTAACTCAAACTGCACACCGTTCATATTCAAGTCACTTGCTGGAGCGCTCACTCGTTAAAGTGGCCTTCGCAGCTGCCTTCTCTAACTCGCTTCATCTGCAGGTACTGTAAATATGTTTCGCATTTATCGGCCCTTCATCAAACGTTTTACGCATACCTTGCTTACTGATTGTAGTGTACTTCACTGATTACCTCTGTTTACTCAAACTGAACATTCCTCACACTCAAGTCACTCTGTAATGTAAAGCCTGCACATTTTTAAGTGAAATCGCACTCTGCAACTGGTACCACCACAATGATTCTCCAGGTGTACGTTATACGCACCTTCACTTCTAAACTAGTTGCTCCTTGATAAACTTACTCTGCTGCAGGGTCAAGCACTAGCAATTTTGCTGCCCTAGGTGAAGCTGTAAATGGTACCACCTGCCCAACAAGGTGTTAGTCCCGGTCATGCCGTCAAAACAGCTCTGACCCATCCAGGCATTACATTAGCAACAGATCCTTTGAGTCCTGTAAGTTGTGAAGTGGGGCCTCCATGGATCAGACCTGTTTTTTCAGAACATCCTACAGATAGTTGATCAGATAGAGATCGGGGGAATTTGGAGGCCAAGTGAACACCTTGAACGCTTTGTCATGTTCCTCAAACCATTCTTAAACAATTTTTGCAGTGCAGCAGGGTCGCTTTATCCTGCAGAAGGAGGACACTGCCATCAGGGAATACTGTTTCCACGAGGGGCTGTACGTGGTCTGCAACAGTCTTTAGGTAGATGAAATGTGTCAAAGTAACACTCACAAGAATGCCAGGATCCACGGTTTCCCAGCAGAATATTGCACAGAGCCTCACACTGCCTCCACCAGCTTGCTTCCTCCCCAGGTAAACAATACACCTGGCCATCCACATGATCTTAAAGAAAATGTGATTCCTCAGACCATCTGTGGGATGTGCTGGAAAAACAAGTCCAATCCATAAGGGCCCCACCCCACAACTTACAAGACTTGAAGGATTTGCTGCTAATGTCTGAGTACCATTTACTAGAGAACACCTTCGGAAATCATGTCTCAACAGTCCGAGCTGTTTTGGCAGCACATGGAGAATTTACACAATATTTGGCAGGTGGTTTTAATGTTGTTGGTGATTGGTGTATATTGTTTAACCCACACAAAAGATAACTGCATTATATGATAGGGTTTTTCTATAATTTTTACTAATTTCACCAATTACTGTACTTATGCTATTAATATAGAGTACTAATAATGATATAATACTTATATTATTAAATATGCAAATCAAGAAATGCCAAGGTTGTAAAGTGTATGCTAATCATTTTGGAGATTAGGCAGATCTCCAGCCTTGGAGTATTTTTGTTCCTTAAATATTTTCACATTCATAGCAGGAACATAGACAATCTTTCTAAAAGTGGTCACAATTTACTGTACGTACAAAATAAAAGAAGAAGCAGGTAATAAAATAGATGTATCTAAAATCTGCATCAACCCAGTGATGACATAAAGATGAAAAATAAGATAAAGAGCACATTGGGTAAAAGCAAAACAGTACTAAAACAAAAGTAAAACCAGGAATTGGTACTTTAAGAAAAAAAAGACGTTAGTTATAAAGAGAGTATAGTGTATCCTGGCATTTGGAAGACCACCTGTGAAGGACTCATGTAGCTGGTCACACTTTAAGACCAAAGACCAAAAATTCCAAGTACAATAAGATAAGATAAGATAAAACCTTGTCAATTACAAGGGAAATTCGTGCGTCTTCAACAAACTCAGTACAACAAAGGCAAAGATACAGAATAGAAAGAGATTGCCAATTATAAAATTTAAGAAATTAAAATAAATAGGTACCAGGAGTAAAAGTTATCAGAGGATGGAAAAACAGAGCTAATAATAACAATGGATGAAATTTGTTAATGAGGGGAGAGGGAGAATATTATGCACCATCTTCTTCTTCTTTCGGCTGCACCTCTTAAGGTTTGCCACAGCGGATCATCTTTTTCCATATCTTCCTGTCCTCTCCATCTTGTTCTGTTACACCCATCACCTGCATGTCCTCTCTCACCACATCCATAAACCTCCCCTTAGGCCTTCCTCTTTTTCCTATTGCCTGGCAGCTCTATCTTTAACATCCTTCTCCCAATATACTCAGCATCTCTCCTCTGCACATGTCCAAACCAACACAGTCTTGCCTCTCTGACTTTGTCTTCCAACCGTCCAAGAATATTATGCACCATACAAATAATAATTTACCAACTGCATATATCAGATTATCACACATCAGAAAAATGTTATTACTGAAAGCTCCTAGGTGCCCTGCCCCCTACAGGAAGAGGAGGTGCTATAAAGTTCATTTGTCACAGGACGAAAAGATCTCCTTCAGTCCTGCAAGTGGAGGCACTAAATTTTTTGCTGTGTATGCTCTGATGTTCCACAAGGGAGGCATGCAGGGGGTCAGAGGGATTGTTCATGATGCTTAAAAGATTCCTCAAGATCGTCATCTCAGACACATTCATCAGAGTCTCAAGTTCAACTCCCAGAACTAAACCAGCCCTCTTAATCAGCTTGTCTAGTGTGTTGACATCAGCTGCCACAGCACAGCAACGCATTGCAGACAACGGTCCCCATCACATAGTACCTGCAATGTTTAAAAGTGCTGCCCCCTAGATTTTGCTGCTTGAGGCTATTGCCTAGTTTGCCCTAAATTGCAGAGCTGGGCTGGCTCTAGTGTACTCCCATTGACTACCTCTTCCCAACTCAAGTTGCAAATTTTCCACAATTTAGTCGCTTTCTCAAGTCAAATTACTAAAACATGATGCCTTGCACCTCATAATGAAGGACACACACTCCTTTCAATTGCAGCCCTTTCCAGCTCAAATTTGCTGTCTTGAAAAGTTTCAGTTTTGGATTTAGACCATTTCACAGCATTGTAACCTACACAGAGTGACAAATGATCTGCTGTTAGCAGTTGATTCTGGTATTTGTGCTCTGTTAATTCTGCTGGACCTCAGTGCTGCGTTCGACCCAGTTGATAATGACATTCTTATTGATTGACTTGAACATTGGGCTGGCATTCAGGGGCACTGTCTTTGAGTGGTTTACACTCTACCTTAAAATAAGGACCTTTAGCGTTAGCTTTGGTAATTTATCATCTACCTGTAGGGTACCAGAAGAGTCTTTTCTGGGACCATTTCTTTTTCCTTTGTATATACTAACAATTTGAACTATAATTTTTTGAACTAAGTATAAGATCCCTTAACACTGTTATGCAGATGATACCCAAGTCTACATAATTCTGGAACCCAATGATAAGGATACCCTCACTACTCTCCTTAGCTGCCTTGAGGATGTGAAATGTTGGATGACATCAAACTTTCTTCAACTAAGCAGAGGCTTCTCTTTTCAACTTTTCATTCTCCATAATTAGTATTAAAAGCAATCTTGATCCACTAATTCTGCATATCATATCTTAGGTTAGAAGCCTTGGTATTATCTTTGACTCAAATTTCATTCAAACCTGATAAACAAATAAATGCTGTAATGAAAAGTTGCTTTTCTCAGCTTGGTGCCATCACTAAAGTTAAATAATATCTCTAATGATCTTTCAAAGCTTATTCACGCTTTTGTTTTATCCCATTTAAACTAATGTAATTGCATCTGTACTGGTCATTACCACTCACCTCACTCATCTCCTCTGTCCCTACTTGTCCACCTGGATTCTCAGATCCTCTGATCAATTATGACTGTCTCTTTTATTCACTTGCTTTTGGGTTGTATTGACATTCTAGCTTAACTTTGTAGTTTTAATTTGGTTGTTTTATTTCCTAAATGTGTATTTTTATGGCTGTTAACTATCAGACATTGCTGTTAGCTGTGTGTTGCTTTTGCCTTTGTTTTTTTACCTTTTGATAATAATGTATTATGTTTTTTAAATCCTTTTTATTATCTGTTGTTGATTTTATGGTTGTGAAGTACATCAGTCAACTTTTAGTTGTCTTAAACGTGCTATATGAATACATTTGACTTGACTTGAAATCAGTGCCTTCCTTGCCAGCTTTCCTTTTGAAGGGTTCCAGATGTAGCTGAGCACATATAGTGCCTCTGGATTTCAAAAATGGACACTTCACTTATCACAACTTCTAGCTAGTACAATTTACATAGCTACAGCCCAAAGTACAAACATCTTTCACTCTATCACAGAAATGTGGACCAATATCCTCTACCCAGACTGAAGACCATCTCTGTCACATACTCATGTGTGCTGGCCTCTCTTTAGACAAAGGAGGCAGGTTACTCACATGAACTACAGTTCAGGCCTTTAGAATCGGGAATTGATGAGGCTCAATTACAGTACATTTTTTGAATGCCTCTCCACAGTCCAAATGTGCAGTCATTCAAATAATTATGAAGGAAATTACTATGGTACACCCCAGCTGTTACTTTGAAATCAGTTCCTTAACAAGAAAATGGGGGCCACAGATAGAAACTGGTAAGGGAACATTTTACACAATCATTGCAGTAGCTTTCTTCACACAGAGGTCTATAGATAGAATAAGTTACCAAGTAGTGCAGCAGACAATGATACTCTAGGGACTTTCATATTATATTGCAGACAGGAGGTGAATAGAGATTAATGAGATATGTTTGGCTGACAGGAAAGGCTCTCTTTTCTTCATAAACGTTCTGAAGTTCTTTTTAAGGAAGCATGCTCTGTTATTGCATGTTAATTGTGATACAGCTGAAGCAGTCTGTTTTTGGTCTCCCAAGAGCACACTCCACTTGCTCATTCTACAGTAGTTAGTGCACCTTCACAGCTCAAAACCACATATTTTCTTTGATTTACCTCACTCACACATTCAAGCTCACTTTAGGTAAACTGCACTTATTAAAGTCAACTGCTTGCACTTTTTAGTACACTACATTAACTATAGTAAATTTGCCCCTGCAATTAAGTGTATTTTTGCTGGCCAAACTGTGCACTTCTTTTGCCCAAGCCACTCACTCATTCAAGTGTATTCAGCTACTGCCCTCTTTCCACTTAAAGTGCTCCTGTTACCTAAGTCACTTTCATGCATGATGAAAACTACAAGATGCCACTTTGTTGTACAACTAGTCCTTGATAAACAATGAGGGCATTCCAGAGGTTGTTGACCTTTGACATTTACACTTAGAATCTCATGGTAGCAGACCACTAAGATGTTTTGTACTGCCTATTTTTCTCCCCTACGGCTGTATCTATGCAGGTATTGATTTTCATACCAGCCCTTTCCATTCAATGTTGGTGGTGTAGGAGCAAATCAAACAATAACAATAACAATAGTAACTCAGGATTGTACACAAGTGGGCCACCATTCCATCACTGGGTCACACCAAGGCTATTAAAAGTTAGTCAGGGGCTTCACAGCATACATTTACAGTGGTGAAGGAAGTTCATGTCATCTAGGTAAGAACATGCAAACTCAATGGAAAGCAGGACCTGAACCATGATTGAAAAGCCATAACACAGTAAGATGGCCAACTGTTCCACCATGCAACCTAATATGCAGCTAGTGCAGATATTACTTTTACATTATCTCATCTTCTTAGCTACAAAATCTCACTATGCCACTCTCACCTTAACTCTGCCATTTGTTTTATAAGCCATCTGTTATCACATTCATCAGTGCCTATTGTCAAGCTACTGAGCAGTAGGCTTCCTGATTACCTGCGAAGGAAAGCAAATGGATATTCAGCACTAATTGATGAAAGGTGGGCATCCTGCCCTTTAAATCAAAGTGACAAAGAAGATAAAGAAGAAAGGAAAAAGCTGCATATCAAACCTGAAAGGTGTCTACAGGAAGCATAAGAATAGTCCTTAAGGAAGAGAATGTAGCTACAGATTCATTAGAAAGATGTCAATAAGGACAACTCCTAAAATTTGATTAATTTAGGGACTAAATGAGAGCTTAAGAAATGATGGAATGGGAATGGCTGAGAATCCAGTGGCACAGCAGGTTCAAATCCTAAAACTGAGACTTTGTGACCATGAGCAAGTCACTTCACCAGCCTGTGCTCCAACTAGAATATAAAAATTAATAAATAAACGGAGGCAATTATATCTGAAATGTTAATCTGAAATAACAGCACCGGGAATGTTGTAATTGTATCCATTTGCCTTCCATCCACCTATTTAGTGAACATGCTTAATCTCTCAATTAAGATTAACAGAGTCTATCATTGCAGAATGTGGAGGAAGGCTGAAGCCAATGCTGGAGCCAATGCTGGACAGTCCATCACAATTCACAGGCACACTCATGCAGACTATTTAGGCTTGCCAATAAACCTAACTTACAATATTGGAACTTACAATACCTATAAAAAGTATTCACCGCCTAGGAAGCTTTCATATTTTATTGTTATAAACCTCTGAATCACAATGAATTAATTTATTTTTTTAACCTTGATTAACAAAAAAAGGTCTCTTTAATATCAAACATACTGCAGTGGCTTATTTATTGAGTACTCACTGACTAAGAAGGGCACTGAGACCCAGGAGGAAAAAGTGAGAGAGAAAATAAACTGCCAGTACAATTTTAGTAATAAGAAAGTGAGGTCATGGCCAATGGAAGGAAGTAAGAGCCTTGCCATCAGGAAGTGAAGGAAATAGAATCATGTGAAGTTATTATTACATTGTAGTATTTTACCGGCATTTTGCCTCACTTTATTGATTTATAATAGCATTGTGAAGCTAATAATAATTGCTGTAACCCCAGCTCTGCTCACACCACACTTCTAAAAAAGAATATTGAAAGGCAGGCACTTCATAAAATATTAATTTTTTAAATATGTGATTCATTTTTAACAGACTGATTTAAAATAAAACAATACACTTTACAAATTAGTTTGCTCGGTACATGTGTACTTTTTTATGCTTGCAAAGAATATATTTCAATTCCTGGAATAGTATTTGTTTTTAGATTTACAATGTGCTTTTCTGTATATATACTACACACGTTACACTTTTCATGACTGATAAAGTGCAGCACAGTGGTGCAGTTGTCAAAGCTCCGGGAGACTTGGTTTGAATCCCAGTCTG
Organism: Polypterus bichir lapradei; assembly: GCA_026402145.1. Lineage (NCBI taxonomy): Eukaryota > Metazoa > Chordata > Cladistia > Polypteriformes > Polypteridae > Polypterus > Polypterus bichir. The sequence goes on along the minus strand of JANRMT010028174.1, from coordinate 56,513,599 downwards.
CTTTCCTGTGTGGAGTCTGGAGATTCTCCTGATGTCTGTGTCAGTTTTCATCTAAGTATTCATCTTTCCTCCTTAAATCTGAAAGATGTGTGGGTTGAATTGATTTAAGCTCTAAATTGGATGATTATAAAAGAGCGTGGCTGGGTGAGTAAATGAAAACTGTAATGAAACAGTCTCCTGTCTGTTGTTGGTTCCTGTCTTGCACGTGATGCCAATAGCCATTTCGTTGCAACCTTTCCTCAACCTGGAAAATGGAGGATTGGACAATGAATGAATGTACTGAAAAAATGATTGCTTCCCACTTGTACTCATTTTACCTTTTTCCTTTGCATGACCATCCACCCATTACCTGTTCCCAATAGTCTTTTAGGACAAAGCTCATCCCAGCAATATCACGCACAAAGTTGAAACCGGTCCTAGATGGTTCACCAGCTCCATTTTATATGTGCATGCAAAGTACAATTTCCGGGTAGGAAAGTGGGTAGCCATCATACTTAGTAACTTGGGCAAAACCTACGTTCAGATAAAAATGCATATGAGCAACAGAATAGTAACATATGGCAAAATATCATCACGTTGAAATCTGATGTTTACATTATATACCAAATTCAGGTAAGTATATGATTTGTGTTTTCTGCTGAAATAAAATGAAGTTATGTATTTTAGCACATTATTAGCTATAATGGAGCTAGACAATATATATTATATATGTAAAACAGAATGCCTGTCTGTTTGTAGGTTCCCTATGCAATCCTACACCCTTTGACAAATCTGGACCAAAGTATGCAAAGTTGCCCTCTAGGACCATACAAGTAAAATACACTACTTTGGAACCCAAAATTTTGACCCTGGAAGCCAGACTAGCAGTCAAAATGACCAGAGCTTACCTGGGCCTTTCCTAAAGGCTAGTTTTGAGTGAGGCTTGATTGAAAGTGGAAGTGCAGTACAACACAAAGGAGAATCAAAGGGCTATTTAACTTCTACTTTGTCATCTTCTATTCCCAATTTAAGCACTACAAACAGTCCTCCTTGAACTAACAGGATGAGTCAGACATGACAGTGTTGATGTTTATAGCTCAGCAAGGAGTTACTGCAACTTTGGAATCCAATCTGACTCCAAAAGAACAATTTCTCAATTCACAAGATCAGAGACATTGATAGAGAGACAGTGTAGAGGACGAATGAGACAGCTAGCAACAACTACAGGGTCACCATTTAAAAACCTTTGCTTTCTTTTTCTTAACTAATTCTACAGATATAACCCCGGAAATGGAGGGTACTTCAGCAAGTATGTTAAATAAATAAGAATTTCCTCATACTCTGTACATGTGACAGTACTGCTACTACTATCATTACTATTATTACTAATATTACTATTACTATAGTGTGGCAGATTATTTGCTGCTATGCATACTCTATTACTTTTTTCATTTCCCAGCGGGTGTTGTTTAATAAAAACATTACAGTTATACTTTAACATATTATTTTAGAATAGAGCAACCATTGGGTGACACTGATATTAGTTGTCTTAATTCAAATAAGTGTAGATTGCATTACAACACATCTATGTAGCATATTACCGATTAATTTATTTCTTATTCCAGCTTTTTCCTGTATGGGGCTGAATGAGCCAAAGACTGTCCAATCACAAAACTGGAGACAACTTTGGTGCAATTCCAAAATAGGCCATATTCACAAACATACTCCAAACCATGCAAAGTTAGAGTCATTAATCCACATTCCAGTTAGTCGTTGGGCAGTCGTTAGAAATCAGAAGCCCCAGCTGGAAATTGAAGCAAACACGGGCGAACACATTAACTGTTTATAGAAAGAACTACAGTAAGGGCTGAAAATATAGACAAGGGCTGTAAGTCTGCAACCCTAACCTTTGTGCCTCTATGAAACAATTATATCATATAATAGCAAGACATGAATAGTAAGAATGAGATCATAAATATAAGTGTCCGGTTCAGCATGAGGTTCCTGTGCAGCATTGCTATACTTACTGTATCTCCCTGATGGGGCCACGAGTTCAGGAACACCTTGACAGAAGTTTCTGTTTATTAAGAAGAATCATTTGAGATGTACAGTAGTTAGAATGCCCCTTGGATGTTTCCCTTTGGTTGTGTGCAATGTACGGGGAACTGGGGGAAGATCCAAGGCAGAACCAAGACAAACTGAAGGGATTATATCTCTCAACTGTCTTAGAAGGCTTTGAATATTCCCCAGGAAGGGATGGAGGAAGCAGGAATAGGGAGGCCAGGACAGCTCAGTGCTGCATGTTGCTACCATAACTGACATCAGGAAAGGAAGAAGTAAAGGCATTGATGACAATGATAAATGTTTTGTTCATTCCATCTGTCTATTGTGTGTGGATTGAGAGGATTCTCAATCCACATCTGTGGGCACATGTTACGTCTGTGCATTAGGAGACTAGCAGGGTCATACAGAGGATTATGAAACTAATTCAGTCTGTCTATGACGCGCAGTGTTATTAGGCGGTAGATCTTGACTGTAGTGGCAGCAGCATTTTTTGATCACTTATTCTGTGCTTATGCTTCATACAGGAAGTCCATTAAGGAAAGCGGTGCACTAATCTAGCTGAGAGGTAATGAAGGCTTGTGGTCAAGATGAAGAGATATGACTGGAATCTGCAGAGGCTGGGCAAAAAAAAAGTTGAGAATATAGATCAGAAACTAAAGTCAACAGTCAGGTCACAGTGAAAGAGGGTGTCACTGTTGGTCACAGAAGAGCCTGAAGTAGTAGACAGCACTGGAAATTCATGGTGGCAGAGTTAAGCACCTTACGATGTGCCGAAGACCCCAATCATAAGCAGCTCAATAGTACTAGTTTATAGCTTTTAAGTATTGCACAATTGGCAACAAAATGAATAGCAAAGCATTTCCTGTTTCTCAATAAACACAAGATCTACAGACGTAAGGGGAAGCAGTTTGTGGTGCTCGCAGACAGTCTAAGTGCTCTGAATTTATTTCTCATGTGCAGGTCCCTCGTCTTTATGTAATTAACTGCATGCCTTTCCATAGGTCCTAAGGAGCAGCGAGAATTTCCACTTACTTACTCTTTTGCTCATTATCCATCAACTTTTGCTAGGTAGGGACCCTGTGATAAAATGCTGAACAGAGCAGGTAAGGTCAGGCAACAGTGTTTGGACCCCTCTTGGGGAATTCCTGGGTGCACCTCAGTAAGATGGCAGATATAATTCTTACACATCTGAAACCTAAGTTTTATCCCAATGGGCAATGTCAGATAAGCCTCCCGAGTTAGCAAATACTCAAAGCACCTCAACAGGCTGCTGTTAATATGGGAAATTAGTGGCTCCACTCCATGATCCAAGAGGGCAGTCGAGTTTTATATTTTCATGGAGAGTAAACCCAGCAGAAACTGACACCTGGCTCAAGTTAAAGTCCTTAGTCCTCAACAAATTATATTATTTCTACCAGTTACTGTAAGTTGCTCAGTTTAAATTAGATTGAAGGACTGAAGGCGGCACAAAAAATAAATGTTAGAACTACTGTTCTTTACTTTTTGTTTTTGGCATTTCGGCGTCGTGTAACAAACAGTAATGGTTATACAAAAGAGTTTGGAAAAAACATACTTGAAGATCAAACACAAAAGTTAAAAAGAATATAAAGAAAACATAAAACTATAGAAACTTAACCAATAACAGAGCAGTAGCTCAATGTGAACATCCTGCCAAAAGTGAGGGAAATGAAGCTCAAGCAAGACTTAAGTAATGGCCGAGTATTTTATGGCACCAGGCAATGACAAGCAGCAGGGTGTGGCCAATGCTTCAGGTGAATGCAAGACATAACACTTTGATTAATAATAATAATAATAATAATAATAATAATAATAATAATAAGCTTGTGAATGGCCATTACACTAGCAGAGCAAAACACTGGCCTCATAGCAACAGCAAAGGAAATCCGTGACAAGTACTTGCTGGCCAATTTGCAAGAAAGCTGAGACTCAAGACCACTATTAAAACCAAGAAAACACCTTGACAGAGCATTTGTGGAAAAATGTGCAAGTATGACGTGGCTGAACAGCCTTTTGATCAAGGGAGAGACTGAAAGCTTACTCTTTGCAGCTCAGGACCAGGCATGTAACACTAGCTACCACCAATAGAACATCTTGAAGCACCAGCCTGAGACCAAATGTGAATTGTACAGCAAGCCTGAGGAGATGATCAGCCATATCACTACTGGATGTACAATGCTTTTTTTCTACTGAATGCGTACAATGTTGCCAACAATTCACACTGGTCAGTCTGTGGTGCGCTAGGTGGAAAAATGCCTTAGAAATGGTACCAGCACATGATGACAACACTGAAGACAGTACCATCATGTGGGACATGGCAGTGCAAACAAATTGTACCATTTCAACTAACCATCCAGATATAGTGGTATATCACAAGATGGAGAAACGATGCCTGCTGATCAATGTAGCATTCCCAGATGACAACATCAACATCTTACTCAAAGGGTCTGAAAAGCAAAGCAAATACATACAAAGATCTTCAGTTCGATATCAACAAGATATTGAGAAACAAGATGAGTTGTGTCTGTGGTGGTCTGGGCTCTAGGTGCCATCAAGAAAACATTTGAAAACAATCTCCAAGAGCTCAAACAGCCCAAGAAGTTAACAAGATTGTACTGATAGGAACTGCTCACATTTTCCATAAAGTGCTGGGTTAAATCATAGGTCCCAGGTTGGCAAACAGACAATGCAGCAGTCGCCAGCAAATCACCATGGTAAACAAATATAATAATAATAATAACCAAATAAACCATAATTCATAAAATATAGAATAAGTAGTGAGAACAACTTATGCTTGATGCTGCTGGGATAGAGTTTGGCTTTCTAAGCACCTGAATTGCGTAAATGGATGGAGAAAAAAAGGACTGCCACTTTTAGCTCTCTAACATGTACTTGGGAATACATCAGGCATCAAAGAGGACAAATGCAAGCTGTGATTTTGGATAGATGTTACTGATTTACTTCCATTCATGTTAAAACTACCCTGAGATTCCAGTGCAAACTGAAAAAATGGACAATGATATCAGGTTTGCTTTTATGCTGCTTAGTTTTACTTGCCAGAGTATCTATCATCCCAGTGGAGCAACACCCCTTAAAAATAATAAACATTGTGCCTTTGTCCTGCCTCTCTATCTCTGACAATGACACTCCTTGCTCCCTTACTCACCCTTTCCTACTGCACACTCTCCCTCATTCTTTTATTTTCTTTTGCCTTGCTCCTTCATTTTATACTGTTCCTCTTTGACATCTTCATCTGTTTATGTGGGCCGTCCTTCTGATTTCTCTGGCCTTTCAATTAAAAGCCTGACCAGTGTGTCATTTATCTTTCATTTTACTATAAGAAGTGCACCCTAGTGGCTAAAGCACTGCCTTGTAAACCACAGAATTGCTGGTTTGGGCACATCCACTCATCGTGTGAGTCTGTCAGTGCTGGAATTTCAAAATAGCACATAAAGAATTGTACTGTGCTGCATATAAAGGTAATATATCAAAAAGAGTTTGTTTATATAGAACTGCTCATAGTGAACCCCAAAAGTGACTCCAGGCTGGCTCAGAAGTGTGTTTATTACTTGAGTATTAACAATACAGTACAGTTTTTTAACTGTCAGTAAACATTGTTTATTAGCTTGTTATTCTTGTGCAGTCGTCATCCCTTACTGAGCTTTGCAGGCCTGCAGATTCAAAATCGTTGCCAACAAGGAAAGAGCCAAGCAGTCAGGACATAATATGCAATTCAAATAGATTTTAAAAATATTATTATGATACACACCCCAAAATGTAAAACGTACAGACAGGCAATCAGTAGCAGCAGCTTCAATTTAGGCAAAATGATGAAAAAGATGCTTGAAATAAACAAGGTGATAGAAAATCAAAAAGTTAGTCAATGTACAAAAGTTGGGGTGCCTTGTTTATTACTTAAACAGCTGGAAAATGGTTACAAATAGGAAAAATAGCACTCTGAGTCTGCATTCAGTGGAAGAGCACAATATGAAAATAAATTGAGTTGAACTGAGTATGTCACTTAATGGATGCTTGTAAGTTTATTTTCAGCCTTTGTCATGGTGAGTCTACCACTCCCATCTGGGTTCCTAGACTCCCATTGTTGATCAGGTGCAGACTTTTATAGTTTAACCTTGTAATGATGGAACTAGGAGTGGGATTTGAAAATTCTTTGTTAGGAGAGGTAATTTCTTCCTCGTAGATGAAATGTTGCACTATGGATGTAAGATTCTATCCATTTCTTTGTGCCTTTCAAAACATTTCCTGTATGTGAAGATCAATGGTTAAATTCCAGACAGTTTTCTAATGGACAAAAATGCACAGTTGTTGAAAATTAATTACATTCATGCCTCATTAAAAACAATATTATAAATTACTTTATCCTCTAACGTACATTCTATAAACGTTTCTTTTTTGCATTTCTGTTCACATATTGTTCGAATAATAATAATAATATTCAAGTAAACCATAACTCATAAAATGTAGAATAAGTAGTGAGAACAACTTATGCTTGATGCTGCTGGGATTATTCTCTTTTTTGTTTATTGTATGATTCTCTTTGTTCTTGAGTTTTATTATATGCAGCTCTTTTTTGTTCATTTTCTTTTTTTCTTGTCATTCTTTTTCCATCACAATCTAAAATTGTACATACTTGAATAGATAATTTGCTTTTCTGCCTTGCCTGTGTTGAAGGGCGAGTTAGCACTGAGCATGTCACGGGGTGGTAGAGAGAGGGGATGTGTGCAGTAGGAGTAATGATTGGGTGAGCAGTGTGGAGGGGAGTGGTCAAGGATGAATAATGCAGACACGATGGGAAACATTTTTAATATAATAGAGATAAAATGTAGTCTGATCTCAATCTTAGTCACCATTACAGGCAAACACAACCTGACTACATTAATAACACACAAATAGTTGTATGTTTCATGTGTTTATAGAGCACATTGCATAACCACTCACAGTGCTAGCTGGACTAATTTTTCACCTCTTTCTGTTTAGCTGCAAGACATCTACTGGATTCACTTCCTCAGTGCCTATTGAGAGTTAATCCAATTAAAGCTTTTTTTAAGAAATACGATATACTAAAATCCTTGGGCAATGTATTTTACATTAATAATAATAAAGTAACACTTATAACAGAATGTTCAGCTAAACCCTATAGAGAAGAACAAAAAATAAAGCATTTGAAACTCATTACATTTCTAGTCATTAAAACTGTTTGCTAAACGATCTTTTTAACTACACATCATGTTTGACTCTGCAGAGTCTTCTGTTAACCTGACTAATTGCAAGAGTGTCACATTCTAAGTGATTATAAGGAGAGATGTACAGGATATTATTAGTATGAAATTCCTTAATGTACTGTACTAGATGACATAAGATAATTGACTGAACAGTCTGTATTCACCCTTGAGTGTTTGATATTTAAAATTAATTTAGACCAATTTGAGCAGATTTGTTTTCACTTTGACATTAAATAGAGTTTTTCTATGGATCAGTGTCAAAAAAGGCAAATTAAATCAACTTTGATTTAATGTTGTATAACAATAATATTTGAAAACTTACAAGGGATGAATACTTTTAGGCACTTTATACATCTACTGTATATGTCAGAAAAAAAAGATGGAGTACCCACATAGACGTTTCAGAAAAATGTTAACAGCATAAGGTGCTATCAAAGCCACTGCTTCTGCCGTGCCACTGCTGCTTATTTACTTGTAACGGAAGCTGGCGGATGTGTAGAAAAATTAGAGTTCTGTTTCATTTGGCTTAGTTGTGCAGCACTTAGGCACTGAATATTTTTTAAAACATTAGAACAATATAGATGAGAGCAGGCCATTCAGCTAAATCAGCCTTGCCAGTCCTATCCACTTAATTCTTCCTAAATAACATCAAGTCTGGTTTTGAAAGTTCCTAAAGACCTACCGAGTGCCACACTACTTATAACTTCTTTTCTTACAGAAAAATCCAAAACCTAAAAAGAAACGCTTTCCCTAATATACAACCATTAATTAGTGAATTTATTAGACAATTAAGAATATTAACAAAAATAATTAATTTTGTATAGCCTTCTTACCATTATCTTTACACCCAGAAAAATGAGCCAAAAACTTTGGAGTGTTTTCAACAAGAAAATATGTTATTACATGTAGCAGAAACATGTAAATACCAAAACATTAACATAAATACTGTAGGAAAGGTATGGTATAGCTAATGTCCTTTGCTGTACTAATGCAGATTTATCACACATCCTTCATGTGATATATTTTGAGACCGCAACCAAGGCACAGTCAAGCTTCTCAACTGGGGCAGTAGAAGTGTGTTTCTTTGTGCACTTTTTCACACCATGGACATGTCTATTGTGATATTGTTGCCTATAAACATTGACAGTTGCTGAATTGTAAGCAGTGCTTAGGTGGTTAATGTCTTTCTTCTCCTTCCACTTTTGCCTTTTTGCCACAGAGTTACTGCACTCTGCTGCAGTGTTACATGACTGAACTCACCAGGCATATCATGGAGGTTTGGTCGTACATTGCCATATGCATCAGTTTCACTATCCGTGTCAATGTCTGATAACTAGTTCACATTGCCATCACTATTGTTTGATTCAACTAATGCTTCAGTTTCAGTTTACTGTAAAACTGGCTTTACAGCTTCTCATTTACTTGCCATTGTGTGTTTTGTTTGAAGGGTGTTCCTCAATCATTAATATTAATGAGAATGCAAATAGAAAATGCATAGAAATATTCATGATGTTATTTTATCCTAAGTGTTATTTGGGTTTAACATTTTAAATCATAACCCAAGAGACACTTGGGCTTAACCATCTGTACATAGAATTGTACAGCTGAGAGTTAGAGACGCTCGTGGTTAAAGCCTAGCAGGTTAGAGCAGATGAAAGCTGAATAAATAATGACAAGAAATTAAAGGAAGAACTGGTGATAATGTTGACACCAAATTGCCAACAGAAGCAGTTAGAAGAAGAGAAGAGTCATAAATCAAGCAAGGAATTGTGTCCAGAAGACTATTAGAAAGATCATCAAACCCAAAATGTAACTAAAAAAATAATAGAAAATCATATAGCAAAGTCAGATTTTTAGATTTTTTATAAGAAAGAAGACATGCAAAGGTTTCTTTGGAATCCATTAAACTCAGATAGTTATGGTTCCATCATGCTGACCTTCAAACTTGTGCTCAAGACATACAGTGATTCCAAATATGGTAAATATTAGCAAATACAAAACTCTACTAAATAAGGATACTATTGATATTAATAAGGAGCCCAGACAAAAAATAAAATAAGGAAGAAAATAAGAAAATTAAGTAACCATTAAAGGATAAGATTAAAGAAAAGGTATTAAAAAAAAAAAACACACAAAAGTAAGGGGAAAACAAAATCGTAAGGCCCAAAATGAAAATACTTAAGCAAAATCTAAATTACACCAAGGTGATTACCCAAAAACACTAAAACAAGAATTCTCAAAACCATTACTGAACTATATGTTTTTCAATATGAAACAAAAAAAGACATCCTGAAAATTCAACAAACAGAATTTGGCTGAAAGGGGTTAGAAATACAGAGTTTTTAGAGTTCAACAAAATCTGCTTGAAAAGTGGAGGCCTAAAACTAAATGTCACAACAAGGACCTGCGAGGAAAACTAGATCTGATATGATCCATGGTTAACTCAGCAGGTAGGACTTAAAACTAACAAATGAATTACTGAAACTTAAACAATAAAATAAGAAATGGGGAAAATTAGCAGCAAACAAAGGAGTGAAGAGCAAAAAGAGAGGACAAAGGTGGTCGTAAAGGCAGGGCATGAGCAGGACCCTAATCAAGATACATTAGCAGAGTCATGTCATATACTGTAGCTTATATTGTTATCTTGAAGTCTTGTGAGGCAGGCCTTTTAGGTTGAATATCAGCAGCAGGATCCTTGCAAGGCCACCAGCACAATTTGAAATACTATGTTACATATTTTCTGTGTTTTGTTGAAATGCTTATTGAGAGCAGAAGCATTTATTAGCAATGGGAGTTTTTGGACTTAACAATGGTGACATCATACATTCCCACTTAAATCTGTTTATTTGCATTTCTGGATTGGTGTTTGGGAGCTAGATTAACTTCATTGTTGATTCACTGCTTGTTTTGTAGAAAATCCAACACATTTTATGCGCCCTGCTTTTTTCTGAAGGTGAAACAAAAGGAAGGACATTAGGTGTGTATTATATCTCTCCAAACATACCAAAAATCAAGAAATGCCATTTTTGGGTTAGCTGATTTTATTTGGGGGTTAATCAAATGTGTATTATTTTACTTTTCTCACTTGAAGGGCATTGTACCAGGAGAAACGGAGCTGAGAATATTTAATTACCTGGATAGGAGGCCAGCACTATGATGGAAGTGAACTAGCCGGCGGGACGAGGAAATAAATTTGTACCTAGTATGTATGGTTTAATGGATAGACTAAGAAAAGCTGAGGATCGGGAGTGATTTCATCCCCCATAGACTATGTGGCAGTGGTCCTTGTATACTAACCCAACTGGGACACCCTCAGGGATGCTTGGGAGTTGCAGTCTGGAAGTGTAACCCTGTCGTGATCCTTCAGAATTGATAAGAGACTATGTTGGGAGAGGACATCTCTACTTTGTCTATGGCCTGGAATGCTTCCTCGATGACACAATGTGATTGTGGAGGCATTCCTGGGACTGACGTAAAAGGAGTCCACTGCCTCACATCGAGGAGTCATTGTCAGGAGGCAACATTCAGCAGAAGATGGAAGGAGGAAGATGTCTTTGATTTATTTGTATACATGTGGATGATTTCTGGACATTTGAATGGAAAGTACCTTCTTAGAATAAATATCTTTTATTTTATTCTAAAAGAGTGTGGTGTACTGCTGTGTCTTGGATTTGGTACTCAGTGATTCCCCCTTGTGCTCACAGCATTCATGTGAAATTTTTCCATAAGAAGCAAATATTCCTCAAATTTCTAAAAAGACGTAAACACAGTGTTACAATGTGAAAGGGATTTTGGAAGTAGATGTTTGTCATTAATTTATTTGTTTCTCTGCTCTGTGTTAGTTGCAAAGATTTTAACCTTTGACATGTGCATGGCTTTTGTCTTTTTCTGAAATTTTGTTTGTTATAACTGGTATGACATAACACTTATTTTAAAATAGTTGCTCTAAGCTAATCCTCTTTTATTCCTACTGTTCATTTGGAAGTACACAGAAATAACATGCTCAGGCAACTGATGAGTTATTGAAATATGACTGTCAACATATTTTTAACCGTTTTTTGTAACACAATATGGGTTATTGTTACAAAGTGATAGAAAGAAGTCTGTGCTTTTGTTGCATTCATTATATGACATCTAAGACGGGATATACTGTCGGCACCATAAGATAGATCAGATAATTGCAGCTTTTGTTTTATACTCTGTGAAAGCTTTTCTTTAAATTAAGCACCGTGCCACTACTAAATGGGGTATTCTGGACACCTTGGTGGTCCGTAGCCCTCCAAGCACACAGTCAGCGATAGTGGTGAAGATATACAGACTATAACAGGAGGCATCAATTAGACTCTTTCTTGTCATTAAGTTCTCTTTGCTTGAATGTAAGTTCCTACTAAAGTACGGCTGGATTGTTCTTCCTGACATTCCTCTGTGAGTACAGCCCTCAGGGTAACCTCTAAAAGGAGGCAAATTCTTCTAAAATCCCACATGTTTCTCAACAAAAGGCCTGTCCTGAAAACTTCCTTAAAAGATCTCCATAAGCGTCTTCATGCTGATCTGTGTACCTGATACGCTTGTTGTGGTTATTTTTATAACCTTTTGGGAGGCAGTACGCCTGGTGAAAGCAAGTCTAGCAAAGGTCACATGAAGTATGCACAGTTGTTTGACTGGCCTGTACAAAATCTTTAGAAGCCTTTCTCTTTGGCGTCGGCTAATCTTAAAGTCACTCATGTATGGATTACAGATCTAGAGGTGTTGACTGCCTTTGTGAAAAATGTACCATGGTAGGTTCCTTATTTTAACAAGTGAATGGATAATTTATTTAGAGTTGTCAACCAGATGTGAACGTTAACACAACCTTTCTGAAGAATCCAAGATCTACGATATAAAAAAAATAATAATAAAAACAAACTTCCACCCACCTAGGCACCTCATCTTCAATTAAATGTATCTAAATACAGGGGAGAGGGGTGATTGTGCTGGGCAAGTGCAAGGCTAGAGTCAACACCCAGCAAGACACACACTCCCATTCTCTCAGACAATATTACAGCCACCAGGTAAATTAACACACAGGTCTTTGAAACGGGGGGAAAGCTCATAATATCCAGAAGAAAAAAAAAACTAACACAAGCACAAAGGAGAATATGTAAACTTCACGTAGAATGTGATTTGGCCAGAGTGGAATCCAAATACTCTGAAGAAGAGAAAGCAACAATAACCACTGTGCTACCATTGTAGTCACTGTGCATTGTAATATGTGTGTTTTGCACTGTTTTAGTTTTTTTAGCATGGAATTTTTCTTTATAGAAGTTTCAAACTGTTTTAAATTATTTAAGAAAAATGTAATTATATTTTCATTCCTTCTAGTGTTTATTTACATGATCCAGGTGATATGTCACGTGATTGTGATTTCTGCGTTCCTTACATTACAGGTAGTGCTAATATAAAGATGGCAGGAGGTCTGTCATCTCTTGGTTGGATAAAACAAACAAAGCTTTAGGGTAGTTAGATTTTGATCGAGAAAGACAAGTGCTAGGTTTTGTTTTAGGTTTTGATCTTTCCTTTTTGTGTCCTTGACTTCAGATTTTTTAGTTTTCCCTTGTGTCTTGTCTGCTTGGTTACTTTTCCTATTCCAGTTCTGACCTCATCAGCCCCCATTACGTTTTGAGTCTCACACGTGCATCTCCTGGTTGTTTTCTCTCATCTAACAAAAATCCCTGGAGACAAATGTCACATTGCAATCCTGCTGCACTTCAAGAAAAGAAACTTTCCTTCATAGAGTACCCTTTCATAACAACAGATGGAAACCCAAACCTCTCAGTGATTCCACATTTATATAATTGGAAAGGCAGGAAATGGCATCTCATCCAGAGCTGGTCTCTGCATTGTGCTAAACACTGTTGAGATAGTGTCTGATTCTCCATTAGGCAGTGTTGAAAAAAAAAAACAGGTATAGATGGATGGATTTCAAGTGAGTCACTCTGAAAACTGTGCAACTAAAATTTCCAAATACCAATTATTTTTATCTTTGCTTTTTCTTTCTTGTTTCTTGTGGGCTTGCTCTGTGGCACTTCCACCTGGGATAAACATTCTCAGAAGCCACCTTTGATACTAAAAAGGATTAAGGAGATCCTTCTGTTATGGGATTTGTAGAATTGAATCTTATAGAACATTTCATCATATGTGGTGTTGTAAGAGTGTGCTTGGAGAACATCTGTAAGGCTCAAACAAAATAAGCCTTGCTGTCCCAAGTGCCTAAGAGATTCCAGTTGCTAATATCTGCTTCTCTGTCACCCTCAGACTGGAATACAAGTCCCGAGATGGTCCTTACATCAATTCTAGTTTTGCACAAAGATCTCGCCTCTTCCGTCCCAGGAACCAAGGGCCCACATTCAACAAGCATGGTACCTCCCAGATTACCTTGAATCAAAGCGAAATTTTGTAGGAAATGGCTGTAACATTTTGTTTAAACTCTTTTCAGTGTCTTGATTTTCTTTATATGTAAATGGATTACCCAGCCGGTCCACAACACTTTATGATTATGATTACAGTAGATGTTAATAGCTGTAGAAAGTCCAGGATGACAGGGCACTCCTTTGACCTTGAAACTCTTACAGGTTTATTTTCTGCAGCACTCTCACTGCCTTGAGTTTTTGTTTTCCTTTCCTTACTTGTTAAAATGGACACTGACCATTCCCCATTCACAACTGCCTGAAACAAGTTATAAATTAATTTACCCTCACTTCTGTTTGGGATTGTTCTATTTTTACTTTTTATCAACTTTGTAACTGAAAGTTATATATAACATTTTTGAGCTACACTAGTTGTATGATAATGTGCTATAGAAATTGGTGTTGGTTGTATTGGCATCCCATCTTGCGTTCATACCATCCTGGTGTCTGATGATACCTGACAATAATTCTGACTCTCCTTAACTATGAAATAGAATAGGTTCATTATGTATGGATGGATAATTGAATTCCATGCACCGTACCCATAATGTTACAAAGATAAGTTAAGGCTCGCCATAACCCTGTAACAGAATAAATAGAATCGAAATATGGTTGGACAGAAGGATGAAAACAGTGAAGTATTACTCACTCCAAAATCTGCTGATCTAAGTTTCACTTCTGGCCATTTGCTGTGTGTGTGTAATTTGCGACTTCTTTTTTTTGTTTCATTATTATGGGTTCCTGAAATATTTACTTATTTGCCTGACGCCTTTATCCAAGGCAACTCACAACATTTATGATACAATTGGTTACATTTCTTTTGGTATTTCAATTGCAGCACAGGCAGGTCATGTGGCCTGTTTAGGGTCACACAGTGTCTGTAGCGGGATTTGAACCCACAACCTCAGGGTCCAAAGCCTTAACCACCACACTACACTAGCATGTTTGGATGAGATTAAAGCAGCATCTGTAGAAACCTTCATCTACGATATGTTCTTGCCTTTAGTATTCTCATATATTAATCTGTAATGTGACACAAAGTTAGAGTGGTGGCAAAGAGTATGATATGTTAGGTTAACTGCATGTCGTCTGCATACGAATAGACAGACATTAAGATTCTCAAGCGTAAAAAAAAATAAATCCAAATCCAGATAAGAATGAATGAAATAGGTGCTATTGACAAAACTGATATTATACTGGCTTCAGTGGACTGCATTGATACTTTTTCCTTTTTTATTTTGATTAAGATTTCATCAGCTATAGATATACAGTTACACCCATGAACTAATGTCCTTGTTTGTTTTATGAGGACAGCTGCACTCAGCCAGGGAGTGATAAAGTGCTAGAAAAGATAACATAGATCAACTGAAAGAAAATAAGTTGGACCAGTTAAAAAAAAGAAAACAATGGTATTGGGTATAATGACCACTTTTGTTCATAAAACAATTACTAATATTAAATTTCATGTTTAGTTGTAAATAAAGTTCACTGTGTTAACAGTCAGGTGCAAGACAAGAAGAAAATATGGACAGCATACCAGTCAATACACACTCATATTAACTCACTCGAGGCAAATTTAGGCCTACTATTCAATGTAACAAGGATGCCTTTGGACTTGCTAATTGATTATTTCTTGATGATAACATTAACATAATGTAGTGATCAACAGTTACCAGCGATAAAATTAGGACAGCAGTGATGTCTGCAGGCACTAGGACACGGGATGAAATCAAATGCCAGAATCCTCAGATTTGGCCTTGCAAAAACTAAGTCTGAGCAACCAAACAGGCATTAGGAGATCTATGTTTTTTTTTGTCAGTGATCTGGCACAGAGGGGGAATTACAGGAGCAGATTATGAACAATATGTGTTATTTTGAAGTTGTTGTTGGAGAGTAGCAGCACTAAGCTGTCAGAGAGTCTGGTGACATTGTGTGTGCAGCATGTAGGATTCTTAATCTGGAATGTCAAGGATGTTTTCTCCACTATAGTGACACGCTTTGGGTTAATAACACCAGATCTGTAAGGGCAAGTGTCTCCCAAGGCCATCAAACTGGTAAAGATTATTTGTTGATTTTAATAAAGAGCCCAAGTGGTTATATAGCCAATTCAGTTATTTTGGGTGCTTCCTTCCTTTATACATCACAGGGTTGATACAATAACATCACATTCTCAAACTCAATCAAATTCCAGGGTGCAGGTTTCTAAAGCCTGTCCTGGACATGAATGGTACAAGGTAGGAACCAGCCATAGAAGGGGTTCCTGCCCATCACTGGCCCATTTATACACAGATCAACATTCCCACAGAGCCAATAATCCTAACACACAGATGTATTTGGGATGTGGAAAGAAAAACTGTCACAAACACAGGAAGAACTTGCAAACTCCACACAGACAATGGCAACGCCTTGCACACAATCTCAGGATCCTGGATCCATGAAGTGGCAGCACTAACCACTGCACCAACATGCCAATCCTTTGTAATATTTAAACAGTGTAAAAAAATCAAATAAATGGGAGTAATTTAGACAGTCCTTTATATATTTCTTCTTTCTTGCATTGTCTCTTGATAGCCACAGTAAGTTACTTTCCACTTTATATTACTATAAAGGTTTAATTCTTAACTTGGCATTTTGTTATTTAAAGCAGAACTTTCCCTTACTTAGTGCTCAAATCCAGCAATTCAAAATTCATCCTGCGTCTTCCATGCTTTCAACATTGTGCTTGTTTTTTCCACTCAGATTTCAGCACAACATGATATATTTGTCCATAAAATCAATCAATACAGTTACTTTCAATCATCAGGTGGTAATTGTGCAACTGAGGAGAAAAATTAAACTGGGAAGGGAAATTATAGGGAGCTGGACATCAATACATTTACAGACGACTAGACGTACAATGCCTATAAAATGTATTCAACCCCTTAGAAGATTTGACTTTTTATTTTTATACAGTACAGCCACAGGGGATGCACAAACCAGTGTGTTTCTTCGTGCCAGCCCCAATCCTGGATAAATGGGAGGGTTACGTCAGGATGGGCATCCAGTGTAAACTTTTGTCAAATCAATATGCTGAGAACAATACATATTTCCATACCGGATCGGTCGAGCCCCGGGTTAACAATGACCGCCACCAGTAGTGTTAGCCAACAGGGTGCTGGCGGAAATTGCGCTACTGTTGGCCAAAGAAGAAGAAGGGGAAGAAGAGGGGGGAGACGTGCCCGGAGGCAGGAGGAGAGGAGGAAAGTATACAGAGTGGAACTGAGGGTAGGAACTTTGAATGTTGGCAGTATGACTGGTAAGGAGACAGAGTTAGCAGATATGATGGAGAGAAGGAAGGTTGATATATTGTGCATGCAAGAGACTAAATGGAAGAGGAGTAAGTCCAGGTGGATTGGAGGTGAATTCAAATTGTTCTATCATGGTGTGGATGGGAGGAGAAATGGGGTACGAGTTATTCTGAAGGAACAGTAGGTCAAGAGTGTTTTGGAGGTGAAAAGAGTGTCAGGCAGAATAATGATTATGAAGCTGGAAATCGGAGGTGTGATGATGAATGCTGTTAGTGTATATGCACCGCAAGTTGGGAGTGCAGTGGGTGAGAAAGAAGATTTTTGAAGTAAATTGGATGAAGTGATGTACAGTGTACCCAAGGGACAGAAAGTGGCGATTGGAGCAGATTTCAATGGGCATGTTGGTGAAGAAAACAGAGGAGACGAGGAGGTGATGGGTAGGTATGGGGTCAAGGAGAGGAATGAAGAAGGTCAGAGGATAGTGGATTTTGCCAAAAGGATAGACATGGCTGTGATGAATACGTATTTTAAGAAGAGGGAGGAACATAGGGTTACATACATGAATGGAGGAAGATGCACACAGGTAGATTATATCCTATGCAGAAGAGTTTATTTGAAGGAGATTGAAGACTGCAAAGTGGTGGCAGGGGAAAGTGTAGTTAAGCAGCATAGGATGGTGGTCTGTAGGATGATGTTGGAGATCAAGAAGAGGAAGAGAGTTAAGGCAGAGCCAAGGATCAAATGGTGGAAGTTGAAAAGGGAAGACTGCAAGGTTGAGTTTAAAAGGAAACCTGGTGGTGGAATGAGGAAATACAGGAGAGTATACAGAGAAAGAGGATGACAAAGAAGAAGTGGGATAGTCAGAGAGATGCAGAAAGTAGACAAGAGTACAAGGAGATAAGGCACAAGTTGAAGAGAGAGGTGGCGAAGACTAAAGAAAAGGCATATGATGAGTTGTATGACAGGTTGGACACCAAGGAGGGAGAAAAGGACCTGTACCGATTGGCTAGACAGAGGGACCAAGCTGGGAAAGATGTGCAGCAGGTTAGGGTGATAAAGGATAAAGATGGAAACGTACTCACAAGCGAGGAGAGTGTGTTGAGCAGATGGAAAGAGTACTTTGAGAGGCTGATGAATGAAGAGAACGAGAGAGAGAAGAGGTTAGATGATGTGGAGATAGTGAATCAGGAAGTGCAACAGATTAGCAAGGAGGAAATAAGGACAGCTATGAAGAAGATGAAAAATGGAAAGACTGTTGGTCCAGATGACATACCTATGGAAGCATGGAGGTGTTTAGGAGAAATGGCAGTGGCATTTTTAACCAGATTGTTTAATGGAATCTTGGAAAGTGAGAGGATGCCTGAAGAGTGGAGAAGAAGTGTACTGGTGCTGATATTTAAGAATAAGGGGGATGTGCAGGACTGCAGTAACTTTGGGGAATAAAATTGATGAGCCACAGCATGAAGTTATGGGAAAGAGTAGTAGAAGCTAGATTAAGAAGTGAGGAGATGATTAGTGAGCAGCAGTATGGTTTCATGCTAAGAAAGAGCACCACAGATGCAATGTTTGCTCTAAAGTTGTTGATGGAGAAGTTTAGAGAAGGCCAGAAGGAGTTGCATTGCGTCTTTGTGGACCTGGAGAAAGCATATGACAGGGTGCCTCAAGAGAAGCTGTGGTATTGTATGAGGAAGTCGGGAGTAGCAGAGAAGTACGTAACAGTTGTACAGGATATGTACGAGGGAAGTGTGACAGTGGTGAGGTCTGCGGTAAGAGTGACAGATGCATTCAAGTTGGAGGTGGGATTACATCAGGGATCGGCTCTGAGCCCTTTCTTATTTGCAAAGGTGATGGACAGGTTGACAGATGAGACTAGACAGGAGACCCTGTGTACTATGATGTTTGCTGATGACATTGTGATCTGTAGCAATAGTAGGGAGCAGGTTGTGGAGACCCTGGAGAGGTGGAGATATGCTCTAGAGAGGAGAGGAATGAAGGTCAGTAGGAACAAGACAGAATACATGTGTGTAAATGAGAGAGAGGTCAGTGGAATGGTGAGGATGCAAGGAGTAGAGTTGGCGAAGGTGGATGAGTTTAAATACTAGGGATCAACAGTACAGAGTAATGGGGTTTGTGGAAGAGAGGTGAAAAAGAGAGTGTAGGCAGGGTGGAATGGGTGGAGAAGAGTGTCAGGAGTAATTTGTGACAGACTGGTATCAGCAAGAGTGAAAGGGGACGGTAGTGAGACCAGCTATGTGATATGGGTTGGAGATGGTGGCACTGACCAGAAAGCAGGAGACAGAACTGGAGGTGGCAGAGTTAAAGAAGCTAAGATTTGCATTGGGTGTGACGAGGATGAACAGGATTAGAAATGAGTACATTAGAGGGTCAGCTCAAGTTGGACAGTTGGGAGACAAAGTCAGAGAGGCGACATTGCATTGGTTTGGACATATGCAGAGGAGAGATGCTGGGTATATTGGGAGAAGGGTGCTAAGGATAGAGCTGCCAGGGAAGAGGAAAAAAGGAAGGCCTAAGCGAAGGTTTATGGATGTGGTGAGAGAGGAAATGCAGGTGATGGGTGCAACAGAACAAGATGCAGAGGACAGAAAGATATGGAAGAAGATGATCCACTGTGGCAACCCCTAACGGGAGCAGCCGAAAGAAGAAGATTGAATCACAGTGGCGTTTTTAACATTGGTCAACAGAAAAGACTTCTTAATATCAAAGTGGCTGTTTTGAATAAAGATCAATATATAAAAATAAGCTTGTCTTAATTAAAACTGATGACATATTGCTGTAATAAATTGTAGGGTTTCCTTTTAACAATACAACTAGAACCTATGCTTTGGTTTCTCTAATTTTTCTGCTTTTTCTGTTTGCTGCAAGACATCTACTGGATTCATTTCCTCACTGTCTATTGAGAGTTCATCCAATTATGGTTTTTTTAGGAAAAACAATATTCCAACTTTCTTGGGCAATGCACTGCACATTAATAAAGTATTACTTAATAAAAGATAATGTACTATACAGTTACACTCATTAGATATAAACAAAAGACAACCCATTTGAAACTAATTACATTTACTGTACAGTCAATATAAAATTACTTGTTACATGATCTTTCTAACCACACATCAAGTTTGACTCTGCAGAAGAGAGTCCTGTGTTAACCTGACTGATAGCAAAATGGTGCAATTCTAAATGACAAGGAGAACTGTACAGTGTATGACTAGTATGAAAGTTTTAAACATACTTACATTAGGTAACAAACTGAGGAGTTTGCTTCCAGATTTTTATAGTGTCTATAACTAGAATTCACCCCATTATTACATTTTATATTTTATCAACATACAATGTTGATCCGCAGTGGGTTTAATTTGGCTTCTTCAACACTGGTGTACAGAGAAGACTAATTAATGTCAAATTGAAAATAGATCTCTGAAAATAATAAAATATAAAATAATGACACATAAAGTACAAAGAATAATTGATTACTTCAGTATTCGTCCCGTTCAAGTCAGTATTTACTGTAGTAGATGTGTCTTTGGCAGCCATGACAGATATCAGCCTTGAGTCTGTGTGTACTGGTCTTTCTCTATCAGCTGTTCATATCTGGACACTGCCATTCTTCCCCATTCTTCTCTGCAAAATTACTCAGGTTCTGTCAGGTTTCAAGTCCAGCCACACATTCTCAAATGGATTAAGATCTGAACTCTGATTCGGCCACTCATGGACATTAACATTATTGTTTTTAAGACATTCCTGAGTAGCTCTGGTATTATGCTTGGGGTTGTTGTCTTTCTAGAAAGCAAATCTTCTTTCAAGCCATAAGTACCCTGCAGACTGAATCAGGTTTTCCACCAGGATTTCCCTGTATTTTGGTGTGTTGATTTGATCCTCTACTCTCACAGGCCTTGCAGGGCCTACTGAAGAGAAGCCTTCTCATAGCCACCACCATGGTCCCCATATTAATTAGACTGCTCCATTTTATTGTGTGTTCATGTATGTAAATGTTGTGCGGAATAAATTATTTCTGTCATGGCATTATTGGTGTAAACTTGTGTCAGTGTTCTGTAAAAAGTACTATACAAAAGCAAGCTGAAAATGAAGTAGAGGACACAAGAGAACACCTGAGCACTTCACCATTTTTATTTAGAAGTTATTTAGTCTGCCATTAAAAACACTTGTCAAATATTAACATACAGGGTGAGACAAAATTATGTTAACAATTGAATGGCGGAAACAATTTATTCACAAAACATGCTTCATATGTGCATGATGATTTACATGAATGTCTCAACCTGTTTGCCATCATGTTCAACACATGTACCATATGAGGCACATAAATTGCCCACAAAAAAAAAGTATATACATAGCAATACCATTAGTGTTAACATAATTTTGACTCACCCTGTATTTATACTAACATTTATATATTTAGCAGACACCTCAAAGTAACTTCCACATCATAAATGCATGTAGACAAATACAGACTAATTATACAAGTGCCAATACTGATTACTCAAATTACACAACTAGTGTACACAAATAGCACCAAGTTAGTGGTGGTTCTTAATTTTGTTGTTAGTAAATGACGAAGATGAAGAGGTTTTATACAATAGCAAGTTTTAGTCCAAGTCCAAGCATGGGTTTGTTTCAAAGTATTCAAGGCTACAATAAAATTCATACTTGTATGTCTCCAACAGATTAGTGACAGTACAACAATGAATAATGAATAAAACTTCATTCTTCTAGAGAAAACCACTCTGATGTGTGCCTTAGCCTGCTGAATAACTTTTCTAAGTCATAGCACAATAAACTAAAACCAGCAAACCCATAATCTCTTCTTTGGCTTTTAGTCTTTTTTTTCTCTCTATCATGTAATTTGTCGATATGAAGACTCACATTTGTGTGTCAATGGCACAGTGGCAATGCTGCTGCCTCACAGTAAGGAAACCCGGATTCGCTTTCCAGGTCCTTTCTTCATGGAGTCTATGTGTTCTCCCTGTGTCTGCGTGGGTTTTCTCCCAATGTCCAAGGACATGTATGTCTGGTGAACTGGTAACGCTGAATTGGCCCTAGTGGCTGGTGTGGGTGTGTTCACCTTGCGATGGACTGAATTTAAGCAGGTTTAAAATGACATGACATTTGTGTGTGTGAGTCTGAAGTGGCACCTCATTTCACCTGTTTTGTTTGGTTTAGTCATTTAATTGTTTATTCTGGCACCTAGCTCCATTAAAGCACACCTGCCTTTTGCTTTCATTTCACATATATTGCCAAACAACAGCAAGGTGTCTGACTCTGAAAAATCAAAAGTTAAATCCCCTCCTGTTCTGCTTGTAGGTTGTGTGGTGTGATTGGGAGGAACGGCCTTCCCGATCTAAACTTGAGTGGTGTTCAGTTGTTGGACTTCTGTGCTGGTCATGGATTGTTCATAACGAACACCATGTTCGAGCATAAGGGTGTCCATAAGTGCACTTGGCGCCAGGATGTCTGAGGTCGCAGCTCAATGATCGACTTTGTAATCGTGTTATCATATCTGCAACCTTATGTCTTGGACACTCAGGTGAAGAGAGGGGCTGAGCTGTCAACTGATCACCACCTGGCGGTAAGTTGGATCAGGTGGCGGGAGAGGCTGCCAGACAGACCATGCAGACCCAAACGTATAATGAAGGTCTGCTAAGAACATCTGGCAGAGGAACCAGTCAGAAAGATCTTTAACTGCCACCTCTAGCAGAACTTCAACTTCATTCTCAGGGAGGCGAAGGACATTGAGTCTGAATGGGCCATGTTCCAAGCCTCCATTGTCAAAGTAGCAGAACGGAGCTGTGGCCGCAAGGTTGTCGGTGCCTCTTGTGGCGGCAATCCACGAACGTGGTGGTGGACACCTAAGGTTCGAGAGGCTGTCAAGTTGAAGAAAGAGTCCTATCGGGTCTGGTTGACCACTGGGACTCCAGAGGCAGCTAAGGGGTACCGGCAGGCCAAGCATGTGGCGGCATCGGCTGTTGCAGAGGCAAAAACTCGAGCATGGGAGGAGTTTGGGGAAGCCATGGAAAACAACTTTTGGTCGGCACCGAGAAGGTTCTGGCAAACCGTCAAGTGCCTCAGGAGGGGAAAGCAGTGCTCCATCAACACTGTGTACAGTGGAAATAGGGCCCTGCTGACTTTAACTGCAGACTTTATTGACCGGTGGAAGGAATACTTCAAGGATCTTCTCAATCCCACCAGCATGTCTTCCTTAGAGGAAGCAGAGCTAGAGGACTCCAGGGGGGTCCTGTCCATATCAGGGGTCGAGGTCACTGAGGTAGTCTCTGCAACATCGCATGGACATCGGGGGCAGTGCCTCTGGATTGGCAAACCGGGGTAATGGTCCCCCTTTTTAAGAAGGGTGACTGGAGGATGTGCTCCAACTATAGGGGGATCACACTCCTCAGCCTTCCCGGTAAGGTCTATTCAGGGGTGCCGGTAATAAGTCAAACTCGTTTCCTGTTGAGGTTGGACTCCGCCAGGGCTACCCTTTTTCACTGATTCTGTTCATAAGTTTTATGGACAGAAATTCTAGGTGCAGCCAAGGAGCAGAGGGGGTCTGGTTCAGTGACCTCAGAATCTCGTCTCTGCTATTTGCGGATGACGTGGTTCTGTTGGCTTCATCGAACAGTAACCTCCAGCTCTTACTGGAGCGGTTCGCAGCCCAGTGTGAAGCTGCGGGATGAGAGGCCGAGGCCATGGTTCTCTGCCGGAAAAGGGTGGAATGCTTTCTCCAGGTTGGGAACACATTACTGCCTCAAGTGGAGGAGTTCAAGTATCTCGGGGTCTTGTTCACGAGTGAGGGAAGAATGGAGCGGGAGGTTGACAGACGGATCGGTGCGGCATCCGCAATAATGCGGGCTCTGCAACGGTCCATCGTGGTGAAGAGAGAGTTGAGCCAAAAGGCGAGGCTGTCGATTTACCAGTCAATCTACATTCCAACCCCCACCTATGGCCACGAGCTTTGGGTAGTGACCGAAAGAGCAAGATCGCAGATACAAGCCGCTGAAATAAGTTTTCTCCGCAGGGTGGCTGGACTTTCCTTTATAGATAGGGTGAGGAGTTCAATTATCTGGAAGAGACTCTGAGTAGAGTCGCTGCTCCTCTGCATTGAAAGGAGTCAGTTGACGTGGTTCGGGCAACTGGTCAGGATGCCCCTGGATGCCTCCCTGGGGGGGGTGTTCCAGGCATGTCCCGGCTGGCCTTGGAACACCTCGGGGTCCCCCCAGAGGACCTGGAGGAGGTGGCCATTGAGAGGGAGGTCTGAGCTTCCTGCTTAGGCTACTGCCCCCGTGACCCGACCTCGGATAAGTGGTGGACAATGGATGGATGGATGAATGACCTGGATTTTTCAGAAATTCAATATGTGGACATGTGCATATAGATACGAGGTGAGACACAAAAATAACTGGATTGGTAAAAAAATATATATTACTTGCTGAATTACAGCATTCTAAACATTGTCACCTTCTATATACTCCCCCTCCCGATCTCTATATCGCTCCATACGTATCTTCCATTGATTGAAACAGTGCTGGAAGTTTCTTGCTCGAGTCTTTTCAACAGTCTTGCCATTTTTGTCTTCACTTCATCCATTGAAGAAAAATGTGTTCCCTTCAGGTCACTTTTGATTTTCGGGAACAAGTAAAAATCACAGGGAACTAAATCACGCAAATAGGGAAGATGATCGAGGACAGGAATGTTTTTGTCAGTCAAAAACTGCTTTATGGAAAAAGCAGTACGATCATTTCGAACAATCTGATTCATCCGTCCAAAACGAACGTGGGCGACCTGGCCATTGAATGTCTTCCACATTTTCTTGTCCTTCCTTGAAATGTTTGTGCCACTCAAAAACTTGTGAGACAAACTGTTATCACCGTACACTGTTTTTATAATTTCATAAGTTTCTGTGGCTGGTTTGTTTAATTTTGCGAGAAATTTGATGTTGATTCGCTGTTCGATTTTTTCACCAGATATTATGGTGGCAACTTGTGTAGCGATTGTTCTGCACATACTGACTGGGCTATTCACAGGATATACCTAGCTAGCTGGCAGTTTGAGAGGGTGTGTAGGAGGGGATATAGTTCTATGATTCACGTCCGGCTGACCTCCAGACGATTTTCCAGGAAAGACCCAAGCCCTGTCCGGTTATTTTTGTGTCTCACCTCATATGTCTTTCATAACTGTTACAGATCTCTGAAACAAATGCATACAGCAACAGAAGTACAATATAAGACAATAGAGTGAAAACATATAATGCAATAAATATCATGCTAAAATAACTGGCTAGAATGAAGGTAGGATGTCAGAAGGAAGCGTTGAATTGTCTAATGGTAGCTGGCAGAAAAGATTCCCACTGGCTTCTTATTACACTGTGGTGGAATGAGTCTGTTGCTATAAGTACTCCCAGAAAGCCTAATTATAAAGTAAAATAAAATAATTCTAACCTTGAATGTTGTAAAATATTTTTCTGCTATCAGAATATTTTCATTAATTTGAAAATGTTATTTTTGTTTTGGTTGGGAGGCAGGACATTTGGATTAGGACTTCATTTTAGTGCCCTTTAAGTTTGAGCCATGGGTGCTCTGAGTACCACAGTAGGGTGAAACACTGGATAAAACCAATTACCAAGGGTAAAACAGAAAGGACAAATCCCAGAAGGTTGGAAAGATTGGGTATTCTGTGCATTTAAAAATTTGGCATGCTGCTGTTCTAATGTGATAAATTAGCTACTCTACAGTAAATTGTGAAAGCTGTATACGAACCTCTAACTCTGTATGGGTGAACGTTTATGCATTTGTGATTTAAATAAATAAATAAATATGTGGCTCACAAATGTGTAATTCCCAGATGGATTATTCTTTATACTGATAGATCAGCCAAAACTGTTTTGCAACCATTGATGAGAGCAACGAAACCTGGAATGAAACGTGAGACTTAGATGCAGCTGGAAAAACTGAAGGCAATGAAATGAAAACAGAAATAACTGATCACTGTGACTCAACCAATGAAGGGCTAAAGCAGCATCGGGACCGTGATGTGTTGTAGGGATGCTGAGAAGCCAAGTTTAATATTTATTTCTCCTTGTGTCTGCACATGAATGCACCTCTTATCATCACACATCATTAAAGTCAAACTGTGCTCCTGAAACTTTAACTCTAGTGAGATCCACAGTACTGCACTCTAGCATTTCACTCAGACAAAGACACATAAAAAGTATTTTAATCAGACCTGAAACTTCTGTACTACTTAAAACTCTATCTGTGCTCCAGGTAAGCTGTTAATAACAGCACTTATTCCAATTGCATTCATTCTCTCTGCCTACAATTCGTCCTCAACTGACCCAGCATATTAAATTCTTTGCCAGCATCAAGCTGTGTGGTGGAGCTGAAAGTCATCTTGAGTTGTGGGACGCTGTCAAAATACTGAACGCCACTGACAGACTCAAACAAATGTAATTTATTTTTGTAATGTCTGCCTTTCTTCCTTCCGTTTCTTTATGCTCAGTTTCAGCTCTTACTTTTTTCTGCCAGATAAAGGCGTGAATCTCAGAAAAGCTTTTGTGAAATTCACAGTGTTTAGCACCTAGTCCTGTACTGTCCTCATCTAAAAAGTCCAATAGGTCACCCTGCTTGCTCTGCTTCACAAGACGTTGAAAGGTCTAAATTAATTTATGAGTAGTTTTGACAGAACTAAGCCTATTGTCTCACAGCTCCAAATTCCTATGTTTAGATCCTTGCCTGGTTACTGCTGGCACCTTAGCACATTTTCCTCATATCTGTCCGGGCTTTTCTGATGAAATTCTGTTTCCTCCTGCATTCTAAAATTATATATGTTTGGTTAGGAGTGTATGCGTATGTCTGTGATACTCCAGATTGCCTGTCACAAGGTATCACCCATTTCCTGAAACACTGATACTCATCACTCAGAGACAGACTACTGCAATGAGGACATAAAACATCAAAACTGGTACCCAAGGACTGGTTCCTGCCTTGTGCCTTATTTTGGCCCCTGTGATATTGATGTTACAAATCTTGGTGTCAAGTTAGACTCCCATCTGACATTTGAGGCACATGTCCATCACCTTTGTAAAATTGCATTCTTTCATCTCCGAAACATTGCCAAACTCCGTCCCTACTTCTCCCTCTGTGATGCTGAAAAACTGGTTCATGCCTTTGTTTCATCCAGGCTGGAGTATTGTAATGCACTCCTCATCAGGATCCCCAGCAAAAGCTTTCAAAAGCTGCAATAAATTCAAAATAGTGCTACAAGAGTCCTAATGAGGGTGCGGAAATATGAACACATTTCACCAATCCTTCGGTCACTTCATTGGCTCCCTATCCACCTCCGTATTGAATACAAACTCTGTCTGCTCACTTACCAGTGTATCCATGGAAATGCTCCACAATATCTGAAGGAACTCCTAATACTACAATCCACTGCAAGAAACCTCCGGCTTCGCCCCCCTGTGATAAAACTTAATACAATGGGTGACCAAGCCTTTGCAGCCGCTGCTGCACTGCTCTGGAATGGCCTACCAGAGAGCCTAAGAACACAGCAGATTGTGGGCTGTTTTAAAAAACAGCTAAAGACTTTTCTATTTAGGAAAGCATATTAACAAAAATTCTAAAATTATTGTTGTTTTATCTCTGTTTTTATCTTGCTTTGTCTTTGTTTAAACTTTTTATGTAGCACTTTGAGATTTACTGCTAATGTAAAGTGCCCTATAAACAAAATGTATTATTATTATTATTATTATTATTATTATTATTATGATAATAGACCGAGTGAACTCAAAATGTAAAGATAAACATGATGGCCATAAAATATTAAATGTCCAATCCTATCTATTTTTGAATTGTACTTCTTAAACAAAGTGTCACAAAGAACATATTTTATTCAACAGCAGAATGTAATAGTGGAGTAAACTCAATGCAAAATCATAACATTACATACTCTTTGCTGGCGTAGACCAAATAATTCATACCAAATTGAACTTGCAGTCAAACTCAGTGATTCAAGTCACAACAAATTAGGCAAAACAAATGATATATCACATCCAGTAAAGAGTAAAGGTATTTAGTTGCTGTCTTGAAGCATTTTCATGCATTAATTCCGTATGTGTCTTCCCGTCAATTGGTATTTAAATAAAGACCTCTAGTGGAAAAAAAAAAATCATGGCACTCATTTCCTGTATGAGTAGACTTTGTTGAGCTGTCAGACTGGTGCTGTTCTGGTAGTATGATGCCTATTTTTCCCAGCTATGATGAAAATCTTGGTGATAACAATCCTAAAGCTCCAACAGAGGCAGAAATGAAAGTTAAAACTCCACGTCACTTAGTGTATGCATATCCATAACCTCCTCCACAGGAACAGAATTAAGCAACCATAAAGGGTAGTTGCTAAGTAATGGTTGGGTCTTCTGATTATTTTATGTTGTGTATTATTATTTAGGATTTTTTGTTTTTTAGGACACTGTTTCAGTTTTGTTTCATTATTGTTAGAAATTATTTGCCTCTTTTCCAGACTCTATTTTATTTTTTATGGTGCTGCCACTTCATAATATTGTTTATTAAAGCATCACTATAATAACAGGGTGGGAGGCCAGCAGTCAGCAGTGTGACAGTATAAAGGTTGTACTGGTCACTTCATCTTTAACTGAGTTTGACAGACAACCCCTGTGACACTTAACGCTCTGTTTTCTATGTTAGTTTTCTCAGGTATTCAATTATATAGTAATGTTAATTTGATAACAATGTAGGGCTTGTTTTGGGTTAATGAAAGACTAGCTTGATTTCTTGGTTTAAGAAACTAGCATGTTTGCTAAATTTTGTCTTCTGATCCTTGATTCATATTATTTCTGCTAATTTTACCAGAACACAGAGGAGGGAGAGCAGATTTCTGTGCTGTGGAATTTCCTTTTGAAAAAACACAGCAATGTGCACAGTGGGACATTGTGGGGTGTCAGGTCAGGTCAGGTTGGGGGAGCATGCCTTGGTACAGTGTGTTGCCACTCCCACCGCACGATGAAACAGCTCAGGATCCTGGTTTGAAACCCCCCAGGCAGACACATGGTCCAGTCCCACTCTCCAGAAATGACCATCTATCTGCCGCAGCCAGGTGTTACGTGGGCGTCCCCTTGGCCTGGTCCAGCCATTTGTGTCCTCAACAATGAGGATCCTGCAGAGCTGGATCACCCTCTGGGAATCGCACCACATGACTGTAGTGCTGTAACTGACGCTTCCTCACAATGAAGATAATGTGCCCCATTCGGGACTCTTTGAGCAGCTGCTCTTTCTATACAAAGCCAAACCAGTGGTACCCAAGGATTCTCTGAAGAGACACAGTACCGAAGGAATCCAGTCTTCGTCTCAGGTCACTGAATAGCGTCCATGTCTCGCAACCATATAGTAAAAGAGGAAGCACCAGGACTCTAAAGACTTGGACCTTCGTCCTTCAGCATAGGTATTGGGAGCGCCACATACCCTTTTCCAGCGACTTCATGACCCCCCATGCTCTCCCAGTTCGTCTACTGAACTCATAAGAAGAGTGACCAGAGGCATGAATGTCACTGCCGAGGGTAAGTAAACATCTCAACAAGGTCAACACTCTCTCTGCAGACAAAAACTAGGGTGGAGAGGTGGCTCTAAGGCTAAGGATCTGCTCTGGTATCCCGAAGGTTGTCGGTTCGAGTCACTGCCAAAGAGATCCTACTCTGCTGGGCCCTTGAGCAAGGCCCTTAACCTTCAATTGCTTCAGGGGTGCTGTACAATGGCTGACCCTGTGCTCTGACCCCAAGGGATATGTGAAAACTAACAAATTCCTAATACAAGAAATTGTATAAAGTGAAATAAAGAACAAAAAAAAAACACACTGTTATATTTGTGTAAAAAATATGCAGCATGTCATGGTTTTTAAAAATTGTGGTATGCTCCTCTATGGCGATGAGGAAGTATGAATGAGCCTTTAGGGAGTATTATTTGTTGTTTGGCAACCCAAAAATAAACTTTAAAATGCCCCCAAAATTATTTTTAATCAGTCTTGCAAATCTTATCATTAATTGTAGACGAATCAAAGCTTGTCTGTTCCACACGTCATTAGTGTGGTCTCTTTGTCGACTCAGGTGGAGGCTGGCTTGCTTTCTCTTCTGGCTCTGGTTTCTTTCACTGCCCCCAAATTTGCCTGCCACTTTTTCCATTCACTTTTTGCCCTCAGTATTTGGGGAGCCAATTATCCTGAGAATTTGTGCCTTCGTCTTCTCAAATCTATCCTGAACTTGTATCAGAAGGACAAACTCAGTTTAAACCAGTTTAGTGTAATGTAGTGGTTATGGCTTTGGACTGGGTTGTGGGTTCAAAACGTGCTACTGACAGTAAGACCATGAGCAAGTCACTCTACATGCCTGTGCTGTAAATGAAAAACAAAAGAAATGTATCCAGTCATATCTCAAATGTTGTAAGTCACCTTGGATAAAGGCATCAGCCAAATCTGATAACAAAATGTCACTTGGAGTTTACTTACATGCTTGTCCTGTAAATGACTTCCTGTGCCAGGAGTGGAGCTAAAAAGATTTCAGACCACATAGCTACAGTATCCCCTGATGGCCCAAACAACCACTGCATTCCAGACACTGGAATAGTTTTAAAGTACACCAAGAACCCATGCGAGCCTTAGTTGCCCTTATTTTATAGAAGATGTCCCCTATTTCTAAGGTTTTCACACAGTTTTCATTTTGCTATGTTAGCCTAAGCTCATTTACTCTCTGCCTTTTAATTTAAAAAAAATAAGTTATGGTATTTTGGTTTGTGCTAGTGTCTTTTGAGAATGTTTCATTATTGTTAATTGTTAGTTCTTTTGTGGGTTTGACTTAGTTTTGCTTTCTGTTCCCTACCCAAATTAATTGGGGTTTCTTATTTGAGTTCTTTATTCTTATGTTTCTGGTTTAATTTTTTCTAGTTTTGTTTAGTTGAGGTGTCTTTAAAATTATGTAAATTTGGCTAATTAACATATGCACTATTTAAATCAAGCACTGAACTTATTTCTTTGTTAAGTTTAAATATTAAATAATATTATTGAAACCTTTAAGAATCTTGTTTAAGTTTGTGAGAGGTTTTGCTTTTGGCTTTTCTGTTGTGTGTAAAAATCATTACACCTATCTGTCCCTAGTCAGAATTATCTGATGCAATAATGCAGATTTCCTCCAGGTATGTATGGACCACTTGATTATTGGTATAACTCTGAAGAATTTCTTGGTTTCTGGGAAAACCTTTGCATAGCAGTTATAGGGCCTACTGCCCTTAGATTGACATCCTGTCGGGCTAGTTATTATTAACCGACATAAAACGTCAGCCTTTTAACTATGAGCCTTATCCGACCTTAATTTTATTTTGACCCTTTGTGTGTTTACTCTTCTTGTATTGCTTGATTTTTCACTTATTGCCTATTAATTGACCTTGATTTTTGCCTGTCATCTGGGTTTTGGTCGCTTTGGTATATTTTTATTTTGTTTTGTTTTACCTTTTGCCCACATCTCCTGGTTTACTCATGAAATTACTTATCGGTTTTCCTGTCAAGTCAGGACAGTTATGGGGTATTTCTATTCCCTGGCCAGAGACATCAACCTAACACTCCACAATTACAGAGGATGTGTTTTCCTTCCTGTGATTAAACACTTTTTCCCTCTCATACTCCCTCCTTCTCTCCTCAAGTTCTGACCACATATAGTATAATCCCTCAAAAGAAGATGGTGTGACTCACCAGATGATACACATTCTGCAGAATGGAAAAAACAAACAATAAAAAATAATAAAATATAAATTTTACCCAGATAGAAATAATCCCATCCTAAATAGCATCAGAATTTGAAGAATACAACAGCTTCCTTGAAATGGCCCTCAAAGTTTTTTCCTTAGTCTGCTTCTCTTCAAGGCACCTTTATATTCAGCATCTGGTCAATCTTCAGCATCAGGTTGTTTTTGTAGTTTTTCAATGAACTGTATGCTTTATTTTTTGCCGGGGGTTATGCACTAATGACATAATCGGAGTCTGTCAGAAAACTACCGTAGCTTGCATGCTTCATTTATCTTCACTATATGCATCCAACTGTGGGCCTTCATTGTCTGAACCTTGTAATATAATGAGAATGTGAACAAGAAATTATAGCAGTTCAGTGAAGAAAACTTTTAAGAATTCTTTTGGGGTAATTTTATTTTTGGTTTGGTCTATTTGCTTTTGGTGTTTTGTTTGAAGGAAATAAATCTGTTTTTCATTTTTATGACTACAAGCTACTCAGCATTTCAGAATTTTAGCTACATCCATTCACTGCTCAATAAACTCTGATAATGTTTTGTGGATGTTCCCTACTTTTTTTTTTTTTACTATTAAAGCTTTTTCTACATGTATTTCTTGGTATTTTATCATCATTTTAGGATTTTGATTATTATATTGGGTGCTTATTTGGGCACTTCCTTTATATTTTTATACTTATATTTTTTATTTACTGACAGCTGTTGCCATTCATTTATATGTTTCTCTAGTAAGAAGCCAGAGGTGCATGGAATGTGACTTCATCAGAGCAAACTGATAAAAGATCGTCATTTTCATCCACTCTTAGCAATTCTTATTAGTAGTTTTCTGGTCTTCTTGGTAATGATTTTTTAGATCGGCCTGTTATTTTCATCTGAAGGCTTAGGCACACATAACTACTATTTTCGTTAGTGCTGTTTTGCTCTTTAGGATAGTCACTGGACACATCAGCATTAGAGCAATCAAGTGCATCCCTTAACTTTAAGGCTTGTGTTACTCTGATAGAGTAACAGAATCAGACCTTTTAAGTCTTGGAGAAGGCTGCCTGACCCTTAATACTAGTCTTTAAAACTCTCAAAGGCATCGGAATTCATAACATAATAAAGGACTAAGGTGGAAATTAAGATGATATGCATTTAAGGATAAAGTTGAGACATTTCTTCAGACTTCTTTTTTGTAGTACTAGGATGTTGTATCGTGTTAGCCATTATGAATGTAATAAGATGTCAAGCAAAATGACACCTTTTATTGGCTAACTAAAAAGATTACAATGTGCAAGCTTTCAAGGCAACTCAGGCCCCTTATTTTTTTATTTTTTTTGTTATTTATTTCGCCTTATACAATTTCTCGTATTAGGAATTTTTTAGTTTTCGCATACCCCTTGGGGTCAGAGCACAGGGTCAGCCATTGTACAGCGCCCCTGGAGCAATTGCAGGTTAAGGGCCTTGCTCAAGGGCCCAGCAGAGTAGGATCTCTTTTGACAATGACAGGGATTCAAGTCAGCAACCTTCAGGATACCACTCCACCCTTACAGGCAAGATGTAATGATGACTTGCACTAACTTCTTTTTTGAAATCTGGAATTAAACTATCCATATAGCTGAAGCTGAATACTGACACATTTTCACAAGTAGATATCGTTGAAATATCAGGACAACTTACTGTAGCTATTAGCTAACCAAATGAACCAGATAGACTGAATGATTCCCTTTTTGTTTGTTAAACCTCTTGTGCGCTTCCTACATGTCATCAACCTTTTAAAATTAATTCTAGGTTCCTTCAATAAAAAGCTATATATATAGTGCCACATCTTCTCTGGTTTGATAAAAAAAGATGTTCATCAAAATCATTGCATTTTCTTCAACTGTGGTATTTTAGGTGACCTAAATCTTAATTGTGTGTTGAACATCTTTCACTCTGTCACAGTGTTTTTCAGTCCTTTTCCGTTTTTCATCCTTGTCTATTGTGGCTATATTTATCTGTCAATATAGACCTAATTTATATGCTTATTATTTCATATAAATGGTGAAACACTAGATAAAATTATAACCAAAAGGCATGTATTTGCCAGCTCTATCAAGTGTTTCAGAGTAGCAACATAGTCCTAATTGGCTCAAAAATCTCTGAGTGATGCAAACTTAGTCCTACTCAATTTTCCTAATTTATGAAACAATTTCTAACTTCATCAGGATTTAGGAGAGCTAATGAGCTGTCTTAACTCACAAGGAGCTGTCAGAAGATGGCATTTAAGCAGAGCAAACACATTCAAGGAAAGGCAAAATATTTTGGAAATGCTGGAAGACAAGGAACACAACAAAAGATATTGATTTGACAGAGATGGAATAATGTTCATAACAAATCAAGTGTGTTATACGATTGCTCTATCTATGACGAGAACCCATGTGCTGTCAGCCAAAATGAAACTGTGGATAACATTACATTTTTTGGCCAAGGACAAAATGCAGCTTTGCAATAGCGATGATTTTGATATGTCACAATAACCAACCATTTCTCGAATTCTACACCAAACTTTGAACACCCTTACAATATGTGAAGTAATATGTAAATTCATGCATTTCGCAATCCACTTACCTCTGGAACAGTAAATTTCAAGAAGGCAGGTGCAGACTACTGGGGCATTAAATAAACTGAACTTCACAAAATATAAAGGGGTGGATCACAGAAAGAGATACGGCATGCGACAGAGGAAGCTTTGGCTAGCGTCAGTGACTATTAGTTTACAAGACATTTCCAGTGGGATTTACAGCAGGAAGGTGATTCTTCGGGAAGTTATGGCAATGCCTTACCCTTAGAAGGGAACTCGGGGAGATGGAGCCCATCCCAGCAAGCATATGGCACCACAAATTTATTGTTATATAGGCATATCCATTATCAGGGTTAATTCGGATTCAGGGTATGTCTTGGTCTTTCCATCTTGGTGGATGTTACAGTATTATTCTTGATGTTGTTGTAAAGTGGCCTGGACGGCAGGGGCTATGGACAGTCTAGGTGCACTGGTGATGTTGCACAGAAAAAATGAGGTTGCTGACAGAGGGAGAGATTAGGAACTTCACCAGGAAGTTCACCGCACACAGTGTTCAGAGATGGTCCTTACATGGCTGAATAATGAAGCTTCTCCTATTAGCTTACGCTTCAAGGAGACTTGCTGGTTTCTGATTGACCATTTCTGACTGCAGTTTACCACAGTGCATATCTTCGAACTGAAATGCTCTGTGGTTTGAACAAAGCATGATTCAATGCAGGAAGAGACACTATCCCATCACAGGCCACACTAATGCACACTTTACATAGGGTCAATACAAGGACGCATGGGGTTAAAGCCTATGATGGCAACATTGGGTGCAACCTGGAAGTCAAATCCTCAAGGGAAACGGTCAAACACACTCATGTGTAATTCAGAGTCATCAAATAGCCCAACTGCATGTTTCTGAGATGTGAAAAAAGAAACAGGAAGAAAAACTCAACAAAAACAACAGTTCAGCTGGCATTTGAATCAAATTTATTAGATGTGGGGCTGCAGCATTAATCTTTTGTGCCACCCTACAAGTCACTTATTAAATTGCAAATGATTTATTTCAAATATCCAACCTTTCTTCATTGCTTATGGCAAATGTAATTGAATTTTTGTTCGTGCTTGGTCTCTACATAACACAAATAAGGATATAATATACAAATTCTATATCATATATTATACAATATACAATTTGTTATATATCACACTGCATCAAAAATAAATAACAATAGGCAATATATAATGCAAAGATATAATATTTAACTGTCACCATCATAATGAGCCGCAGTCAGTCATTCAGTCAGTCAGTCCATTTTATTTAATGGATTTCTGTCAAGTACTGGTGGAAAAATGTTAGCTGTGCATAGAATGCCTTTAAAGTCTGGCCTGGTGGTGCGGATCATTGGTTTGTCTTTATCTAATTTTGTCTTTTTGTGTTAAGCATCCATTAGTATGCCAGTCACAGCCTTTTATTTATATTTCTCTCTTCTGTTATTCTTAGGGTCAGTGTGGTACACAGATATGCCATCTATTAATCAACAAATGCTGTATATAGAAAGTAAATATACAATATATTACTCACAGCATTGTTATAAGACAGATTGCAAAATTTACAGCGTATGCCGATTTGGCTATGTTTTGTAATTTCAGCTTCGGCCCTTAAATGTCAGCGTGGCTCACTTAATGTTAGTTATGCAGTTCTAACTCCAAGTTTCTTGTCTGCTAAGTTAGTTAGCTTCTGACAAAACAAAGAAAGCCACGCCAGACAGTCTGCAAAGGGCCTCTTTGGATTCTTGGTGCTTTATTTCATCTGTTTAATGGAAACATTCTTGATTTACTTTGCCCTTTCACCTCACTTCTTAGTTTCCAGCATGGGCATAGCCAGGCAATCTCGAAAAAGGAGCTTTCCTGGGCTGTGGTTCCTAGATAACCGAACACACCAGCACAAAGTGCATGGCTCAGCGCCAGAAGGTTCCTCATTATATTGCACATGACTTCTGTGACAGTAGGAAACCTATATTCAACATTCCTTAAACAAAATATATCTATTTTAACTGAGATCAGATTTGACCAGTCTTAATCCTCTCAGCCTAAACGTAGAGGAGATATGCAAGTGACTTATCTGTCTGAGCTTAAGGCACCTTGGGTAGTTAGCATTGCTGTTTTCTGTGTCACCACATATCAACCACTGTTATACTCTCCCAAAATAGTAAGGCATCTTCAGATGAACAGAGCAAATCACTAATATAATATTTTCCGAGTGTTAGAGATAAACAGAAACTAAGTTGTTGATAAGTGAGGCTCAATCGATTAAGCAAACTTTCATAAAAGGCGGAAATAGAAATTATAGTTAAAAATCGTTAGACAGTAATCTGAAATTCTTAACAAAGGCTATTTTGAATCATTTCAGAACAAAATGTTATTTTTGTCTGTTTTAAGAAAAGTATAGGCAGAGTGTTATAGCGCCACTATAAGATGGCCCTAACATGTAACAGACATATGCATCGTACAAACTGAAAACATTCTTGGATGTAAAATGATACAAGAATAACACAAAATACTGCTGTCCACACTACAACCAAAAAGATCACAAACAAAAAATAAAACTACAGGTAACATTCCATTACGACGAATTCCCAGTGGCCAAAAAAATATTTCATTGTAACGAAAATTTCATTGTAATGAGATTCTGTATTTGTTACTATAGTGCTTTCTTTAACTTACGTCCAGGCGTTTGCAATCATTTCAATAGCTTCTTTCGCGTTAATTTTAATCTCCTCCTGCCTACAAGTTATGCTGACAAGAATTTTTCTCAGCATTTCCTTGTGATAATACACTTTCAGGTTGCGAATAATGCCCAAATCCAATAGCTGAAGCACCGCTGTGCAATTGGGTGGGAGGAATTCAACATGAACAATATCTAAATGTGGAAGCATGTTGTGTGCAGCACAGTTATCATTTAGAAGCCAAATCATACTTTTCTTCTTCTTCATATTTTGAGGTTTCTGAATACTTTTGGGATCCCCCACCGCACTCCCCACCCAACGGGAACAACATGCTGAAGTGTGTCTCGAAGTGCGATTGCAGCGTCTGTGGAAGATTGTTTGTCCTTTGCTGGGGCAGGGCAATAGCAGGCTCATAGCGCTGCAGTGAAGCGCCACAGAAGCAAATCATAAAAGATCGGGTTTGCGCTATAAGTCCCTGTCTTGCACCCCAAAACATGAGGCTTAGTCTCAGTACTTTAGCAAAACCAGCTTTATTCAGCTTGAAACAGGAACGGCACACTTATTTATTGTAGCATGATCTGCCACTCTGCTATACACAGGGTCGTGGCCAGGTCAGTGACTAAGTAATCCTGTTATCTGCATTTACAATGTACCTTGCACCACCCATTGAGATCTTTTCTGTTTGCTTTGCTAGAGAGACGCAGCATAGCTGTGATCCTGCTGTCTTGTCCCAAGAGAGTTTACAAACCTCACATTTTCTTTAATGAGTGCCACATTAGTAGGAATGTTTCTTGAACGAGCATCACTGAACCACATAAAAACTGCTTTTTTGATGTCTACAAATGCAGCAGTTCACATATGTTTGCAACCTGAGATTTTTCTTCCTTTTTGCTCGGTCTATCAAGAAAGTTCACAGTGTCTATGGCGAAATTCCAAATTCACTGGCAACGTCTTTTTTCTTTTTGCCGCAATTGAGAGCTGAAAAAATGTTTAATTTTTTTTTCTAATATGAACTGTTATCGTTTTTTTGAGTCTGCCGTTTCTATAGGAGGGTGACAATGAGTTAAATTCCAATGGATATTTTTCAAATGTTGACGAGCAATAAGAAAAAGGTATCACTGAAAACCACAGGAAACAAAAAAGGCAAAAAAAAAAAAAAAAAACAGTACGAGGAAAGCTCGAAGAAAGAAAAAAAATTATACAAAAAATTGTTTTTGTTTGGGGATCGTTGGGCACAACTGAGCTGCAGCCACAGAACTAGCTGCTCTGTGGATGATTCATTCAGGCATTTCAAGGTCTTTTGTGCACTTCGATGTAATGAAAGTATCTGCTGAATGTACTTCGTAGTAACGAGAGTTCTATAGACTCGTGTCATATGGGGAAACTGTAGGGATCATAAAAATACTTTGTTGTAATAAAGATTTTGTTGTAAAGATATCCGTTGTAGCGGCATAACGAAATTTATTCAAAAGGCTAAAATGGCAAATCAGTATGGAATAGAAAATGAACGTGAGTCTGGAGGGGATGATATGAACTTGAGACCAAGATTTATTTTGTTAAAAGTGTCTTTTCTGTTATTTAGAGTCAAGTAGCCACCACATGTGGAAACTATAGACTGGAACAATCTATAATCTATAATCTATTTAATAATAATAATAATAATAATAATAATAATAATCTATAATCTATTTTGCCCTGGCCCCCTGTAATTGGGGACAGGGCAAAACGTATGAGCATTCATGGGACAAACTTGTAGGAGAGAAGGTTAAGCTGTTCCTAGGTCTGATAGTTAGTTTTAAACATATTCTGTTTCATTGTGGACCAATCCCTGAGTGGTGCCCATGCAAATGTTTTATATTAGCAGTGTTCATTATGGCTGGGAAAATGCTTCACTCTGCACCCTGCACATATAATGTTAAGATGATATATAGACCTCCAACGTTTGACGAATGCTGTAAGCTGACATAGGCTGTCTCTCCATCATTTTTTAGCATGTGTACGGGACATTGTTAAACTACATGAATCATGTTTGTCATACAAACACAGAGCTGCTTATTCTAAATACTGTAGTACATACCTCTGGGCAAGAGAACAACTAGTACAATAAATTCTGAAGACTCCCATTTAACAAGTCAGCTCTTGCCCACGTGATAAAAAGTTTTTAAAAAAGGGAAAAAAACTTCAAGCCACATTTGTTTCTACTAGGGTGTTGTTTTGGAAATAAATTCTTTATTCTTAAAATTGCTTTGTGCAATCTTTGTCCCAGAGAGGTGGAGTATCCTCTGGCATCCTATTTTATAGTTTAGCACTTAGTCACTAGTAATTTGCAACACAGTGGGAAGAATAGCACAGAGGGGAACTTGTTTATAGAGAGCACCGTGAGAGTGAAAACAACAGGATGCAAACACCTATTCTACATGGCTGTACCCACTGACCTGTCCAAATGAGCTCCATTAGTCTGAGTTGCATAACCATTCATATTAGTTACAATTTTAAATGAAACATTTTCCTGTCTACTGTATATGGTTAATTTGTTATAAAAATAAACTGAGGTTAAAAATTTGAAAAAGACATACTGCTAGATCCTAGAAAATACCACAGGCTGAAATTGAATGTTTACAGATTCAAAAGGGAAACCTGAATGAATAAGGAGGATGAAGGGATTTTGACTAAAGACAACACTTGACTCAGAAATATGGCCCAGTCAATGTTGGTGTCTCCATAAACCCCAAACTGTATACACAAACCAAACACATGGTGGTTAGGTTAATATAAAGTGTCCAGAGTCAGGAAGCATGGCTGGGTCCTGTCATCTGTTTTTCTTTTTTGTTGTATCTGGGTGACATGGTGGTTTAGTAAGAAATGCTGTTCTGTCTCACCATGAGAGTCCAATCTTATGTGATCACTGTCTGTACAGAGTTTGTGTCTTCACCAGTGTCTGAGAGGCTTTCCCCATGAACTCTGCCTTTCCTCCCACTAGCATTTTGGCAAGTTTAATTGGCAAATCTAAACCGACCCTATATTACTGAATGTGGGTGCATACACATGAGTGGCATCTCTTCTTGGCTGGTACCGTAAGTGGGTTGTAAAATGGACGGATAGATACAGTTTATATGACTAACAATATTAACCACAAGATACAAAACCATTTGGGTATCTATGATAAGCACCTGTTTGCAGTGTGTAAACAGTTTATGAATTATTCATACATCCCAATTAATTCTTGTTGGCAATATAAGGACTTATTATCATTTTATGTGATCATAAATTATGTAACAGAATAGATTGCTTACATATTTGTAATTTCTTGATAAATGACTTTCCTATTAGCTGTCGAGTGTTGTCAAATTAAGGCCTGCTCCATAATTTAGAACTGCAGACAGTGCAGGAACAATCTTTTCTCACCACCTCCACATTTACAGACCATTTATATTTCAACACAGCTTGTGTCTTGAAGAGTCAAATGCATCCTATGTGACCAACCCCTTACTTACAGCAGAGATCATGACCAAATAATTTAAAATCATTTTTGTGTTGTTTATTTTTTCACACTGCCCTGTGTGAATCTGTTACTATGCTTGATGAAGTTAGAATGGTTTTTATGATTACAGCAGGACTCTCTCAGACCCACTTAAGATAATTCAGGATCACTGGTCCCATTTAAAATGATACAGGGTGATCGGGGCTTTCAATTGTGCGGTTGTAAAATTATAACTTTGTTAACGCTGGAACTGTTTGATTTGTAATTTTAAACTGTGGAGCAGAAGGCTAAATCCAGGAAAATGTGGCCTTGTTCCAAACACTGTATGGGGCACTATATTTCTAGAGCTTCAGTAAAAGGCCACATCTTTCTCTTGGGACTATCTATCTATCTATCTATCTATCTATCTATCTATCTATCTATCTA
>JANRMT010028174.1:56439544-56472558 GCA_026402145.1 Polypterus bichir lapradei | reverse complement strand
CTATCTATCTATCTATCTATCTATCTATCTATCTATCTATCTATCTATCTATCTATCTGTTTTAAATTTGAACCTTTACAAACCGTTAATAATGTGTGAATAATTTCAAGTAGATTAGTTGCTCCAAGTAAATCAACAACACCACTCTTAACATCAGCCAATTCTGATGAGGTTCCTCACACTATAACCCCTCTGCTTCCTGTGTCTGAGCCAATTCTGTATCCATCTACAAACATCACCCTGAACTCCCATTTCATGTGTTGCTCAGTCTTATCTTTCTATATAATACACTACCGTGGCTGTTCATTTGTCTGTCCAGGATTTTAAATCACCTGTAGCTCACAAACCGTTAGACCTACTGACCTGAAATTTGCTGCACATATACTACATGATGTGTACTGTCGGGGTGATGATTGACCTCCAAGGTTATTCCTCTTTTTATTATTTTATTTTATTGTAGAATCAACTATCAGCAGTAGCCAGCAGGGCGGCCATGCACCGTCACTTCCCTACCTCTTCATATCTTAAATCATTCTTGAGGCAGATTGAAGACTTAAATGCCAACTTAAGTGAAAAATTAAGGAAAATACTAAGTAATTGCAACACAAACACTGACTTAATCGGTTTTAACATGAAAAGATGCCTACGAAAGAAGAGAAGAAGCAGTCCGCTATGGTGGAGAAAAGAAGAGCTGCTCAGAAAGCAGCAAGCACATCAACCTCTGAGCAAATGAATGCTAAATGTACAAAGAAAGAGGATGGAAACTATGAATGCTCACGTCAAGTGTATTCACTACATGTTATCGTTCAGTGTGCCATTACTGGTCTTTAATAATTCCTTTCATTGATTTTTCTGTGATGCACATTAAGCTTACTGGCCTAAAGTTCCATGGATATGCCCGGTTACCCTTTTTATATAATGGGATAATATTTGACATTTTCTGGTCCTTTGGAATTTCCCCACTGCACAGTGACTTCCTAAAATATGCGTCAAGGGTTTATGTATGTACTCGCTAACCTCCTTAAGACTTGAGGGTAAATATTATCTAGTCCTGGAGATTTGTTTGATTTCAGCCTTTTTAATCTAAGCAGTACATCTCCCTCCACAATCTCTCAGTACCTCCCTAGTAGTCCCATTTACTGCCGGGTGGTTACCTACTTCCTCACTTGTGATGCTTTCTGAATGCTCAACATGTGTGACCCATCCCTGGAGCACAGTTCCACTTGATCACCATAGAACCAAACTGCCTTGTCTCCTGTCATCTGCTCTGGCTCCCACTCCCACTTCTCTTACTTCCTCTGCTCTTTCTTTTCTCAGTCTTTCTTTCTTTTCTCCTACTCCGACTCTTTAAGTACTTTGTGAGTACATGTGCCAGTTGTGCATGCACTTTAACAAGCAATTGGCTAGTTTCAGCATTGAATGTCTTGAGGCCACACCTTCCAAATCTGAGCTTGCTGTTCTTATGTACAATCTCCACAGACACGGACCCCTAACTCGCTTCATCACAGTGGGTTACTATATTCTTGGGCAAGTAGCTGCCAATTTAGACCCTGTCTCCTCTCCACCCTGAGTGGTTTAATTGTGAAAATAAATGGATGTGTGAACTTAATGGACAGGGCCTAAACCCACTTTTGTGGGGGAATATGCATTCTCATGAAAATATACAATAGAAATGTGTAAGAGACCCTGAAAAAGAAGTTATATTAAAATGATCAATCTTTATTATAAATGGTATCCTTTATAATAAACATCATTCCAAAATCTTTTTGCTTGTAAAGCATGGTTTCAAGTAATAGTTCACACATTTGAGACAATAGGAGTTGAGGCAGGTTAACAGACCTGCTGTTCCTCTCAAAGTATGTCAGAAGCTGCGTTTTTTAAATACATAAAAAACAAAATAAAAAATGCATGAACATAAAGAAAAAGTAATTAGAGGCAGCACAGAAAAGCCAACTTAATAACACAGAGAGTGTTAAGGTAAGATTGAAGCTGGCTTCAAGTCAAAAATAAAGATTTAATTTTTTTACCTTCGATTTCAATGGTGTAACTTTCACAAACACACATTTGCAGGAAGTTTCCGTGTGTTGCTGCCAAAAAGCTAAATGAACATTCACTGAGAGGATTGCCGGAAGGCTTTGGAATTGTCAGGAGAATGACTTCAAAGGACTCCAGTTGTTACTCACTTTCATGTGGCGTAAACAGAAAAGACACATACTGTACAGTATTCTTGGGGGACTGGCGTCAGGTCAGGCTTTCAAATGTCATTTGAAACAGACAGGAAGCCAGTGCAGTTGGGTAAATCAAGGGGTTATGCGACCTTGATACTTCATACGTGTCAATAAACCAGCAGCAGAAACATTTTCTATCAGTTCCAGGTGGGCTACTGTATGTTTGGACCACAAGGCTGACACACACAATTGTACTTCTCCTTGAAGTCAGATCTTTTGCCAGGCTTTTCATACTTATGTTTGAGTTAGTTCTTTAGTACATCTCATTCCTTTTTTTGCCATTTTGAAAGGAAAGGAGTAAGCAATTGACCAGTGCCGTAATTGGTTAACATGATCTTTTTGCCAAAAGCTCAACATAACAATGCATGCCTGTTTAAAGGTATCTTTACAACATTTTGGCTGTGCAGAAATGATGGACTACAGTATTTCCTGATAACACAAGCAGATATCTTATTTGACTCCAATAACGTCTGCCTTGTTTTCTTTGAACACTGGTATCCTTCCATAGAAATCACCACTGATACAGAGATTTAAAAAACATGTTACAGCAGCCATCAGAAATGTTTTCTGACTACAGAATCTGTGTGTGACTGATAAATATAGTTTTTCATACATAACCAGTATTCTCTAACTTGAAAAATAATGTGGTAGAGGTTTGGAATTGCTTCCCAAGTAT
Source organism: Polypterus bichir lapradei (assembly GCA_026402145.1). NCBI lineage: Eukaryota > Metazoa > Chordata > Cladistia > Polypteriformes > Polypteridae > Polypterus > Polypterus bichir. The sequence continues at coordinate 56,469,654 of JANRMT010028174.1, read as the reverse complement.
CAGATATTTAAAAAGGATAGGGGTGAAAAATAAAACCTTGACAGACAGACTTTCTTGTAATCCCAGCTTGTCTGTCTTTTCAGCATCCCATCACTGTTCAACTCAGCTCATTGTCGCGAACCCTGCTTGGGGTGGTGACCGAAGACCAGCTGACCTTCACTGACCATGCTGCAATGGTCTCTCAGTCTTGCAGATTCACTCTATACAGCATTTCTATGACACACACCTCCAGGTCCGGGCTTTGGTCTTGTCATTTCTAGACTACTGCAACTCTCTGCTAGTAGGAGCACCCGCATGTGTCACCAAACTCCTGCAGATGATTCAGAATGCAGCAGCAGCACTCTGGTATTCAAACAGCCAAGGTAGGCACACGTCATTTCTCTTTTTATATGAGTACTAGCTGTATCCCATGGCTCCGCCCATGTAGTAGTGAAACAGGACAAACTTTAAAAAGTAATAATTTTTTTTTTTTAAATGTAATAATTTGTATTGAGAAGAATTTATACTGATAGCTTTCGTATCTGAGGGCCTCTTGACATACAATATTTTTGGTTTTGCTATCGGGGCGAGAATGTAGCTGTGATATCTTTGCCAAAAATGTAAACAATTGGCAAGGTATCTCTGGCCAAGCGGAAGAAGGTAGGCATGCTCCCATATAAAATGTTGCCACTGTATCTGATCAGCTGTGATGGGAGAGCGTCCCCCACGTGGAGAGAAGAGCACATGGCCCATGATATTTCTGCCAATGAGCAGGTACCCTCTAAAACACACATAGCTGTGATCTCTCTCTCAAAAACATCAAATGTTACACTTTAACAATCTCTAGATGATAATGTCTGCTGAACAAACAGGTATCGCTAGCTAAGCTGAGGCAAGGTATGCTCGAACATGTCGCGAGAGGTAGAGCGACTCGAACGGAGGCTGGCGCATGAGTGAGGAGGGCTCTGTCCGGCTTCCTATTCCTGAGGTTCTGCCTCCCCCTCCACTCGGCCCGCAGCCTGTCTTCCGGATTCACACAAACAAATCGGTACCGCAACAGAATGTTCAAGCAAGTTACAGAAAAAAAACGGCAATCTAAATCCATGAAAAGTAGTTCTCTTGCAAAAATCAGACAGACATACAGACAGACAAACGTTGGATATTATATATATGGAGATGTCGGCTCTCTGTAGTGGCAAAGATTAAGTTCATATCCTTAATGCTTGTCTACATAGTAGGCAATGGCTCGGCACCCATTATATATAGGGTTACGATATTTTATGAAGCAAAAAAAGAGGACACGAAAATAAAACAAAAATAGACTATGAGTATGGCCCCTCTCCCCCTTGCAGTTTTTTTTCCGTATAAGAGTGGGGTGAGCATTTGTAATTATTTCTATAATGTGCACAATGCACTGTTTGTGAACCACTCATCTACAGTACAGTATTGTCATTACAGGTTCATCTGATCTTTATTAAAAATAATACAGTAGGCAATACTTTAAGAAGAGGGGATGAATTGAGAAAAAGGAAAGTAAATCTGGTTGGGCCTCAGTGTGAAAAACCTGGACAAACAGACAGTTTTGTAAAATCTACCCAGATAGGTTCTTAAAAAAGGAAATTTCCATGGAAACCCAAATGTATGGTAACCTTAACTATATATCGATAAGCTGCTAAGTTTTTGTAACCAAGGAATTGTTACATGCTTACATTTTGTTCTGAGCTCATCTCCTGAGGTAGTTGTTTCAAATCCCACTGCTGACACCATGACAAAGTCACTTCACCTGCCTGTACTCCAACTGGAAAACCAAAAGAAATGTAACCAATCATACCTCAGATATTGCAGATTGCCTTGAAAATGCAGCCAGAAAAGGCAATCATAGAAGTATTGAATCATTATGATCTGCAGACAATGTAACTGTGAGCTTGTTATAGCATGACGGAAATTATGAGTAGATGTGTATTCACTGTATGCCTAAAGTGTCATTGAGTCACGGTTAAAAAGTATATTTTTTTTATGAAAGGTAGCTGAGGTCCAAACCAGGAATCACCAGATCTATCAATGAATCCAAAACAAGAACAAAAATCAAAGGCCAGGTTACAAGAGCAAAAGATCTGTGGACTGAGAAACCAAAAATAAATCTTGAAAGTCTCAAAAGAAGACAGGTTTGCTATCTGCAAACTTGGATACAAAATGGCCATCAAGTGAACCCTTTAACCTTTTGCCAATTGGTTCCTCAAAGTTGTGACTCTAGAGGTAACACCCCTAACAGCCAGGATTCACTTCAAGATGACAGAATCTATAAAATGGCAGTGCACAAGGAAAAACAAAATGGTGTCACAACAAAACACTACTAATTGATAATAAAGTTCCTCAAAAATGCATTTAGCCTAAAATATGACTTCAGAATCAGAGTCCTTGAGTTTAAAACCACACTACAGACATATAATTTGCCAGATTTTATTCAGGAAAAAACTAAAAAAAATTATGAAAAATACCAATCATAAGGGCTTCCTCTTTCATTAATTTCTACATGAGTTAAATTGCTTGAAATTTTTTACTTTTATGCTCACAAACATCACGTCACTTACCTGCTAAAATTTCAAGAAATAAAGAGAAGTGAGCTGCTGTGACTGAGGTTCATGTATGCAGCCACACAGCTGCAAGAGCTTCTTCTACAGACAGCACATTGAGCCGCAGCACACATGACAGGCTTTTCACCGTTTTACTATTAGAAGCGGCTGTCAAACAATTCAAAATGGATGATGTAAAAGATATATAAGGTGAAGTAGCTTTGTACAACTTATATTTGAAACAGAAAACTAATGTTTACCTGTTATTTTTTTTAATATAGATACGCTTGATAATTCACCAATGCTTTACAATGGGAGGTTTTGAAATTTAAAAACTTTGTACAGTGTTCTGTATTCAAGATACTTCAAGGAAAACATCATTTTCCTGATACATTTCCTGGAAGAAAAATTGTGACAAATTTTAATGAAATTGGTCCCTTAGGAGCCGAGGTGTTTAATGTGGACTGACAAACAATCACAGTGTCCACAATAGCCAAAGTTTTTAAAGACAATTACTTGCCACAAGGTGGAGAAAATTAACCTGAGATGAGTATTCGTACAGAGATCATTTTATGACAATCAGGACCATGGCTGAATTGAACTCTATATATCTATAGTATATGGATTTCCAACTTAATGACTGGAATTCAAGATGTTTTTCTCTTATTCAGTAGCAGTTTCTAATGTTGGGTGCAGGGGTGGCACCTCCCCCAAAATATTTTAAAAATTTTACTTAAATTACTTAGGTAATATAAAAAAATCAAGAAACATTTTTTTAATTTGCACAGTATACCTGGTGTTAGGGCATTTCAACATCCATTAAAAACTGTTTACGACTTGTATTTGTTTAATTTCTGTTTGAATAAAAATAAAAAGATCATATGTGAATATCAATACTTCCAGAGTGAATGACGCCGGCCAAATTAAAGTCTATGTAAGTTCTTGATCTGTTGCAAGCAGGTGACCTGAGGCTGCCCTTTAATTGGTTGTTTGCATATTTTCTGCACCTCCAGAAACTCCCTCATTTATTGGCAACAAATTAGTATTGTGTTAGGTTTTTGACCAATTGATTGAACAATCGATCAACACATTATGTCATGTTGTCATCAATGGTTCACACCTGCCTTTAACGTTATGCAACTGCAGATGAGCTAGTGTGACTTTTACAGGATGGCAACTTCAAGCGGAGCTTCAGAAATCAAAGAAAATTCAGTTATTTCTTTAATGAAACACCCCTTTATAAATCGTTCACATGAACAAAAAAGAAGAGAAAATAACTTGGACTGGAACGACCTGACTTAATAATTCAGCAGAAGGCAAGTGATTTAGGGTGAGCTTTTTCCAGCTCTTGTTATGACAAACAGTACATTAACTATGAATACAGAAAAGGCAGGTCTTTGTGTGTGTATTATTTCCAAGGAGATCAGTTTGTGAAATTTTTAAATTCCTGAATTTAATGCTGCTTTTAAGGTTATTTTATGTCAGTAATCACTTCTTCAAACCATGCATTAAAAAAGCTTGAGAATGCTGGGGTGACTAAACCTATAATGTAACAACAGTTGCCTAAATAACAAAGGGCCTTCTTTTACTAGGCATTCTATAGCTCCTGCAGCTATAAGCATTCAAAATATTAATGACAAGTAGTCACAGAGGGAATTCTCTGTTGTGGTTAGTAATGTTATTTGTTTAATAAAATAAAATCTAAATATTAATAAATACGGGCAAGCAAAATTATTTGCATTCAACCTAACAATAGTCTTAGGCTATTGTGATTCAGGTGGTTTGGTATTCTTGCAAGCATTTCAAAATCTGTCTTGTTTTTATACATCGTGTGTTTTATTTCCTTAACGTGCTTTAGAAATAGGCCTACTGTTTGATAAGGTCATGCAGGTTAAGAAGGTTGAATTGAGCGAGAGTTCGAAAGAGAGAAAAACATTCACTTGACAGTGTTGTTCAATTTAGGCAATTATTAGTGTCTACAGTTTAGGTGCTATCATGACAGTTAAATGTTTTCTTCTTTTTTTTTTGTTTTGTTTTTTGCCTCATCGTAAGGCCATACCCAGATGAATGGGTCTTTGAATTTGTGTGTGTGCATCTTCCAACGTTGTGTGCATTACTCAGCAGGTTTTTATTAGAGGACCCCATCTTGTTTGGCTGCTGATGGTGAAGTTCTATAACCCATCTATCTGGGTGAAATTTTATTTACCCACCTAGTTTCATATATGCCCACCCACCAACACATGTCTGGCATCTCTACTATTACTACTACTAAAAATAATAATTCTTTATACGTATATAGCGCTTTTCTCACTACTCAGAGCGCTCCATGTGTATGCAACATTTCTTTTCTCCTGAACTATGAAGTGCTACTTCAGTTTGCTCCTGTAAAAACTGCGCCCCCACACAACTTTACTACACCAGCCACCACTGCTCTTATTATATGGTAGAAACAACAACCTGATTTACATTAGATATGCCAGGATGGAAGTGTTAAGCGGCCTTATGCGGCCTTAAGTACAAAATCTGATCTGTGTCTTCTTACTGAAACCTGGCTTAGTAAATGTGACACTGTTCCCTTAGCTGAGGTGTCACCAGATGGATACTCGTTCCTTCATAAGTCTAGAGATTCTGTTCGAGGAGGAGGCCTTGGAATAATTCATTATAACAAAATGCAAATCACGTCTAAAAATTTAGGCGACTTTACATCCTTTGAGGCATTCATTTTAAATATTAAAACAGATTCCAACACAATTATACTGCTAGTCTACAGACCACCAGGGCCATATTCATTGTTCATGACTGAATTTAGCAACCTTCTATCTGATTTGGCTATAAATTATGATCACGTAGTACTGATGGGGGATTTTAATGTACACATTGATGTGGAAACTTCAATTTTCAAAAGATGCCTAAACACAGCGTTGGACCAAGAAAGATGAAACATTGTCCAGTTTTGGCATGTCTTTCAAGAGGAGGGGCGGTCAGCAGACAACCAGAGGCGAAGTGGAGACTTCCTGAAGGGACACATGGAGAAACCAAATATTGGAGATACGGAGGAGCAGAACCCGATCAGAAAACTGTGAGTCAAGACATGAGTTTTGATCTGTATCCTTGCAGCAAATGGAAGCCAGTGAAAAGAGTGAAACACAGGAGTAGGAAGAGTGAAATGAGGAACAAAGAAAACCAGTCGAGCAGCTCCATTCTGGAGGGACTGGAGAGGTCTGAGAGAAGCTGAAAGAAGTCTTGCTATCACCCAGTTGCAATAGTCCTGCCAAGAGAAAACAAAGGCCTGAACAAGGAGTTGCATGGCATAATTATGGAAGAAGTGTTAAATCATCTGGATTATAAGAAGAATGAAAGAACAGGACTTTGTCATTAAAGATGGATGTTTGATGAATGAAAGAACTGAATCCACAATAAGACTCTGATTCCTTACCATGACCTGTGGTGAAATGGTAACATTATCATATTTAGGGTTGCCATAATCATGTTTACCCAGAAAGAAGAAGAAGAGGCCAATACAGAATGTATTGATAGTTTCACTTTTGTGGTCTCCTAAACAGTTTTCGGTACACATGGTTACGAGAGGTGACCAGTTAAAGTTCAGATCATACTCATATAGGCACATTTCTCAAAGAGCAGGTGCAGGTCCCCATTGGAGCTCTGATCGCACTAATACAACATTGTTTCAAAGATGGATTGTCTTGGAGTTTAGATTCAAACTGTGAGGTGTTGTTATGCAACCATTTAATAGAATAGGGCTGGTGTGACATGGAAAAGGCAGACATTTTCAAGGTTTGGGCTTTGCCTGCTAGATGGAGGACATGAGTCCAAAGACATCTGGCAACCCTATGTATATTGGAGAGAACAGCTGGGGGGGGGGGGGGCCCCCTTAATGTATTTAATGTTAAGTTATGTACATTGCATCAAACAGTAGGGCGTTGAGAGGTTTCCTTCTTGCTGTTGTGTTGAGTCCGAGTGTCTCTGATGTGATTACAAACAAAATGCTGTCCCACCCTCAGATTTGGCTACCCACCCTAGGCAACCAACTGCAGAGTTTGCCAAAATGGTAGGGCCAGCCCTGGGAGTTTCCATAGACAAACAAGTAAGAGTCTGTAAATAAATATCTGTTTTTTTGAGAAATACATTTGGCCTGAGTTATCAAAATCCAGCCTATGGGCCCACTTCTTTGTTATATTCCAAAATTGTTATTTATGTTATGTTAATTTTACCCATTTATCTTATTATTGTTTTACTAATGTACTATTATGAGTGAGTACACATTTAGTAAATCAACTGATTTTGCAGTGTATTCAGTAAATCAATCAAAAAAGAAATATTTACACTATGTATTTCTAATGCAATGTTCCCCAAAATCACTGGAGAGACACAAATTAGTCATCACTTTGAAACTATAAAGAAACTATTTATTTTATTATAATAAAAAACATCAGCTCAGTTAACTGAAACTTTTCTTAATGAGCTTCAGGTGTTGTCAATATTATACATATTAACAATAAAAGAGAGAATACAAGCAGCCAAGATACCAGGCAACTCTCATGAATGGTGAATACATTTATATTCCAATTAGAAATATAGTAGCAGAAATAAAGCTCAGTGTGTTTGCACCAAATGATGCATATTTGTAATGATAATACATTTCAAACTTTTTATCTCATCCTCTTGTGTTGTTGATATTTTTTATAGCAGTATCCAAAATTTATTTTTTAGGGACAGTACGGTATGTCAATAGACGTCTACAGTGAGCCTGCCATTTGAAGAGACATAATAACCCTAATCAGTACCGCAGGAAGGAAAAGAAGATTCGAGAGAGACAAATGACAGAGGTTGCAGGCAGTGATTTTGGCAAGCCTTGTGGTAGCCAATGCAGGAAGCAATATTTGATATGTCTGCTTCTCTTTGGCCTGCACACACGTTAGTGGTGGGAAATAAAAGTAGAAGCAAGTGCCAGGAGCATCTATCAAGTCACTCACAAGCTCAAATAATAAATAACAATGTGCAATCAAATAAATTATGTGTGGCAATGACACAAACAAAGGCAACAAGAAAAATACATTAAAGAAGGTCTGAAATTGAACAGAACTGAAAAAGGTCATGTCCAATAAGTAAGAAAAAATATGCTTACAATGTATCAACAAATGCTGCTGGGTTACCAGGATCTTTTCAACAGTAATGTGATGGGTTGGGACATAAATACTGAAACAGCAAGTAAAGAAATAGACCCTGAAAAGGGAGCCTAACAACAAAGGTCATAGATGAGTTCCTATATTATCAGATCTAGGAGTCTGCCTAAACTAAACTAGCTCATCAAGACCAGATAAAAATATGCACAACAAGGACAAACAGGCTTAAACAAAATACAAATTTAAGAGAAAAAGGCAAAGATTTTTTAAAAATACAATTTTGTTTTCAAATTGAATAACAAATGGCAATTCAAGCAAGGTTATTAGAGGTAAAAATAAAGTATTATTACTGTTCTAAGCCTGCTTTTGCACGAATGGAAAATTGCCATCAAGGTACGTGACATTTCATGACAATAACATCATATTACTACACCTCCATAGTCTTATTTTTTTGCCATTCTGTATCTCTGGAACAATGTAAGTCACGTAAACAATACAAAAAGAAACTAAAGAACAATAGTTTCCCAAATACATAAAACCAACATGCAGTTCATTCAACAACCAACTATGAAACCTGACAGTGGTAATGGGAATAAATGTACAAAGATATTTCAAAAGGTTGAGTTATACTGAATATAAAATTGAGGAACATTATGCTCAGACTATATAATGCACTAGTATGACTTCTTCTGGAGTGTGTGGATCTTGTCACCATGCTATATTAAAAAACATAGCAGCACTTGAAGCTCTGCAGCTAAGTGTATCCCAGGATTTATGAACATGTTGTACTCTGTCAGACTCAGAGAATTAAACTTGTTTATTCTCAAGCAGAGAAGACTGTGTGGGAATCTAATCCAGGTCTTCAAAATCAGCAAAGGCACTGTTAAAGTAGATCCAGCAGAATTTTTTCAGCTTAAGGGTGAATCATGTACTCAAGGACATCAATAGAAATCAAGGTAAGTGCATTTCAGACTGAAGGCAGACAGCACTTATTTATGCAAAGGATTGTGGGACTCTGGAACAAACTATTGAGATGTGGAGCTGAAACAGAAATCTTGACAACCTTTAAGAAGAATCTGGATGGGATACTTACAGTAGCTATTAGTTTAATAAATGAGCTTGATGGTCTGCATGGTCTTCTGTCATTTGTCAAATTTCTTATGTTCTCATACAAAATAGAGAATTTGAGGAGTCCTGATAGTGTGGTGTCCAGAGACTTCATTGTATTTATTGCATATTAATTGTACTGTGATTGCTTTTTTAATTATAATTTAATTGAATGAGCTATTGAGTATTTTGTGCATTTTCAAGAGTAGTCTTTGGAGCAACCACACATTTCTCTATTCATTAACTAGTGGTTCACGTAAGCATACAATTACTTTAAGCATTCTGTAAAAGGGTGTAATTACATTATATTACAGATGTATATTTTTATGAATGTGTTCCATAATATTCGGATGTTCTAAAGTCCTACGTGTAAACCCTGTATAGTCCTTGCTAATATAGAGTTTACATGTTTTCCCTGTGAGTTTTGCTCCTACATTCCCAAAAACCGAACGTACATATTAATTGTAAAATCTAATTGAGTATGTTGCGTATCAACTTGAGTTTATGTTTTGTTATTTTATAATTACTAGGGGGCTTTGCCCCCTGCTCACTTCGCTTGCCAACCCCGTGTTTGGTTTTCCAGATACACACTTTTAAGATTTGTTTTTTCTTTTAATTGTTGCTATTTCATTAGTTTCACTTTTATTTCAGGACTTTGTTAAAAACAACATTTGGAATCTTTCGAGTCCCAACATGCTGAATCTTTTAAATGTGCTCCATGAGACGTGTTTAATGACTTTGTACCATAATTCAGGATAGGTTTCTCTGTTTGGAATTTCAGCACAGACTAAACGATCTTCATTATCAGTAGTTAATAATTTTTATTGCAAAGTAACCAATAAATGCGTGTGAGGTAAACCTCATTTTTGAAATTCTCTGACTTAAACTTCAAAGCCTTACAATATTTACATACTTCTGACATATCACATATGTCCATATATTTGATCTCTATTCGCCTTTTCGTTATTTCTCCGAGTAATAATTTCTCTTTGTTTGTGCTAATGTGATCTTTACTTTCTTTTTTTTTGACATTTTTGTTTTTTTCTGCTTTCATATTATGTATCTTGCTCTGCATGTGTATCGTGCCTACATTTTTTTTGAGTCTTTTGAATTCCACTGTTTTCATTATCTCTAACCTGCTCTGCATGTGTTTGGCCCCCTTGTTTTTTAACCTCTTTATGTCGTTTTACTTTTTTTTGTACTCTTTCTCTTTTATTGCTGACCTCGTCTTGTCATGCTTTTTTTTCAATGACACCTGGTCCAGGGTGATTATTTTCCTTTTTTTCGAGTAATGATTTCCGTTTGTTTGTGCTACTGCGATCTTTACTTTCTTTTTTTTGATACTTTCTAATTTTCCTGCTTTCATATTCTTTACCTTTCTGTGCATGTCAATTGCGCCAACTTTTTTTGAGCCTTTCGAATTCCACTGCTTTCATAATCTCTTACCTGCTCTGCATGTGTATAGCAGCAACGTTTTTGAACGTCTTTATGAAGTTTTACTTTGTCTTTTCCTCTTTGTCTTTTAATTCTGAGCCCGATTGGACCTGCTTTTTTTTCAATTCCACTTTCCTTATTTTCTGAATTTGCACCTAGATTTTTCTTTTTTTCTCTCCAACACTTTTGAGTCTTTTTTCTTTGCGCTGCTCTTTCTTCTTTACTTAGTCATTGATGTTTTATCTATAACATATTGGCCTTATACACTTTATATGCGCTGAGAGCCCTGGATCTGTGTGTGCTCAAAGCCTTACACGACTGAGTTCTTTGCTGCCAGTGGTCTTATTTGATATTGGTTGTAAGTAGGGTGTGTCTTGCAAGAATCTCATGTTCTACGTCCTTGTGAGACAGTTCTGGGTCAATCTATTGGCACAAAGTCTCATGTTTAAGGTCCCCGCGAGACGCTCCGTGGCCAATCTCTGTCGTCTCGCGGGGACCTTAAACATGAGACTTTGTGCCAATAGATTGGCCCAGAACCGTCTTTTAAGTGTCTTCCGTGATCTTCATGTGAAGATCACGCCTTGTCTCCCTACTCTTTCTCTCTCAGAATTTTTTTTATGTATATTTGTAATTATGTGCTGTCCCTTTTAAATATGCCTTCATCTATGTGCTTTGTAGGTGGAGCCCCAGGGGGTGGGGCCACCCTGATGTTACCCCTGCTGGTCCTCATTCTCTTTCTGCCTTTATCTGCAGGCTAGTACAAGAGACCCAGCCAGTCAATCATTGTGATGGTTACGAGTCTTGATGTAAGTGTTCTATCTTTTCTAATTTCTGGCTAGTGAGCTTTTTTGCTTCTGTTATAGAATTTTGCTTGGCGATAATTGTTTGAGACTTGTTTATACTGGGTTGCCTTTTAGGCAACTCTTTTTTGTCCTTTTAAGCATTTACCAAGTGATTCAAGTTGCGAGGAAGAGTGATGATGTTCAAAGGAATATTCAGAAAAATGGGCAATTAGTGGGTGCAGCAGCATCCTCACCACCCCACTTTGCTTTCCTACAGGTTGTTGCTGCCAGATGCCAGGCTTAGACTGATAAATTGAACACATATCCACAGAACTGGCCTGATTTCAGGCCACTGTCAAATAATTTTAAAAACTCTGCAACTGACATACCACACCATAAATTTTAACATTTATCAGCCTGAAGATAGCCAGCCTTCTCCTTATTTCAAAACCTCATTATGCAAAACTTAGGCCCCATTTCCTCCTGGAATAACATATGTTTTGGTGATCCTAACAAAATAACATTTGACCACATTACAAACCAGGTGTAAATACACTTGTGATTACATTGTGGTCAGACAGCATTTGAATAGATTGCACACTTAACAAAAATGTGAATGCAAATGTATATTCTGTCTGCATACGATCACTACATAAGCGGAAACTGATTTAAATTTTGCACTGGGAAAATGACATTGGATCCCTAACCGGACATAATGTGGACACTTGAGACACATTTTAATGCCAGGTGTAAATCTAATCTGGTTAAATTATATCCAGACCCATTTCTATAAGGGCTTCAGTGAATGACAGTTCACTTTTGGTCACTTACTTTGAGGTACTACTTTTGCTATGGCCTTTTGAGTTACCATTCAGCTGGGAAACCTTACTTTTCTGTCTTGTATTTTAGATTAGTCGTTTCAATGTTTATTTTATTATTTTAATGCATCAATAAATGTAACCTCAGATACATTAGATTCAGAAAGTATTCCGACACCTTCATTTTCTGCACATAATCTCAGGTAAATAAAGCAGGCCCAGGTGATGTTTACAAATGATCTGGAAGAGACATTTGGACAGTTTAGCTGTTATCTAACCAAACAAACCTAATTAAGTGAATGGTCTACATTAGTGAGATTTCTTATCTTCTTTTTATGTTCTCTGGGTATAGATAGACAAATGGTCATTCAGCCAATAAATTTGTTAAAAATCCAGACATTACAATAATTTAATCTCTTTCAGTTTAGGTTACACTTCATACAGACCTACATTTAAAAAAGAAAATGGGCAAGCTAAGAAGAAAGCTAAGAAAACTGCTAACATAAAAAATGCCTGAATTTAAAAGTGAACTCTCTAGCACACAATATTACACTGGGCATCTACCCATTTATTTTAGCAGATCAGTTTAAATACCTAGAGGTAAACATTACAAGTAAATATAAAGATAATTTTCAACAAACCTTTGCTATCAGCAAGGAAAACATTGAACAAGATGTGAACAGATGGTCTACCTTCCATCTCACGTTAAATACTGTCAAGATGAACATCCTTAGAGTGACCTCATATACATTAACAAATCACTCTTTAAGAAATTCAATTCAATTATAACCTCATTTATTTGGAATCCAAAACATCCATGCATCCAATGGGTGATTCTACAAAGACCAAAAGCAGAAGGTGACATGGCACTACCTAACTTTCAATTTTATTACTGGCAGCAAATATACAGGCCATAAAGTCCCGGACAACGACATAAATTGATGAATACAGACAAGCATGGTCTGCAATAGAAATAACATCCTGCTGCACTTTTTTATATGCCCTGCTTTGTGCTCCAGTAAATACAAATTATTGTCAATGTACTAACAATCCAATTGTCCATCAATCACTCAGAGTATGGAATCAATGCAGGAAACACTTTAAGACAGAGAAGCTTTTATCTGTTGCACCTTTACATAATAATCACCTCTTTCTACCCCCTCAAACCCACACAGAATTTAATGTTTGGAAAACATCCATGATTAAAACAGAGAATTATATATAGATAATATCTTTGTATCTTATGAACAATTTTCAAATTTAACTTCCCACCAACGCAATTTTTCCACTACCTGGAAATCAGAAACTTTTTTAAAAGTAACCTGCCCAGTTTTCCTCATCCACGTAGCACGTAGACTTGTCTTGCTCAGCTGGAAAAATCCCAATCCTCCAGTTATAAGTCAGCGAGTAACTGATATTCTATACTATTTGAAATTGGAAAAAATGAAATTTTCACTTAGAGGATCTGTTCAAAACTAAAATATGGCAAAATCTAATTAAAACATTTTAGAAAAAGCATCTATATTGGGTAAAGGGATATTCTCCCTTCTTTGTTGTTTGTAAAGATTTGCTCTTGCTGTTGGCTTCCCTCTCTTTCTCTAAAGTGGGGAATGAATTCTTTTTTGTTAAATTTGACTCGATTGTATGCAATGTTATTTTCTTTGCTGTATTAGTTAAACTTTTTTTTTTCAAATAAAATCAATTAAAAGGAAAAGATAAATTTCTCCATTCATTCCTTTAATGTCAGGAATTAAAAGAAATGACAAAAAAGGAGGATAACATAATCCAATGCCAAAAGCAGTAAAAAGTTACATTCTGTGCACATAAATTATGCAAACATTTTACAGGCTGGCAGCTGAAGGACTGAAATGAAGCCCAAACTCACATGGGGCTCCTTGAGTTTGATAAAGTTGCAAATAAAGTGCTGAGGGATATACAGAAAGAAGCAAGCAAACACTGCGACTCTTCCAGTCATACAGCCAGAGAACTTGGCGGCTGCTGTGTCATAAATGTCTCAGGAAAGGGAAGATTAATCACTGATTCCTTGTGTATTTGTTTAACGAGGGGGTGTTTAAATTTTAAATGACATTTAGCAAATCCTTGATGAGTGTAAGAACAGCAAGGTATCTAATATTTCTCTTTTTAAATCTGGAATTTAACTCTGTATTAATGTTGTCTGCCAAAATTTCAAAAAGCTGGCCCCCCAGATTGACAGGGCAATATGCAGGTGACTTATCCATTCTTCATCCTTGGGAGGACCTTAAGGAGCCTAACGGGGTGAATTCAGCAGGAACAGGAACTTTGAATAAAAAGTAAGTACTATGAGGGGGGCAAAGGCTACCTGCTGGGCTACCATAATGTTTATATTGACAGAAGAAACATGTGCAACATAAGCCAGAAATTACAATGAAAGAAAGAAATTCACCATCATCATCCATCTCATACATCTTATAAACACCCCCTTCTATGGCCACAGTATAGGTTTATAACTGGAGAACTGGCACTTTTTTATAGGTTATTTCAATAAATAAAAAAGTCAGTAATTTTCAGTTGTTTAAATTAAATAGAAATTAATGAGATATCAATACATACCTTCTGTTTACCTGTCTCTTATTTCCAGTTTATAACTTTAAGAACAGAAGCTACTACTGAACAGGGATGAGAAATTGCTAAAGGCAGACGTTTTGTAAGTATTTTTTTGAAATGTAATGCTGACATTTGATACACTGAATCAATAAGCTTATTAGTATGTTTACAGCATTTAGACAATCACCACTTTGGTACAAATATTAAAATTTTCAATTGCTCATCCTTTATTCCTACAAATCATGTGTCTATCTTTAAAGTTGGTGATTAGTGTCAAATTGCCTAAAATTTGTCAACAAGCTGCACATACTCTTTAACGTAATTACACAGAAGGTTACTTGTAACGTTTAGCATTTCTGCTGTTTCGCATATCTTTACTTCATGATAAACTAAACATTAATGTAAAATGCATTAATTGTGTCTTTACACTACTCTGTGAAGTAAAACAGGGCAAAGTGGCTGGCTTTTGGCCTGTGCTTTGGAAGAATTTAAATGCTTTAAAAAGGGATATTCACTTTTGTGTCACAGTAAAATGAAACCGTGTCTACCCTGAATCTAATCTAAGCAGACTAGACAGGATAACAGTGGGGCTATGTTGGGTAAATAGGAGGTATTTGTTTTACATATGGATGCTTGATGGAAAGTGCCATCCAAAAATGGGAAAAGAAGGGTTTAAGTAAGCCAAAAAACCAAGGAAGACCTACACAAAAATGAAGAAAAAGGACAGAAAGGGTCCTGACTGGACATACTGCATCTAACTGCAAACTGAATTTGTCTCTATTTAATGTATTATTTCCTACTGTTTGCTAGCCTTCATGCTGTCTATCTGAGTGGCAAACACGGATTAAGACCGTCACAGGGTCCCTAGGTGACCTATCTCCTTAACAGAAAGTTAATTTTAACAATGCCACAAGCGGACACTTGTTAATTTAATGGTTCATGGTGTTTCTCACTTCTGCATTTTATTGAGCAGTCATTCGGTGGTGATTCCTTTGGTCATTTAAACTCTTGCAGACTCAATTGTTTCATCAAGCTTATTGGTGAGATGGTCCCTTATTGTTGTGGGGTCCTGGTCGTGTACTCAGAATGCTCTGATTTTAGATCCACCCCTGCAGAGTAGATTTTGGATATCAGCCACACTGCACTGGTTTAATATATTGAGAAAAAGGGATGGATGGCACCCAGGACCATACCACTTGAGCTGCTTGACCTTCTACACAGTGAGAAAATCTATTGCACCTCAGAGACCCACTTCTACCAAATGAGCATAGCATATAGCCTTGAATGAATGCCATGAATGAATATGAATGTTCCTTGTTTGTATAAAAGGCTGGGATGGTACTACTACGAATTTTCAGATTTTGAGGCTAGCAGAGAATTCCTTTCTGGAAGTCACAACAAGGGAATACTGTCCCCTGTCAGGATGTTGGTTTGACAATTTACTAAGAAATGCTCCCTGATACCTCCAATGGCTTTCCCTTTCCTAACCAGTAAATTTTCCTCTTTTCCTTGCGGGTTATGTACCCGATTCAAACAAAAAACTCACTTCCACTTATGATCCTGGTGTCAGCCATAGTACATAGATAATATATGCTAAATAAGCGCCCCACATACTCCTTTAATATACTTTGTGGGAAAAAGTGGACCTCAAAATGATGGAGGGATAGCCAGTAATAACAAAAATAACAGTAATAAACCAACTAAAACTCTGACCAACAATAAACAGAAACTTTCCCACCATCACGTCAGAACTAATTCACATAAAGCTTCAGGTACTCTGCACAGCAAAATGGACACATTAAGCAGAACTTTGAGTTCTCACAGTTGGCTGCAGGACAGTATAATAAGCAGAATGTATATATTGTTTAAAGGGGAGAGGTCACTTTAAAATAAGAAATCAGCAGTGCCAGACAGTGTGGGAAATTGTAAGAAATAATAATTAGAAAATTGAGTATAGTAAAAAAGGAAGACTGGTGACCAATGTGCAGGTCAAAAATATGTGCAGAATGAAGTCAAGCGGAAAAAAAATGCTTAAGTTATTTAACATGTCACATTAGGATTGGAATGAGATGGTGTATTAAATTCAGACTTTGAGCTTTAATTTATTGAAGTGATGTGAGGATAGCTTAGCCAGGATTTACTGATCTGAATAGCCTTTGGATTTTTCTGCCCATTTAATATTTATTGTGCGGGTATTTTTGCTTTTGCAAATGAACATTGTAGAGAACAAAGTACTAAGAAAATTTTGAAGCCTTCACTGTGGCACAGTGGTTTGAACACTTTGCATGTTTTTCTCCAGGTACCCTGACTTTCCTCTCATATCCTCTAAATGTACATATCAAAATGATTGGAGAGTTTAAATTGGACCCTTTATAAGTGAATAGGGGAATGGCAGCACTCTTTGAAGGACTGAAGGACTGGTTCCAGTTTGTACCAGTTGCTGCCATGATGTTAAACTGAATGAGTAAATGGAAACATGTAAGGAGGGATGGAAGGATAGATGAAACATTCACTAAGAAACCACTATGAAGCTGTTAGGGTTAGTTGAAATCTAATTCATATAAATAAAATTATAATTTGTCTGTTTGTTTGTTCATCAATCATGCAAAAATACCTGAGCATATTTTCACAAAGTTATGAATGTGTATTGTCATTGGACCAACTTCAATATAAGCTTTATGGCATATTGGGGAGAGGGGTTATAACAGAGGGGATAACTGAAAAAACATTTCCACCTTTCGGACTGCAATTCCTATCAGGCATCACAAGTGTATGTTGGGGCTGATGGGAGGAGACTGGCCAAAGTGGGATCTCATCTATGACTGCAGGTAGAGAATTTTCTTTTCAACTAATCTGGATATCACTTTTATTATCTCACAGGATTACAGCTTTTGTCTAAGAATATATGTCATTTTGTCTCATTTTGGGTTGTGCCTAGCCATGCTGAATTTCTAAACAACAGTTGTCCCCCATTTATTTTCATCTAGACCCTTTCCTGAGAAAAATATACAGGTCCAAAAGAGGTGCCGGATGTTGCCACACCATTATGGTGCAATGTTTCTTTCTTTTAACCACCCAAACTCTTTTAAAATTGTAAAACAATCTTTTGAGTAGGTTTTGTATTTGCAAAATCACATGCAAAAAAAAGTTTAGCTTCAATTTTGTGAAACTGCATATGAACGGAAACTTGGATGTTTTGCTGACCGCCATCTGTTATTTTGTGATGTTATATCAGCCATAACCAATGAGCGACAATCAGGCTGCAGGACAAGCACAGTGGTGGCCAGCTTTGTGCTGGTTAAACATGCAGATAAGTATTTCTGAAACCTTGAAGTGAACTGATGACACTACATTTTTTATCAAAGGAAAACCTTACAGCATATTGTTACTAAGTGTGACAGAGATGATGAAACAGAATGAAACGCGATTTTTTAGCACATGCAGAGTCGCTATTCAGAATATGGTGGAATGATAATGAGTGAAGGTGACAATAGTAACTTTTACTACTTTTTACTGGTATACATTTATCTAAGTCCATTTTATGATGAGGTACTACAACCCTCTCTGGCAGAGAAAATGTCTTGTCAGACTATAGTTTTGTGATCTGAAATGGAAGACTTGCTGAGAATAGAAGCTGCCACTTAACTTACTTGAATGAGTCCACCAAGTAGGTAAGAATAAATTTTCATATACAGAACCTTATCTGAAATTGCATATATTCCTTTACTATTATTTATATTACCAAAAGTAAAGCAAACATGTTTGTCTGTTAATCTGTACAGTTTGCATTTATATTAATAGTGTCAAACACAAATATATCTCAACCAGTAATAGTGTACTATATGATAACATGCAGTGAATACACTTGATGTGAGCATTTCTAGTTTTCATTCTCATTCTCTGTATGTTTAGCATTCGTTTGCTCAGAGGTTGATGCGCTTGCTGCTTCCTGAGCAGCTCTTGTTTTCTCCACCCTAGTGGCCCGCTTCTTCTCTTCTTTCGTCAGCATCTTTTCGCATTAAAACTGATTAAGTCAGTGTTTGTGTTGCAATTACTTAGTATGTTTTCCTTAATTTTTCACTTAAGCTGCCACTTAAGTCTTCAGTCTGCCTGAAGAATGAATATGAAGAGGTAGGGGAAGTGACGGTGAAGGTGGTAGGAATGAGAACGACACCGATACGCATGCGCCACATGGCCGCCCTGCTGGCCGTTGCCGAGAGTTAATTCTACAATAAAATAAAATAAAATAAAAATAAAAAGAGGAATAAACTTGGATAGTAGACGTCACGTAGTATATGTATACCAAATTTCAGGTCAATAGTTTAAATAGTTTGCGAGCTACTGGTGATTTAAAATCCTGGACAAACAAATGAACAGCCACGGTAGCGTATTATATATCTCAATACCTTTGAATGCAATGTACCCATGTAGAGTAATGTTATTTTGCATTCATCTGAAATTCTATACTGAGGCTGACACAAACAAAACACCTTATATAAGTGCAACTTACCAAAAGTTACAAAGAGCACCGATTCACACAAATCACAGTTAGACATTATAGACATTATGCATTTGATGAGTGAGACAGAGAAGGAGACAGGACAGTATGCACTTGCCTCACACTTTCTTAACTCTCAAAAGAAAGTATGAGTGAGCAAGAATATGGTAAACAGCCGTCCATTCATCTTCTAAGCCCAGTTTATCTTGAGCAGGGTCATAGGGAAGCTTCTGTCTCATAAATTATAGCGATAATGCCCACTGAGTGAGACAGACCAATGTCATGAGAAAAGTTCTACTACCATAGGAGAAACCTTATAAGGTACACTGTGAAGGAAATGCTGCCTTGTTGAAATGAAAGAAAGGGAAAAGGAGTAATAAATAGGAGAAATTTTAAGAATAAAAGGGGACAGGAAAACACTTGTGGTCAGAAGGCAAGCAATGGTCAAACACACATTCTAAAACGCCCAAACATAATCCAAAAAGCAGTTATCAAAAAAGCATTGCAAAGGGTATAAGAGACCTAGAAAGAAAAGATCCTAACTAATACTTTTTAAGTATATCCATAAGTTTGTCTTTCTGAAGCTGTGTAAAGTCACCTTAAATGGGCAGGATGTAATGTCAAAACATGTCAATTGACTTCCGAGTTACATGACCACCAAATAGCCTAGTGACGATAAAGAACATAACTACACCCATTCAGAAACACTTACAGATTGGCAGCAAACATTTAAAAATCAGAATACGAAATGGCGTTGGCAGCATAAGAATTAAAGGAAATAGGTACAGTACTTGTAAAGCAACATATGTCCAGAAATGATCAATAACATACAAATAACAAGAATCTTTGCAAAGCCCTCCTCCTTAAGAACAGGCTCTGAATTTACTCATCTAGTTTTGCTGGATGAGATCTACTGTATAAAACTGGCACAAAACGCAAAGGACAAGGGCATCAGAAGCAGAGACCCAGGACCTATCTTTAGCCCTATGACCTTCTCACTGAACTAAATATTGTAATGTCCTCTAGAGCCTCATCTCTTAAAGACAGGAATTTTCTGAATCCTCAATTGTTGATCCCTATCTACTATTATTGATGGCAGAGGTTGAAGAGGTCGAGACAAAGAAGGGGTAAATACTAACCGCAGGCCTTTTGAGGACATGATAGCAATAGTGAAAAATGCTGATTAGAAATGTCAAAAAGCAAATAGAGGAGAATATTGATGAAAATTCCAAAGTCATTCTGAAGAGGTTCTTTTAGCATTTAGTCACATGGCGATGGTCAAAAAGGACATGAAGTGTATTAAATACAGTAAGGCAGAATAACATATACAAAAAAGAAACTCAGACTCTTTCGGTTCTTATTTTTCTGACGTTTTATCTGTCCTCTACAGGTATTAATCAAGTACTAAATGATTTTGAGATTACTAAGAGAGAAACACTAAAACTACAAAAAAGGAATTCAAATACATTGCTACAACCAGATCACATTTATACATGAGTGATTAAGAAAGCTATTGATTACATATCCCACATATCCTTAACATATATTTGCTGGAAATATATGCATTCTAAAGAAATTCCTAAAGATTAGAAGCTGGTAAATACAGTATCATGCCATTATGTAAAAATGTTGATTGAGGTGGCCTTGGTTACCACAGGCTAATTAAGTTAAATGTCTATCACTGGTAAATGAAAGGAAACAGTTATTTCTTTTAATTTAAAGACAACATTAAGCAAAACCTATTAAGTGCAAGTGTAATAGCAAACAGACAATGAAAGTTTAGAAAACAAGTGTGAATTTTATAAAAAAAGAACGAGAACTCATGATCAAAGGGGCACATTTATCTTTATATTTATCAAAATAATTTATTGTGAAGTGTTTTTCCATTGAATTTGAGAAAAAGACAACGCTAGTCAGTGGCTTTTTGCTGGGATGGAGCCAGATACAGTCTGCACAGTGCAGAAAGTAAGTAAGCAACGTGCAATAAGTGACTTATGCGGTACAGCCAACAGCCATATTCCATATTTAAAAGCTATTTTTCTCCATGGCTGAACTAGTTCTGGGAATCATGGCACAGCATTATTTGTCACTATATATATATATATATATACAAATAATGCAAAGAGTGCGGGACACATGTTACACCCTTATTTGGGTTCATCAGGCGTATACACTCCACTGCACTCCTGGCAGACCAACCACATACGTTACCTGGTAGGTAACCACCCATACAATCAGATCGGGACTCAGACTACGGATGCTATGAATATATATATATATATGTACACATAAGTAGGTTTAAAGTTGTTCATATGGAAAAAGACATACAGGTTATGCAGGTTAAGATTATTACATTAGCTTTATTAACCCAATAGCTTTATTAATATCACAATGGCACAATGCATTCAAGTACAATCTCTTAAGTGATCATATTACCTAAAAGATACATATGTTTGTACACCTGAACAACTGTAAACTTACTTTTGCCCATCCCTCCTGTGTGTGTATATATATATAGTGATCAGCCCCAATATTTCAATGGCACGTGTCAGGGGTGGAATATATTAGGCAGCAATTGTACAGTCAGTTCTTGAAGATAAGGTGTTGGAAGCATAAAAAACAGGCAAGTGTAAACAATTGAGTCAGTCTGACAAGGACCAAATTGTGATGGCTAGACAACTGGGTCAGAGCATCCCCAAAACAGCAGGTCTTGAGGGGTGTTCCTGGTATGCAGTGCTTAGTATGTACCTAAAAGGGTCCAAGGAAGCATCTCGCAGATGAGCTAACGTCACCCAAATTGCTGAAAAACTTAATGCTGGCCATGACAAAAAGGTTTCAGAACACACAGTGCATCACAGCTTGCTGCTTATAGGTCTTCATAGCCACAAACCAGTCCCAATGTACATTCTGATCCTTGTCCACTGCCAAAAGCAGCAACAATAGGCACATGAGCATCAGAACTGAACCATGGAGCAATGGAAGAAGGTTATTGAGTCTGATGAATCATGTTCTCTTTTAGATCATGTGAATGGCTGGTGTGTGGATGTTTTTTACCTGAGTAAGAGATGGCAGAAGGATGCACAGTGTGACAAAGGGAAGCCAGCAAGGTCAGCATAATGCTCTGGGCAAAATTCTTCTACGAAACCTTGGGCTCTGGCATTCAAGTGGCTGTTATTTGCCATGTACCATTTCCGTACCACCCTGACAGCAGTGGCATCCTTCAGCAGGATAATGCACCCTGCTACACTGCAAGAATTGCTCAGGAATGGTTTGAGAAAAATGACAAAGAGTTCAAGGTGTTGACTTAGCTTCCAAATTCCCCAGATCTCAATCCAATCCACGGAAGCCTCACCTCACAACATTCAGGATTTCAAGGATCTGCAGCTAGCATCTTGGTGAAAGACACCACAGGATACCTTCAAAGGTCTTGTGGAGATCATGCCTTGATGAGTCAGAGTTGTTCTGGTGGCACAAGATGGGCCTACACAATATTAGGCAGGCAGTTTTAACATGGTGGCTGATCAGTGCATTGCATAGTTTAAATATTAAGCACAAGTAGGTCAAGTGTAATGTGTTCAGGGTCCTAAAAGGAGTTAGACCTGGGATTACACTTGCACTCTGTTCATTTTTCAATTTCTTACCTTCAAGACCACATTGCCTACTAATCTTTGGCAGTCACTGAAAATAATTAACAATTCAGGGGACAGAAGATATATGTACAGTTTTCCTTTGTTCTGAACCTGACGATAATCTAATTTTGTTTATTCTGAGGCTCAGTAATTGACAACGAATAACCCAGCCACAGGGGATGCACAGACCATTGTGTTTCTTTGTGCCGGACCGAAGCCCGGATAAATGGGGAGGGTTATGTCAGGAAGGGCAGCTGGTGTACAATTTTGCCAAATCAATATGTGGACAACAATACAAATATCCATACTGGATCGGTCGAGCCCCGGGTTAACAACGACTTCCACCAGTACAGTTAGCCAACAGGGTGCTAGCAGAAATTGGGCTACTGTTGGCCGAAGAAGAAGAAGAAGGAGAAGAAGAAGGGGAGACGTGTCCAGAACCAGGAGGAGAGGAGAAAAGCAAAGAGAGTGGAACTGAGGGTAGGAACTTTGCATGTTGGCAGTATGACTGGTAAGGGGAGAGAGTTAGCAGATATGATAGAGAGAAGGAAGGTTGATATATTGTGCGTGCAAGATACTAAATGGAAGGGGAGTAAGGCGAGGTGGATCGGAGATGGATTCAAATTGTACTATCATGGTGTGGATGGAAGGAGAAATGGGGTAGGAGTTATTATGAAAGAACAGTATGTCAAGAGTGTTTTAGAAATGAATAGAGTGTCAGGCAGAATAATGATTATGAAGCTAGAAATTGCAGATGTGATGATGAATGTTGTTAGTGCATATGCACCACAAGTTGGGTGTGCAATGGATGAGAAAGAAGATTTTTGGAGTGAGTTGGATGAAGTGATGAACAGTGTACCCAAGGGACAGAAAGTGGTGATTGGAGCGGATTTCAATGGGCATGTTGGTGAAGGGAACAGTGGAGACGAGGAGGTGACGGGTAGGTATGGTGTCAAGGAGAGGAATGAAGAAGGTCAGAGGATAGTGGATTTTGCCAAAAGGATGGACATGGCTGTGGTAAGTACCTATTTTAAGAAGAGGGAGGAACATAGGGTTACGTTCAAGAGTGGAGGAAGATGCACACAGGTAGATTACATCCTATGCAGAAGAGCTGATCTGAAGGAAAATGAAGACTGCACAGTGGTGGCTAGGGAAACTGAAGTTAAGCAGCATTGGATGGTGGTCTGTAGGATGATTTTGGAGATCAAGAAGAGGAAGAGAGTGAGGGCAGACCCAAGGATCAAATGGTGGAAGTTGAAAAAGGAAGACTGCAAGGTTGAGTTTAGGGAGAAGGTGAGACAGACAATGGGTGGCAGTGAAGAGTTAC
The DNA here is from genome assembly GCA_026402145.1 of Polypterus bichir lapradei. Lineage (NCBI taxonomy): Eukaryota > Metazoa > Chordata > Cladistia > Polypteriformes > Polypteridae > Polypterus > Polypterus bichir. The sequence goes on along the minus strand of JANRMT010028174.1, from coordinate 56,445,777 downwards.
CAGACAGCTGGGAAACTACAGCAGATGTAATAAGGGTGACAGCAAGAAGGGTGCTTGGGGTGACATCTGGAAAGAGAAAGGAGGAAAAGGAAACCTGGTGGTGGAATGAGGAAATACAGGAGAGTATACAGAGGAAGAGGATGGCAAAGAAGATGGGATAGTCAGAGAGATGCAGAAAGTAGACAAGAGTACAAGGAGATAAGGCGCAAGGTGAAGAGAGAGGTGGCGAAGGCTAAAGAAAAGGCTTATGATGAGTTGTATGACTGAACACTAAGCAGGTTGCACACTAAGGAGGGAGAAAAGGACCTGTACCAATTGGATAGACAGAGGGGCCGAGCTGGGAAAGATGTGCAGCAGGTTAGGGTGATAAAGGATAAAGATTGAAACGTACTCACGAGCAAGGAGAGTGTGTCGAGCAGATGGAAAGAGTACTTTGAGAGTCTAAAGAATGAAGAGAACAAGAGACAGAAGAGGCTGGATGATGTGGAGATAGTGAATCAGGAAGTGCAATGGATTAGCAAGGAGGAAGTAAGGACAGCTATGAAGAGGATGAAAAATGGAAAGGCCGTTGTTCCAGATGATATACCTATGGAAGCATGGAGGTGTCTAGGAGAGATGGCAGTGGAGTTTTTAACCAGATTGTTTAATGGAATCTTGGAAAGTGAGAGGATGCCTGAGGAGTGGAGAAGAAGTGTACTGGTGCCGATATTTAAGAATAAGGGGGATGTGCAGGACTGCAGTAACTACAGGGGAATAAAATTGATGAACTACAGCATGAAGTTATGGGAAAGAGTAGTGGAAGCTAGGTTAAGAAGTGAGGTGATGATGAGTGAGCAGCAGTATGGTTTCATGCCAAGGAAGATCACCACAGATGCACTGTTTGCTCTGAGGATGTTGATGGAGAAGTTTAGAGAAGGCCAGAAGGAGTTGCATTGTGTCTTTGTGGACCTGGAGTAAGCATATGACAGGGTGCCTCGAGAGGAGCTGTTGTATTGTATGAGAAAGTCGGGAGTGGCAGAGAAGTACATTAGAGTTGTACAGGATATGTACGAGGGAAGTGTGACAGTGGTGAGGTCTTGGGTAGGAGTGATGGATGCATTCAATGCAGAGGTGGGATTACATCATGGGTCAGCTCTGAGCCCTTTCTTATTTGCAATGGTGATGGACAAGTTGATAGCTGATGACATTTTGATCTGTAGCAATAGTAGGGAGCAGGTTGAGGAGACCCTAGAGAGGTGGAGATATGCTCTAGAGAGGAGTGGAATGAAGGTCAGTAGAAACAAGACAGAATACATGTGTGTAAATGAGAGGGAGGTCAGTGGAATGGTGAGGATGCAGGGAGTAGAGTTGGCGAAGGTGGATGAGTTTAAATACTTGGGATCAACAGTACAGAGTAATGGGGATTGTGGAAGAGAGGTGAAAAAGAGAGTGCAGGCAGGGTGGAATGGGTGGAGAAGAGTGTCAGGAGTATTTTGTGACAGATGGGTATCAACAAGAGTGAAAGGGAAGGTCTACAGGACGGTAGTGAGACTAGCTATGTTATATGGGTGGGAGATGGTGGCACTGACCAGAAAGCAGGAGACAGAGCTGGAGGTGGCAGAGTTAAAGATGCTAAGAATTGCATTGGGTGTTACAAGGATGGATAGGATAAGAATTGAGTACATTAGAGGGTCGGCTCAAGTTGGACGGATGGGAGACAAAGTCAGAGAGGCAAAATTGCATTGGTTTGGACATGTGCAGAGGAGAGATGCTGAGTATATTGGGAGAAGGATGCTAAGGATAGAGATGCCAGGGAAGAGGAAGAGAGGAAGGCCTAAGAGAAGGTTTATGGATGTGGTGAGAGAGGAAATGCAGGTGATGGGTGTAACAGAACAAGATGCAGAGGACAGAAAGATATGGAAGAAGATGATCCACTGTGGCAACCCCTAACGGGAGCAGCCGAGAAAAGAAGAAGTAATTGACAACGAATAGTTCTGTGATATTTGTGTACATTTGCACACTTTGTTATTGAATTTCACTGAGGATGTATTACTGCTCTATATTTGTCAGATAAGCTCTTTGAAACCTATAAGCCCCAGCAGATCAATCCTGCAGAAAATCCTAAACAAAATACATCTTTTTTTATCATCATTTATGGAAACTGATGCATGTTTTGCAATGTGCGGGGCCCAAATCCTGGAATGGTCACAATTATGCAGACTTCCAGAGATAATTCATACCAGAGCTTCGATCTGTAAAAGCAGCCAGAGGTTTCTGCTGTGTTATAAATCTGTGGTGGTAATAAACCAGCTTTTATTTTGCTTTAAGTGGATTGTTTTCTTCTTTAATTTTACATTTTGGGCACCTTACCAGGTTCCCTGTTGAGAAGAGGAACAGCAGCAGCAGAAAAAGAAAGAGCGGCTTCCACTGCAAAATCGATAAAGAGGCAGAAAAATAACAATTTTGTTACAGAAGCAGAGCTCCAAGTTTCTGATGACTTCACTGCTTGGGAATGCAGCTGAAATCCTCTCCAATGGGAACACGACTCCACCAGTTTATTATTCCAGCACTTAGCTGACATCTCTAAGAGATTTAGCCATCTTGACAGGAAACGTTCACAGACCACGGCCTGGGATGTGAGGTCAGGTAAGAAGCACGCCTGCCACATGACAGACACTCTTGATGCACATGCTGAGTGTGGTATTGCTGTTCTGTCCATTAAGTGACAGTCTAATAGCCCCTTTATCAAACAAATTGTCATCTTTAGATGCAGCCTTTAATTGTGTAAAGCTAGCTAAGGATGAAGTAATAACCAGAAAACCTTGATTTTACATATTAGCTTTCCTAGTGTATACAATTACTACGGTGGGCTGGCGCCCTGCCCAGAGTTAGTTTCCTGCCTTGTGCCCTGTATTGGCTGGGATTGGCTCCAGCAGACCCCCGTGACCCTGCAGTTAGGATATAGAGTGTTGGATTATTGGATGGATAGTGTATAAAATCATGTATATGTTTGTAATAGGAAGAGTGCCACTGCTTAAATAAAGAGTCACTATGAGCTATAGCATAGAACGCTAAGCAGGGACCAACCTTGGGTGGCATGTCAGTCCATCGTAAGGCACAATTACTAACAAACCCATATCAGTCTTTAGGCTGGAGGAAGAAATGTATTGCATATTGTAACTGGTAGGGGTTGCAAGGATATCCTAGAGACACGAGTCTTTATTAGTTCTTAAAGTCCAGGCATTATGCTGTCTCAGCCACCTTACTAAAAGGACAAGTGTCTGTGTGTGTGCCTGTGTATTTGGGTGGCTCTCCAGATTTTAAGGTTAGGAAAAAAATGTAGAAATTGCCAAAGCATGTAGAAGAAGGTTAAAAAAATCAAAGAGATAAAGATACCAAATAAGGTCCTAAAAACAAGAAAATTGATCTTATCTGCCAATTCTATTGTTCAATATTATACGCTGACAACAACAACGTGGTAGCAATTTCCTTGCACCCGCTTGGGCCACAATAATAAGGTATATAGTTGTAATGCTAATGATTGATATGGTGGGAAATGGATGAGTGAAAACACACACACATTGGAAAACCAAAGCTCTGAAGCGATTAGTCTAGATTTGCAAAACTAGGCCAATGCAGTAGTGACTCCCGCCACATTTTCCTAGCAAAATATTTTAACTATACGTGTTCCGTTTAACAAGCAACGCTAAGAGGAAGCAGTAAAAAAAAGGTAAAGGCTACCACGAGGGAAAGGGATTAGGTGTGTATAATTATACCAGGCCAAATGTAAAACCCTTGTATCAAATAAATAACATGATGTCTATATTGATTATTTAGATTTCTACCTGTCTTTGACAAGTAGCAAAGCTGATTTATTTAATAACAGAAGACATAGGTCTAGCACCCCTCTTTCTACAGTTCTTCTAAACTTTTTCCCCTCAGAGATGCCTGAAGTAGACTCAAGCTACATCAACACTACTATGTTTGCATCTAGAATCTGTGCTTTCAAAAGTCTAGGTTCTTAATCGTACACCAAACCAAGTGTTTTTTAGAAGTATGTGGTTCTGCATAGGGTCTCAATTTTGTGAGGTTAAAAACATCTGGGTAGTGTGGATGAAAGGCGAAAAGAGAGACTAATGTGTAGACATAACCTCTGTCCTTTTAATGAGGTCAGATGAATTGCTGTCCATCATGACCTATGGCCTTTAAAATCCCTCACCAGGAGTGTAACTGGAACGGATGGTTTTAATATGTCCTTATGGACCTTGGGTATGATCTGGCACCTGGCACTTCACTTGACCACTCCAATTACACTTTGAAAACCGGACGTTGCTGCAAATTGCCCTTTTAATTTTTCCTAGTTCAACCTCAGTGTAGGGAAAACTTATATATCTGAATGACAAGCGGATAATACCATCCAATACAGCTTGCATGGCACATTCAGTGATGACTGAGAAATATCCGATCATTCAGCAAGTTCACGTTCAAAAGTTCCAGTGGCTAAAATCCCGAGGGTGGACAGAACTTGCAAAGGATCAGGTAGAGCACAATTCTTTAAAGTCTGCCTTTGTAAAGCCGGCATCAGTTCAGTACACAGCTCTAAGTGGAAAGCTCTTGGAAATCGAAATCGACTTATAAGCTAGTCATCATCATCTATAAATACGCGCTCTCTTCTAATTCTTCCATTTGCAATGTCTTCTAACAATGGTAAAGCAGCCGTGGTAGTTGGAAAAGTTTGTCCATTCAGTTCACCATTATATTATTACAAAATGATTACTATCAAGTGAATTACAGTAAATTTGTATATGATATGCAATTAATTTAAGCGTATTTGATAAAAACCGAATCATATATGTGAATCTCAAAAAGAAATTCAGACAACAGAAACAGTAGCACTGCTTTGACGCTGGGTGTTGCCAGTTTGCAAAACTGAGCAGAAACTTACATATGCAAGGGGGAACTGTGTGCCAAGTTTAGTTTTTATACATCTGGAAGTGAGCATGGAAATGGGTGTACACAACATTTTTGTGCATACACACTGTTTGTACATGAGGCCCCAGGGGAGTGTGAGGAAGAGCGGGTCAAAGCCCCGTGTTAAATGTTCTAAACATTGTGCAACAAGCACAAGGACAACCAAATACTTTGCCCTTGGTTTACTGTTTATCGGATGCAGCAGAGCAGCTATGAAGCTGGCCTTCTGCCGCGCCATAAGAGATGGTGAACTGCCGACAACCCCGGTCACAATAGTATATGTATTTTCCCCATATTCATTATAGCAAAATTTCCATTATAAAAAAATATTTTTATTGTCCCATAAATTTTGTTACAACAGGATTCCATTTGCAATATGTAAAGGTTATCTCTATGCTGAAAAAAATAAATAGCATTTAAAATAAAACACACAATCCCTGGTGAAGCCTCATCACTTAAAGCATTGTGTATGTAATGTCCTTATTTTTTTATCACATTACTAAACTTTTTCATATTCGTGCTAATATTGTCCTTCTCTGTCTACTTTATCTATTTTTGTCAAATCAGTCTGAAAGGGCCTCAAAGTCTCTTCTGTTTTCCTTTAAGGAAGGAATAGACAGTGCATCAGCCCAAGCATGCCGATGAGGAACCCAAGGCATACCATACTAAGGAGCCAGCAAACCATGAAGGTCAAAAAGTTGACTTTTCCATTCAATCACATGACCCCAAGAGGATGTAAAAGGGAAAGGGAAATGGAGAAATAGAAGGGCAGCTAACCTAAGGACTCTCACCCTGAGATCTTGCTCCATGCTTTATTACCATAAGAAAAAAAGAGATGTTCTCCCCCCAAATAACTGGGAAGGAATTTATTCCACTAGGTGCCATTCTGTTTAACAAGATAAACAAACATAACCAGCATTGCTGGATTTCAATACCATGCCTAGTATCCTATTGATTGGCCTACAGAACTCTTCTTTTGGTCATGATAAGATATCACAACGTTCACAAATCCATTTAATCCAGCTCAGAGCCAGAGTCTGTCCTGGCAGCATTGGGCGCAATCCAGGAACCTCACGCACACACCTACATTCACACTCACAGGGGGCCCAGCTGAAGATCAGTATTTATTTATAGTAATTCCAGTGTGTGTTCAGACCAAAGTGTGTATGTATATTTAGTTACTTATTTATGTAGTTATCTACTTATTTATATATATATATATATTTATTTAAAGAGCTTCTATAAAGAGCCAAATGTCCCCCTTGGGACAAAATAAAGTTTTA
>JANRMT010028174.1:56409842-56439534 GCA_026402145.1 Polypterus bichir lapradei | reverse complement strand
CTATCTATCTATCTATCTATCTATCTATCTATCTATCTATCTATCTATTTAATTGATCACACATGTCTTTGGGATATGGAAGGAAAACTGGAGATACAAGAAAGAAACACAGGCAGACACAGGATTCAAACCCAGGATGCTAGATCTGTGAGACCTTAAATGCTCCTGCTTACTATATATCTGTGCCCTAGATTCCATCATTCAAATGAGCTGTTTCAGAACCAGTTGCAGGGTTGCATGATTTCTAACTTGGTTATGGCTAAATCAAGTGGTATTTTTGAGGATAGCAATTTAAGACAGCATAAAATTAACATGAATCCATTAGGCTGGCACTGGTACTATAAACTCACTGGCCACTTTATGAGGTACATCTGTTCAAATGCTTGTAAGCTCAAATATCTAATCAGCCAATCACATGGCAGCAACTCAATGAATTTTGGCACGTAGACATTGTCAAGACAACCTGCTGAAGTTCAAACCAATCATCAGAATGGGGAAGAAAGGTGATTGAACATGACATAGTTGTTGGTGCCAGACCGGCTGGTGTGAGTATTTCAGGAAGTGCTACTCTGCTGGGACTTTCATGCACCATCAGAGAATGGTTCGCAAAAAGCGAAAACATCCAGTGAGTGGCAGTCCTCTGGGTGAAAATGCTTTGTTGATGCTAGAGGTCAGAGGAGAATGGCCAAAGAGGTTTGAGCTGATAGAAAGGCAACAGCAACTCAAATAACCACTCATTATGACTGGGGTATGCAGAAGAGCATCTCTGACCACAAAACACATTGAACCTTGAAGCAGAATGGCTACAGAAGCAGGAGACCACCTAAAAAGAGATAGCTAAGGCTACAATTCACATGGGCTCACCAAAATTGGACAACAGAAGATTGGAAAAACAATACCTGGTCTGATGAGTCTCAATTTTGGTCAGAATTTGGTCATAATTTGGCATCAAAAACATGAAAGCATGAATCTAACCTGGCTTGCATCAACAACTCAGACGTGTGGTGGTGGTGGTGATGTAATGGTGTGGGGGATATTTTCTTGGCACACTTTGGGCTCCTTAGTACCAACTGAGCATTGTTTAAATGCCACAGGCTACCTGAGTATTGTTGCTGACCATGTCCATCTCTTTATGACTGAAGCGTACCCATCTTCTGAGCAGGATAACACATTATGTCACAAAGTGCAGATCATCCCTAACTGGTTTCTTGAACATGACAATGAGTTCACTGTACTCAAATGGCCTCCACAGTCACCAGATCTCAATCCAATAGTAAAACCTTTGGGATGTGGTGGAAGAGGAGATTCGCATCATGGATATGCAGATGACAAATCTGCAGCAACACCATAATGCTATCAAGTCAATATGGAAACTGGATTTTTAGTCTTTGTTACAAAAAAATCCGGGCAAGTAGTATTTTGAAAAGCAGACATATGTCTGTTTTCATATACAGAATGGGTTATGCAGTATTTAATGCTCCTGCTTTTGTTGGCTTTTGCAATAGAGATCAATAATTGACTTTTCACACCTTGGCTTGCGATTGTTACTTGTCATCTGTGCAGAAATGACTGATTAAAGATATAAGCTATGACACAGCATACTTGGTGTGTCATAATATCAGAGTTGTTTGTTTCTGTTTGTCAGATTTATGCCGTTCACTTTAAAGCCAAGACTCTAATAGTCATTTACTGTACTCCGTGTGACAATGAGACCTTGAAGTTGATGTGCACTCAATGTATTTTGTGTAGGTATTGCCCCAATAATGCCTCTAGCCCAGGGGTCCCCATCCTCTTTAATCTTGGCCGGGATAAATGGACTTAGCTGCTACATTATCTCCTTATGTTCTATCTTTGACTTTTTATGTGTGTTTTCTAAAGCTAGTGTAGCAGAGCTGAAATGGAGTGAGCCTGCTACACCTTCACCATCAAAAGCGCAATTAGTTACCTACGCCAACAGAATCCTCATTTTTACTTTACTGGTTAATAATGGCTGCTTTCTTGTGCCCCAGATACTCAGTGGAGATAACTCACAAGGTGGGCACTGGTTGTGCAAAGATAATTGGTTACACTGACAAGAATAAATAAAAAACAAATTAATCATAATCCCAGAAACAATGCAAAAAGAAAATAAAAAAGTGAGTGCTCGTTCCATCGAACAGATTACTTCGAATGCCTTATACAAATGAAGGCATCAGAGCAGCACATCACAGCTGTGGTTTGACAGAATAAACATTCACGTTGACACCAGTCAGGAAACCACATTTTGCGTCATAAAGATAAAATCAGCAGAAATCACCATGTGAGTAAACCTGCAGAACCCATTAGTTACAGTAACTCACACACAGACGGCATTGCTTTTTTTTATCTGTCTTGTCTAGTGTGCCTAATGTCACTGCATAATATATATTCTACTTTAACTTGGTAGACAGTCCTTCTAGATGTAGGTAAATATTTTTATGGCTCATCATAAATTTAACTTGCACTGAATATACAGTCAGACACAGGCCACAAGTAAAATAAAAAGAGTTTCAATAATAAAACTCTGCCTAACACGCACCACACCTCATGGGCAAATCATAAACAACTCTGCTGTCCTGGTTTCTGGTTCAATTAAAAATGTGCTACTCACTTAACATACAAGACTGTTTTATACTGCTTTATAAGGCATGTAAGACTAACAAAGTGAATCGTAGAGCGTATGAGAACATGAGGTCAACCATTAAGAAGGACATTAGGGAGGCTAAAAGACAGTTGGAGAGGAATATAGCAGATAAGGCAGAAGATGACCCAAAGAGGTTCCTTCAGTATTTTAGTAGTAAAAGAACCCTCAATGAGGGGGTGAAGTGAATCAGGAATAGTAAAGGGGAATTAAAAGATAGACAATGAAATAGCGGATGCCCTAAACTTACATTTTTCTGAGGTGATTACAAGTGAGCAAGTGTATAACCTCCCAGAGGTAAACGCAACTACTAAGGAGGTACTGAGGGATATGGAAATTGTAGAGGGAGAAGTGCTGCTCAGATTAAATAAGATGAAATCAAACAAATCACCAGGACCAGATAATATTTATCCTCGTGTTCTTAAGGAGGATAGTGAGTACATATATAAACCCTTGACACATATTTTTAGGAAGTCACTGTGCACTGGAGAGATTCCGAAGGACTGGAAAATGGCAAATATCATACCATTATATAAAAAGGGTGACAGGGCAGATCCAAGCAACTCTCGTACAGGCCAGTAAGCTTAACATGCATCACAGGGAAATTAATGGAAGGAATTATTAAGGGTAAGATTGAGCAACACATGGCAAGGACAGGAGTTGTTCTGAACAGTCAGCATGGGTTCAGAAGAGGGAGGTCGTGTTTTACTAACATGTTGGAATTCTATGAGGTTGCAACAAAAGCATACGATCAAAGTGGAGCATATAATATTATTTATCTGGACTTTCAGAAAGCATTTGATAAGGTGCCACATGAGAGGTTAGGCATCAAGTTAAAAGAAGTGGGAGTTCAGGGAGATGTTTTTAGATGGATGCAGAATTGGCTCAGACACAGGAAGCAGAGGGTGATGGTGTGAGGAACCTCATCAGAACTGGCCAATGTTTAGAGCGGTGTTCCACAGGGGTCAGTGCTAGGGCTGCTGCTATTTTTAATATATATATAACTGATTTAGATAGTTATATAAGTAACAAGCTGGTTAAGTTTGCAGATGATGCCAGGATTAGATAATTTGGAATCCATTATATCATTACAGAAGGACTTGGATAGCATACAGGCTTAGGCAGATTTGTGGCAGATGAAGTTTATTGTCAGTAAATGTAAAGTATTACACATAGGAAGTAAAAATGTTAGGTTTGAATACACAATGGGCGGTCGTTAAATTGAGAGCACACCTTATGAGAAGGATTTAGGAGTCATAGTGGACTCTAAGCTATCAACTTCCCAACAGTGTTCAGAAGCCATTAAGAAGGCTAACAGAATGTTAGATTATATAGCGCCTTGATGTGTGGAGTGAAAGTCACAGGAGGTTATGCTCAACCTTTATAATGCACTGGTTAGGCCTCATCTTGAGTACTGTGTGCAGTTTTGGTCTCCAGGCAACAAAAAGGACATAGCAGCGCTAGAAAAGGTCCAGAGAAGAGCAACTAGGCTGATTCCAGGGCTACAGGGGTTGAATTATGAGGAAAGATTAAAAGAACTGAGCCTATACAGTTTAAGCAAAAGAAGATTAAGAGGTGACATGATTAAAGTGTTTAAAATTATGAAGGGAATTAATACAGTGGATTGAGACTGTTATTTTAAAATGAGTTCATCAAGAACACGGGGACACAGTTGGAAACTTGTTAAGGGTAAATTTCGCACAAACATTAGGAAGTTTTTCTTTACACAAAGAACGATAGACACTTGGAATAAGCTACCAAGTAGTGTGTTAGACAGTAAGACTTTAGGGACTTTCAAAACTCAAATTGATGTTTTCTTGGAAGAAATAAGTGGATAGGATTGGCGAGCTTTGTTGGGCTGAATGGCCTGTTCTTGTCTCGAGTGTTCTAATGTTCAAAAGCCCTGTGATTGTTCTCTTCAATATCCCTGTCTGTGCCATTTAGACTTAGAAACACAGTTATGATCTCCTCACTATTCTGTTATGCAGACTTTAGCTTCCCCATTCCAACATTTATAGTCTTCCAACATTTGAGTTCCTCTCTTCTCTGTTGTATTAATAAATTAATCTTTTTATATTCCGTCTAAAGCCCAGTCCACACTATTACATTTTTGTTTAAAACTATAGACATTAGTCTCCATTTGCACATTTCATTCATGCTACCCCATTGTTTTCAACTCCCTAAAATGGAGTGCCAAGTACTTCTGAAAACGCAGCCTCAGCATTGTGGTATTGACAGGCAAAAACATAGCTTTTCGAAAACACTCTAACGTGTTTGCGCTTATTATGTAGTCCTTACCTGATTGGATCCTGCTGATTACTATGTCTTATTCCCTGATTGGCCGCCCTTCACTGAAGGAAGTGATATTCCAGGACAGAGGGTATTAAGGAGTTGTTTTCTATAATGCTTGCATTTTGTATAGTTTGAATGCTTCATACATGCACCCAAGGCAAATATTTTACTGGTTGCTACAGTTTTGAGATAAATTCTGTAGCCGGTCATGTTACCATGCATTCAAGGATAGCTGGTGGTTGATAAGATGTTTATGCTGCGCTTATGCCCTATGTGGGCGAGCCCCTATCTCATATGTGTTTTCAGCCATTTTGGTATAGGCGGAGATACTTTTATAAACAATGTGAAAATGCTAGTGTGGACAGAGATTATTTTTGTTTAAAAACACAGTTTTAAATGAAAACTTAATAATGTGGCATAGCCTTAAATACTCTGATGGTCGACCTTTGTTCTCTTCTGGCCTTTCCAAAGGACTGCCATAATATCTTTTTTGTATGTTTCATTTGTTCTTCACTGTCTGAATTTAGGAATATTTAAATGCTTTGAGACAATGCTTGGTATGAAAGAAAAAATATTAAATAAACACTGACTGATCTTGGTTGCACACCAGTTAGCTAGTAATGCTCCTTCCTAGCTGTAGCCTTCTGGATTTGATTACAGGCCTGGTTACTGTATAAAGACTAGATCGACTCCCATGTCCAATCAAAGTATTTTTCATGTTCTTCCAGGTTCTCACAGTGTCTGTAGAATGATGATTTTTATTTACTGCTTTTATCAAAAATGTTGTGTCATATTACATGTGTTTAAACCTTTAAGCGTAATTTATCTAAATCTAATTACGATAAAATGGAATTTGAATTTGATTTCCAAACAAACACCATTTGGTCGATTTCAGGTACCTTGGCATAGTTTGTGAGGCAGCTGAAGATGTCACATCAAACCTGTTACATTACTTTCCATGTAATGGACACAGAACATTCTCCTTCATGCCAACTGGACCATTGTTATCTGCTGCCTTTGTTGTGTGTACTGTACTTGACATTTCAGGTACAATGGCAGTCTTTGTACCCAGTTCTGGGAACACAGAATGTCTTGGATGATCGCTAAAGGAGATCACTTTCCAATCTGTGGCATAAGTAAGGTTCTGGAGCAGTCTGTTAAAATGAATGACAAGGGTTCACTTTTTTGGGATGCCCTATTAAGGTGATGTGGATATAATTCTGAGTGTTTGGAAGGTTATGAGAAGATCTATTTCAGTGATTACAGTCCAATTCAGGGATCCTTTTTAGGATAACTAAGGTTCAGTTCTAGGACCCTCTAAATTTCTGAGCACAAAAAAAAATATTGGATATTTCTGCAGTGTTTAGGAAATTAGGATGATCAGGGCTCAGTTCAATGCAGATAGTATGTCTTGTAAAAGCCTATTGGAATAATTAGGGTTCTGTTCGGTGACTCTCTGCTGGGGTGATCATTGCTCTATGGAACCTCGCTCTAGGAACATGGATGGTCCTGGAACTATCAGCAAAACTGATCCGATGTGAACACTGTGTTGATGTTTAATCAGTGTTTCTGGTTATTCTGAGCATAACAAATGTCATTGATACAGTGAGTGTAATCAGATACCTCAGACTTATTTGGATAATTCCAGTTTTGCTGGAAAACACATTGCTACCTTTTCATATAGAGAGAAGTTTTGAAGCCATGAGCAAGATTGTAGGTACAAATTTCTTAATACACAACACACCTATTTACCAGCCCCTATCCCTCAACATAGTACTGCATTACAGTTTGACTTTGCAAAAATCGGGTCACTCTATTGGGCCTGTTATAGAAAGCATTTTTGGTTTGGTTTCTGCCTTACAAACAGATGTTTGGGGTCATCCATATCTACACAACTCCAGCAAAATTGGTGGAACCAAGTAGTGCATACCATAGTGAGTCTGGATACGGGCAAATCTGGTCTGGTGCTTTTGCCTTTCCTTGGTCTTTTATGTGTATGCATACTTGGGGATTCTGTCAGATTTGGAGTTTTAGAAATTTTCTGTATTGGGAATTTCATTGTTGTTCTGGTCACATTAAGACAATGAGTTTTGAAAAAAAAAAAAAAAACTCTCTTTATGTTATTACAAAAAAAAAAATATCCTGGGTGCTAAAGGGCAGCACAGAGATGTTCTCTGATTTAGATGAGTGGTATCATCTTGACTTTTTAATCAGCTGTTCTAGACAGAGCTCTATTGTGGTGCTTCAGTAGTAGTAGTAGCAGCAGCAGTGATAAAACAGGACTGCACAGGAAGAAAAGAGGCCAGATTTGTGCAAAAGAGACAGAGACAGAGTGTGAGATTGGATAAGGAATATTGTTTGGCTTGAGATTAGGGCAGGAAAGCAGGTCGAGCCAACCAACAGACAAGAGTAAGAAAACATATGCAGCTAAGGCCAGGGTAAAATTACAGTAAATTGTTTCTGTTATTTTACACATTGTGTTCTTTCTGCATTGATTCTTCCATTGGGTATTGTATTAAGCAAAACAAATGAATATAATTCAAACCTCAGATGGCAGCAAAGCACTCTTGTTTATAAAACACACGCATGTTGTAGATAGATAGATAGATAGATAGATAGATAGATAGATAGATAGATAGATAGATAGATAGATAGATAGATAGATAGATAGATAGATGTTTTAATGTAAGTCTTTCTGCTCAGTGGAATTTGCCTTTTTTAACTTCAGCTTTAATCACTTCATTAAAGAAAAACATTCCTGATGTCCTCCCACGGATGCCCTCATTTACTTTCTCTGCCCCACAGCCCACAGCTGCCATTGCTGAGGTCTTTGACTGCAAATCACGCCATTTCAAAGGCCTTACGTTTCCAGGCTGCGGGGGTGTCTCAGCTGTGCTATTAAAGGTGCTTGAACTATCCAAGCCTGAGCTCCCTTGATCCTCACTGGCTCTCTATGAGATATTGTAACAGATGAAGAGCTACTAGATGTCCAACAAGGAATTGGATGTACTAGGACTTTTTCTTCTTTAAAGCTGTCAGACACCTACTCTCCATTAAATTACATTTGGCTAGGATCCCAAACCTGAATAATAACAAACAGGACCGAACTCCCTTACTGTATTTTCCTCCATATTTCAGGAATACAGAGGGATATTCTCAGTTGATCCCATATGAAGGAGACTGTATGGGTGAGTGAGTGAGAAAGTGAGCCCCATGATGGACTTGTTCATGGTTGGATTATCACTTTAGAACATTAAAAAACAGAACAACCCAGAAAGCCTGTCCATTTTATTTATCAAGATTGTCTAAAATAATATTAAGTTTAAATTTCAAGGTCCCTAAAGTTTTATTTTCAACAACACCATTGAAGGAAAAACTTTCTAACATTTGTGCAAAATCTGCCCTCAGCATCTTTCGAACCGTGTTACTGTGTTCTTCTTTGCAGAGTTTATTTTAACTGGGATCCACAGTACTAATTTCTTTCATTATTTTAAACATTTCAATGATGTCACCACTTCATCTCTGTTTTCTTAAACTGGAAAAGTTCATCTCCTTCAGTGTCTCCTGATAGCCCACACCTCTTAGTCTCCAAATCAATCTTGTTGCTCTTCTTAGACTTTCTTGAATCAAAAGGAATCCAAAAATGCGCACAGTACTCCTGGGGCCTCATGTATAAATGGTGCATACGCACAGAAATGTTGCGGAAGAACATTTCCACGTTCAAATCGTAATGTATAAAACCTAAACTTGGCGTAAACCCACGCACATTTCCATGATACCTCATACCCTGTTGTACGCAAGTTCTCCACTTGGTTTTGCAGAATGGCGGCACCCAGCATCAAAGCAGTGCTACTGTTCCTGTGTGGTTACCCTTTCTTAGATGCACATTCCTGATGCAGCTTTATAAATACACTGAAACTAACTGCGTATTGTTTATTAGTGTAATATATCTGACTGTAATTAACCTGTAACAATATATTGGTCCAGGGAATAGCCATAGTATTCCATATACCATAACTGCTTTAGCGTTGTTACTCTCACTGCACCTTCTTTTTCTGCTTTCAGCTGCTCCCATTAGGAGTTGCCACAGCGTATTATCTTTTTCCATATTACTCTCACTGCACCACTCGGTGTATTTATATCACTGTATCTGAGTGTGGAATCACAGCAGCAGCTGATCGGAAAGAGAATTATTGCTATACAGCATCAAGCACATGTTGCCTCAGCCATGCTGTCTATTGAACTGCTCTCACACAGCAAAACGCTTCAGAGTCTTTCCTGTACGGACCTCGCGGTTCAGAAACAGTTTCATCCCAAGAGCTTTAAATGCACTCAATCAGTCAATCGAGTGCTCCTTGTAGAACTGTTTGTACTTAAAAGTACAATCACCTCACTGTAAACTTGCACTTCAGTTATAATCTTGCACAACCTGCATCACTTTATAATTTACATATGATGATGATATCATTTTTAAGATGAAATGCAGCAAAAAATGTTGATTATATTAAACAGATAAAACTAACTTCATTTAAATAATCTGTATTGTTAATAATTAAACATGTGAGGACACGGTGCTGCAGCGCTAGCTACTTCACAGATTGATCCTGATTGATTGCTGTATGCTAGAAGGATAGATAGATAGATAGAATAATTAAACACGTAATACGAAGATATTTCAGTGTTCCTTAAAAGTTTTAAAAAATTGTCGTTATAAGCTTACAGATGGCTTAATGTCTATTACAGAGCTGATTATGTGGCGATTGGGCATTTGGAGAAAGAAAAGTAAGGACAGGAATTAGGGGTTAGTACGCTTGAAAGAGACAGTACCACCATGTGTTCCCATGTTTAATAACATGCTTTCATTCCTATCATCATGAAAAAGATATCACGTATATATCTCAGTATTTTAATTATTCAGACAGCTGTAATATCACGAATGTAATGGATTCTGTGTCCTGTCAGAGGAAGAGAAAGCCCGTTTAAGAACCACGTAGTGATTCACACACAGAGCACAAAGAAGATCAAATACAAAACAAAGCATTTAACGTGTTACTTTAGTTACGATGGGATTTGAGAAACTAGTAAATTAATCGATTTTAAGATGAAGTTTATGATGTTCTACTTTAATGACAAAATAAAATACCTGATTAAAGTGGAAATTTCGAGATTAAAGTTGACATTTCATGCTTTTTTCCAACTGTGTGCCTATTTTTTTTTCTCTGTACTGTAATAAGCTTTCATACGACTCTCAGACGTTGGGCTTCCACTCGCCTTTTCACGGCGACTTGGATATGTGACAACTTTTTTTTTTTTTTGGGTACTATGCGACTTTGTGGACTTGAGCTTTCGAGTTTCTCCGATACTCTGTCACTCAATCAACTTCCTTTTGTTGATTATACCACTGTTTAAACCAACAAATAGCAAGTTTTTCCTTGACTCCACTTGGTATTCGCTGAAATTCTTATATTTTCCCCTGTGCTTTTGCCATGGTCTTTTCACAGAAGGTTGAGCTTAAGGGCTATTTATATTGATTTGCATATTCATAGAGGCATAATTCTGGGAGGAGTTGGGGCGGGACAGAAGGCGCGTGCACGAGCGTTACTTTTCATGCTGACTGGGATTTATGTAGTGGAAGAATGTGGAAGTTGGAGTACACACAGATTCCTGCATCTAGATTTTTCTGTGCGTAAGCACATTTCGGCTTTTGTGCTTACGAGTGTCATGTTATAGTGCGAATTCTACGCACGGCGTTATGCATGAGGCCCCTGGTGAGCCCACACTAGTGCATTATATAACTTAAGCATTGTTGACTTGTACTCCACATATCGTGATACATCACCTTGTGACGCTTCACGCTCCATACTTCTATTGCGCCTGGGAGCCTCTTGAACCCTCCACCATCCATATTGTAACCAAGATGAACTGTTCAAATGACAACACATATAGCAAGGGGTAGGTATAATAGTGCAGAGAGTTCAATAAATAATACTTCACAATGGTGGAGAAGTGGAGGTTAAAACAAGTCTATAAATAATCCTTTAAAATGAAGGTTAAAAACTCAAGGAACGAAACTTGCCTTTAAAATCAAGTCCAGCTTAACCACAGCTGAATTCTGTCAGTCGAGGAAACGTCTAACCAACAGGCACAGCCTTCCTTCTCCACCTGGTTTAAGTCCCTGCAGCCCATGGTTCCCAGCAGGACACCTCACCGGACCATCTTGCTCTTAGGCTCAGGCTCCTGCAACCGTCTGTGGCCACAGCAGGACACCATACCAAGCCTCTAACTCCTGCTGCCAGGCTCACATCCATGCGGTCCATGGCTATCCCGCAGGACACCGCGCTGAGCCTTCCCTTGCAGTCCTTGTTGCTTTTCTCCTGGCATTACACGGTGAGTCTCTCCATCCAAGCAGAGCATTACTCCAGCTCCCTGATATCTCATCTGGAGTGACCTCCTTCAGCCCCTGAGCCTCGGATGCACGCTCTCCAAGGGACCTCCTCCCAGCTGCCTGCCTTCTCTTGTTCCCTCTCATTCACTCACCCACTCGCACCGGCTCTATCTGCTTCCTGACTTTTCTCCTGTTTTCTAACCGCTGTCTCCACTTGTCCTATTCATTTATTAGGGTTTTTTTTTCCTCTCCTCCTCTGACCCATGCAGGCTCTCTTTATGCTGCTTCTCCTAATTGGGTGTGAGTGTGAGATGATGCCACTCCCTCCAAGGAGCTAATGAGACACCTGACTGAGGCTCACACTTGCACTTGGCTTTGCAATCAGCCAGGCACCCCATTCCCCAGAGTGAAACATATTCACACACTCACCTGCTCCCGATTAGAGCTGACACCTCACAGAATGTCTTTCTTTTATTTAAAAACTCGACTGACACCACGGACCACTCATCACAAACCTAACATCTTCTTATCTTTCTTGATTGCTACTGTATACAATCTGGATGTAGAGAGTAATGAGTCTGCTGCAACTCCCATGTCCTTCTCACAAGGTGTGCTTTCAAGTTTCGCACCTCGAATTGTGTATTCAAATCTAACATTTCTACTTCCTACATGTAATACTTTACTACATTCAATTTCATCTGTCAGAAATCCAACTGTATTCTGTCCAAGTCCCTTTGCAACAGTTTAGTCGATTGTACATTATCTTCCCTTCCATCTCATTTGGTATCATCTGCAAACTTAACCAGCTTATTTATTATATTCTTGTCCGGAGCGTTTATGCATATTAACAAGAGCAGTGGCCCGAGCACTGATACCTTTAGGACACCACTTTTAATATCTCTTCATTCTGAAAATGCTCTCCTCACCATTACACTTTGTTTCCTGTGCTTGATCCAATTCTGACATTCACCTGCGGACAATTGAATTCCCACTTCTTTTAGTTTGATCACTAACTTTTCATGTGGGACCTTATCAAGAGCCTTCTGAAGATCACGATAAATAATATCATACACACCTCTCTTAGTCTATGTTTTTGTAGCTTTCTTAAAGAATTCTAGCATATAAGTGAAATTTTTGCCCTGTGCTTATAGGATAGGCCTTGTCCCAAAGAACCTGAACTGAATTATGTTGACTTGAAAATGTTATATCTTAAGTCATGCTTTTCAAATAAAGCTTGGTTCTTTAAAGTTGGAAGACTTCTTTATAGCTAACATTGCTGTGTGTGCTGAAACAGCACATGACATCTTGATGTAAACCAGCGTTTCTCAACATTTAAGTATTTGCGACCTGAGTTTTCATAGCAGTTTTAATCGCACCCCCCTAACGTGTTCTTTTTTAATTAATGATATATCATAGATGCATATTTTATTATACGTACTTAACTTTTATCGACATTTATCTGACTCTATACAGTACAGGCCAAAAGTTTGGACACACCTCCTCATTCAGTGTGTTTTCTTTATTTTCATGACCATTTACAGCACTCCATCACTCTCCTTCTTGGTCAAATAGCCCTTACACAGCCTGGAGGTGTGTTTGGGGTCATTGTCCTGTTGAAAAATAAATGATCGTCCAACTAACCTGACTTCTGCACAACACAACTGCTGGTCCCAACCCCATTGATAAAGCAAGAAATTCCACTAAATAACCCTGATAAGACACACCTGTGAAGTGAAAACCATTTCAGGTGACTACCTGTTGAAGCTCATCGAGAGAATGCCAAGAGTGTGCAAAGCAGTAATCAGAGCAAAGGGTGGCTATTTTGAAGAAACTAGAATATAAAACATGTTTTCAGTTATTTCACCTTTTTTTGTTAAGTACGTAACTCCACATGTGTTCATTCATAGTTTTGATGCCTTCAGTCATGAAAATAAAGAAAACACATTGAATGAGGAGGTGTGTCCAAACTTTTGGCCTGTACTATATTTATTTTTTTAGTATCAGAATGTAGTTTAAGTTAATTTGTTTTAGGTTTCAATAGATGTATTTTTCATATTTTTGATTCTTGTTTTCTTTTTTTCAAATCTTCGTGCCCCCCTTTTTGTTACTTCATGCCCCCCTAGGGGGGCCTGCCCCACAGTTTGAGAACCACTGATGTAAACAGATTTTGTCAGTGTTTATCACTGCTGCCTCGAGCCCATAATTTCAGATATACAATAGACTTTTGTACTTGCCTTCTCTATAATGATTTCATTTTCACACTATGGCCTGTAAAAAGCTTTGTTTACTTTTTAACTCGTATTTAATAAGTGCAATTATTTCATCTTCATCAAAATTCATTTTGCCAGGCATTTTTCTTTACATTAACCTAGAAGCAAAAAGAATTTTTTTTCCAATAAAAGGCTCCTGTTAATTATTTCCTCCAAATCTAAATTTATAATTTTTCATTAATCCAGCCCATACTGTCCTGAGGAAACATCCATCTTTTTTCTAACCCACTTATCCATTTCAGGGTTACAGAAAGTGAATGTTGTTCTGGCAGTAACTCAAGACAAGGTAGAAAGCAACACTGGATGGGTTGCCAGTCTGTCTGAGGACTCACATCCATGTTAAACTCATACCAGCACATTTAGAGTCAACAATCAGCATACAGTAACTGATGTCCTTGTTATGTGGCAGGAAATCAGAGTATTCTGAACAAAAAAACAAGACAGGAAGAATGACAAGTTCATGCAATGACAAAGTGTGAATTTTAAAGTCAGGTCTCTGGAGGTGTGAGGCAACAGCACTAATGACTGTGCAGCCACGGCCCTCACAGAGTAAACATATTGTGGCAAAATGCAATACATTCTCCATGACTCTCTGCTCAGGCAGGAGTTTTCAGTCTTGGTCCTGAGAGACACTCTGGCTGATGGTATTCATTCTTCTCCATCATATTGAAGAGCTGATTGCTTTCATTTTTACCTGTACAGTATGTGAATTTGTTGGTGTACCAGAGGAGCACCTTAAGTAACAGACTGAGATAACTAACTGTATTGCTTCAAGGAGAGCAATGTGAGTTCATTTCTTCCCTCAGCTATCAGGCCCTATAATGCATTATCCAATGGCAGAGGTTTACAGTTATTAAATACTTACACTTGTTAATTTAGTCAGTCAGTCATTGTCCAACATGCTATATCCTAACACAGGGTCACGTGGGTCTGCTGGAGCCAATCCCAGCCAGCAAATTTAGTGGAGAACTGTAAGTTTTATTCACACGAATGGTTTCATTTCATGCCTCTCTATCTCTAGTTCAGACTGGTGTTTTTTCAAAGAAGGCCCTGAATGATAATGGTAGTAGTGGGTCAATAGATTGTTATTTGCATTAATGATCACTTCTTGATTGTCTGTCTATTTTACAAAAGTTTAACGTGAAAAAAAAAATGTAAGAAGCAATTTCATTCCTTTACTCATTTTGTATTTCTAATCAACTTATTATTACTTTGATGAAGTAGATTATAAATAGAAAGAATTGATGATTGTTTCCTGGAGTATCAGGCACAGGAGCTAGCTGTAGAAGGGGCACCGGTCCATTGCAACAGACAGTCACTCACCTAATAACCCCCTCATTGAGGGACAATTGGGAGTCAAAAATGAACCTATCCTGCACATTTTGGGTGATGGTAAAAAGGACTACTTGAAAGAAGACCCACACAACTATGGGAATTCCACAAAGATAATGATGAGACACAGAAATCAAACCCAGATACCCACTGTGCCACTAAAATGCCCATCAATCAGTTGATTTGTTTTCATTATTAATAAAGTGTGCTTGACAAAAAGGCGCAATCACAAAGTGCTTTACAGAGCAAACTGATTACAATGTGTAGTAGCATCGATCAGGCACATTCTCAATTGGAAGATAATTTTGTCAAAAGGATCGTGATGGATGTTCTAAATCTACTTTAAAATGCTGAATCCAAACATGAAATCAGATTTTTTCAATCTGGCTTAGTTTTGTGGTGATGGCACATACGTATTTTCATCATTTAGTGCCATTGCAGGAAAAATATTAACACAATAAATATACATTTTTTTTCAAATATTCATCAATATCAGATACATTTTTACTTTCTTTAATAAACACAACATGGATGTTTGGTGTTTGTTCATTGACTCCTCAAATGTTAGCTTGAAAGCTGTCCTTCTCCATCACAGACATACATTTCTTTCTGTATCTACAACACATGCTAACATAAAAGAGTCGCATGAAAACATGATGTTTCTTATGGAATACATTCAGTATCAGTAATGGAGTAGAATACCTGTAGAAATCTAAAGTTGACTGCACTTAAATACTGTGTTTTTAGTGTGTGTGGGACATAAAGAAACTCAATATTTAAAAAAAGTGGTCAAAACGATCCTCACTTGTTCAGGAAAGTAAAATGTGGTAAAAAGTGCACTTGTTGACCCTAAGAAACTGTATCTTCCTTCTCTGCATATAAAACTTGAGCTTATGAAAAGCTTTGTTAAAGCAATTGAAAAAAAAAAGGATTCACATACTTGAGAAATACATTTTCCCAAATCAGTCATGCCAAGATTATGGAAGGGATTTTTGTAGGTCCTCAGATCAGGAAATGTTAAGAGATTAGAAATTTGAGTTGAGAAAGCTGCTTGGCAGAACTTCAGAAGCATCTGCACTAATGTTTTGGGAAATCGTAAGACTGAGGACTATCTTGAAATGGTGAAGGACCTTCTCAAGTCATACCAAACAGTGGGGCACAAATGCCATTGAAGATTCATCTCTGGGACTCTCACTTGGATTTTTTTCTGTGAAGACCGTGCTGTGGCCAGCAAAGCAAGTGACGAGCAGGACATTTCCAACATGGTTAAAAAGGTAAGTTGAGTCCCAGTATGCTGACTGACTAATGCTGGACTCTTAAGAGAGATGTTCCTGAGGAAAAATACAGCAGAAAATCAAAAATGGCTAAACTTTAGATTATATGTTTGTCATTTTAATAAGTACAAATGTACTCAGCATTTTCAAATTTAAGTTGCACGTAATTCAAAACCTTGCCTGATAGAGGAATTCTGAAAACATATTTGGTTTCAACACACAACATTCTATAAGGTTCAGGCACTTTCACCCTTGGAACAAAAAAAATGTGTTGGCCAGTGTTATTGGACCCAGAAAAGTCACTTAACCTGCCATCACTCACATTACATAAATATATTATTTGAATGTGTTAAGATATATAGGACCATGAAATGTGCTTTATAAAACAGATCTTGTTTGTTTGACTCAGTGCTTCATTTCCATTCCCACTCAATGAGAGGGAGGCCATTTATTTTTCTTTCCTCATAGTTGCTTGCTCATTTTGCAGACGCTCTTCGGTCGGCACTAATGTAAATAAACAAGAGCTTTGGCAGTGAATCCTCACAAGAAATTATTTAGGCAAGGTGTGAGGCAGCAGTGCACTCAGTTCTTAATCATACCCTGAAGACACACAATAATGGAGATGACAGGGAAACCTATGTACTGTTTTGAAAGTACAAGGGGAAGAGGAATTGAGCTCCTTTAAGACTCCTCCATCAGGACAGCCCTCTGTCACTGCGGTAACAGCTGTTTTTAAGGAGGAGGATGCTGAACCACTGCTCTTTGGAGATGGGTCAAGGATGGGTTTGAGGTCCAAGAAGGTAAATAAACTCAATTTATATTATTTTTTTAGTATCAGTTCCCATGTTTAGTTAATTTGGAACTCTTCACACATTTATAAATTCATGTAACATACAGATTTAAAAGATTGGAAGCAACGGTGTGGCATGTGACAAACGTGCATGGATTGTCAAACCAGTTTTGAATGATCACTGGGACTGTCTATTCTTCCACAATAACAGAAAGAGCAGATGAAAGAAATGTGAAATGGCTCAGTTGTACCAGATTTATTCAGATGTTCTTAGTGATAAAGGCAAGCATTTTCAAAGCTACTTACCTGAACAGTAAATGTTAATTTGCCTGCAAAAACATATAAAAAAAAAAGTTCTCTCATATTCACGTGTGCTGGAAAAAGTAGGTGGAGAAAATGGATGGATGTGCACAGTCAATCATACCAACTTGTCTTTAAAGTGTTGTTGGATGTTCCTCAGCAGACGAGATATTATTTGAAATAAAAAGTGATTGAACCAATTGTTCCAACACTTGTGTTGAATTCACCAAATCATGCAAATGATGAAATTGGTAGAACAGGAATTATTAATTCCTGCCTTGCGTCCTGTGTTGGCTGGGATTGGCTCCAGCAGACCCCTGTGACCCTGTGTTCGGATTCAGCAGGTTGGAAGATGTATGGATGGAATTATTAAAAATAGGCATAATGGCACAATGATTAGTGCCTTTAGGTCCTGGGTTCTACTCTGACGAATGTTTTCGTAGATGTGGAGTCTGCATATCTCCACTATATGAGTGGGCTTTGCTGCAGGTATTTTGGTTTTCCTCCCACATCCCCAAAGACATAAAAACATAAAAAAATTGGACAGACAAGATGTGACTATTCAGTCCATCTGTTCAGCTAATAGCTAAGCTGTCCCAAAATCTCATCCAGACACTTCTTAAAGGTTGTGAAGGTTTCTGCGTTAACTACATGTCTTGGTAGTTTGTTCCAGATTCCCACTACTCTTCAAGTGCTTAACTCTTCTCTACGGCTCCTTAAAGATTCTGCTAGTGCTCTGATGCTAACTACCTCCAATTTTCAGACAATCAGCTCAATGTGACCACTAGTGTAGAAGCAAAAAAACTTTGATGTTCCCCTGAATTGACCTGTAACTCACCTAAATTAAGCAGCAAAACATTCCTTATGGAGTCACAGCACATGTCAAACTATTATGAAAAAAAGAAAATGAACACTCTTGTGTGTGTGTATGTACCTTTACTTTATTGCATTGTGCTTTCACGCTCCTGCACTGTATTCTTGTCAGCTTGGCTTCAGGTAAGTGCCTGTCCTTATTGAATGGCAACATGATTTATCACAAAACAGTAATGGCCAGTACAATATTAGTCTTTTGTGCATGTATGCAGCATTCAAACTGTACAAAATGCAATTTAGATGCCTATAGTGAAGCAACACAAGAAACACCATGTAAAGCAACTCTTAAATGTCTGTTATGTCAGTGTATGTTTTTCTTGCATGAACCAATCAGAGAATGAGACATTATAATGACTAGGATCCAATCAGGGAAGGGCAGCAAAATAAGCACAAACTAACCACAGCATGCTGGGGTCAACATTTACAAAAACCTTAATTTTCACCCATTCACACTGAAATGCATGAGCTGTTTTCAGACGTTTGTGGCTCAGGGGCCTCATTTATAAAGCTTGTGTACACACAAAAAAAAAAGCTCAAAATGCACAACTTCCCACGAAAACGGCAGAATTTATTCAAGAAAACTTGACAGGGGAACACGAGTAATATATCCAACAACACTGACCCCTGCGTATGCAACATTTTGGAGAAACAAGGAAATAACAACACCGCGATCAAGTACGGAAATGTAGCCAAACCAGCTATAGGACGACTCAAATGCATAATTCATATCACTGAACTCTTATTAGGGTGTGTGTTGACGTGACAAACATATTACACCTAGAAAATGATGAATATGATCTACAGACCATATTTTACTTGCCTTTTAAGAGGGCCAATGCTGCGTATTTTTGCACAGAAGAATATCTTTGGTTATTTGTCAGTTTATATACTGTATGTAGGATACCTGTTGTCACTTCTCAGGGCACAGGTCAACAGGTCAGGAATATCTCAGCCTCACTTCACTCCATCATGTTTGCTGGGATGGAAGTCCCTGGTGAGGCACTACATCCAGTTTTCGTATAATGTCAACATTTTCAGCAGAGTCCGGATCTCCTAATGTAATCAGAGCACTGTCCTGCACTCATATTTCCATAAGGGCACCTAGCGAGAACAAAGCTGCTTCTGGTACCAGTGATCAGTGACTTTCTACTAACATATCTGTGATGCCAAATCATGACTCGATGGACTGGTTCAAGCTGTAAATTCATTTATTTTAAGGCAAAGTAGCTTTGACATATGTGGTGGTACTGGATATGGTGACAGGCTTGTTGGTAAGGTAACTGGCTGAACCCTCAGTTTTCATATGGCCTGTACTATTCATTGTAACAGCAATTATTTCATTACATGTGCCAGGCAGTAGCGGCTACCCGCTCAGATGCTGGAGCTTTACTTCTTTCTCTGACCTGCAGAACGCAAAAGAAAGGCACTATAATGCCCTACATGACCTTGCGCACTCAGTTGTGGAGCACAGCCAGATATTCTTGAATGCAGGTGACGGGGTGTTTTGACGTGTCAAGAGGGAGGCTACTCTACCTTCCAATGAAGTTCTGAAGCATCATGATTGCATACTGTGTACACGAGGTGGATTTGCCTGCTCCATATGTGGATCTTTCAGGGCAGCATTCGAGGCACATTCATGTACACACATTTACAAGGTGATTGTGATTTATTAAGGGGTAAATTGCGTGGAAGTATGTGCATAATTTCACATTCAAATTTGTGCAAAGTTTTATAAATGAGGCCCCTGGTAAGCATTTTTAAAAGTTTTAAAACTCTGAGGTAGTGCTGACGAATGTCAAAAACATGGACAAATGTCTGTGTTTTTAAATGAAAATATATTAGTGTAGATAGTGCCTAAAACACCACTACTAATAATTGACAACAAAGGCGAGCAATCCTAACTCAACTTACTCTGGCTTGCTACTTCCTGATGTAGCTTCTTTCAAACTTACATGTTCAAATGGTTTATTGGCAATTGGCCATGTATGTGTGAATGTGAGTGTGGGAGTGCACATGAGTGTGCCCTGACAAAGGCTGGCTCCTACTTTCCATTGTTATCAGAATACACTTTTGCTCCTCACAATCCTGAAATGAACTAAGTTTCATTTGAAAATAATTTGTTTCACTTTGGTTCTTGTCTTGAGTTTAGACGTCTGTTAGGCTTTCTTTCCCGGTTTTCAGAACACTCGTTTATTTACTTACGGAACATCCTCTGGTTTGTTTCCAAATTTTTCTCTATGGCCTGTCATTTTCTTTCTTTTAGCAGAGCACAGTGATGCTTTCTGCGATATTTCAAAGTTCTAAAGTAATAGAAATGGCTTTCTGCTTGCCAGGAGGCTACCTTGGAATGTCACAATGAGCAACTATTACAGCTTGAAGGTGCAACTGACCTTTGTAGACACGTTAGTTGTTCTAATTTAAACTTTGCACTCATTGTCAGAGTAAATGTGCCAATGGGTTGTGTGCATGGTAGTGTTGTATTAAAGCCAGGGTTTCAGCTTCAGCTCATTTTTATTTTCTAATTATTTCATATTTACATTTAATTAATATCTGTTACATTCCATCTCCTTCATGTGCTGAGCCTTAGGGGACAGGTCCTCCTCACATTACAGTTTATATGAACTAGGGATTTCAACAGTGCCAGTGCTGTAAAACTGGAGAAGTCTTCTTTTTATTCTCTCTCCATCTCTCTGAGGTTTATAATGTTTCATGAATTTTGTGAGTATTTGAACTGTTTTTGGCATTTTGATTCTTCGATTTTGTTGGTTTTGTTTGCCCTCAGGTTTACCTCTCAGGGAAATTCCTTTTGTAAGTAGAAGTTTTGCATAAAAATTCTTCAAACATTTAGAAGCTTTGTTTTTTGCCTATGCATAAGTTTGACTGTAATATGGGTATGTGCCTGATTGGGCCCTGTCTATGGCTGGTCCTTTTTTGTTTTGTTTGAAAGTAATTCCTTAAATCTTAAATTAAAATTAAGATAATTACATTTTGTCCTGTGGTGGGTTGGCACCCTGCCCAGGATTGGTTCCTGCCTTGTGCCCTGTGTTGGCTGGGATTGGCTCCAGCAGATCCCCGTGACCCTGTTTGGATTCAGCGGGTTGGATAATGGATGGATGGATAATTACATTTTTCAAAATGCTATTTTTTACTCTCATCAAAAAGAAATGTACACTGCATTGCCTCACATAAGTGACACAAAAGCTAAGAGAGCTCCCATAATGGTAGAAGACCTAAAATTTTACTGTGAAAGTATTATGTGGCTTGTGTCTTATAAAAATTTAACAACACATCTTAAACTGGTAATGAACACAGCAGTAGTTTTCTGTGGCACTTGTTCCGTACATTTGAATTTTGTTTCCCATTTAAACTTCAGTTGTGTGTGTCAGGCTTGATGAGCAATGGACACTCAGCTGCTCTGCTCCTTCAGTTTCATGAGGTTTGAAACTTGAAATGAGTCACATCTGTGTATCTCGAAGTGCTCTGCTTTTCAGTTCCCCTTTTAAGTAGTACCGTAGATTTCCAGTGAGTCTTTAAATGTACAACATTCTTGTATTAGGAATTTGTTAGTTTTCGCATACCCCTTGAGGTCAGAGTGCAGGGTCAGCTATTGTACAGCACCCCTGGAGTAATTGCAGGTTGAGAGCCTTGCTCAAGGGCCCTGCAGAGTAGGATCTCTTTCGGCAGTAATGGGGATTCGAACCAGCAACCTTCCGGATACCAGTGCAGATCCTTAGCCTCAGACAAAATATTTTGTTCATTTCGGCTTTTAATTGCTTACCTAGCTTCCTCGAGATGTTGACTTTGTCTCAATGAGGTGGGTGTTAACCACTCTATTTATTGTACTTTTTCTGGAAAGACTCATACAGGGGGTCATCGGGTTGCTACACAGTTCCGTTCCTACAGCAGTGATGTAATCCAAATTTTGGTGTAAGTTGAAACACACTCTAGCCTAAGTCACTTACCTATCCTAACACATTTGCAAAATCATAATCTATAACATAAAAACACAACTAAGCCACAGAAAAAGGAAAAGGACATAAATATACTGTATTGTACACTGTACTATAGTAACAGAAAACATGAGTGTAAAAAAAATCCTTAGCTTTATTCCTTCTCACGTCTCCATTTTTTTTATGGGTGTGAGCATTGTTAACTCGAAACGTTGTATGTCGAGACGTTGTAACCCGAAGACCCCCGAAATACACTGATAATGATATACAATTAAATATATTAAAAAATGTTCTGAACCAGATGTATTACTTACATGGACATAACAGATTACAGGAGACTCTTTGATCCATCAGACATGTTTGTTTTAATGACAGTACTTGTGTCTCATCCAGCCATTTTTAAAAATCAGCTCCTGCTTTTTCATTCAGTAATTTTTATTAATTTTAGTGTAAAGAAATGGTTCCTGAATTCACTTCCCTTTAATATTTACTGGTGTTCAACAATTCACTATTTAACTGGAAAACATTCTGCAGGATTAACTTTGATCATTTTGAAGTTGTTCATTTGATTTGTCAGAGTAGGACATGTCCTTTTAAAGCTTCTGTTTCATTTCATTTAATATTGTGGCAACATGATTTTAACACCAGGCTTCATAAGCACTCTCTGTACCACAATATAACGTTTGTACACCCTAATACTTGTTTGTTGGGCACTAGAATGAACTCCACTCCGGGCTCCTCCCCATTTATTCCACCTGTTTAAGGTCCATTATTGTATTTTTCTGTATTGTTGTCACTTTGAAACTCCAGACCTACCTTACAATTTGCATTTCTGTTTGTTCTTGACAAGGCTTTTGCTTTTGCTGACAACAAAGTCTGTTTATTTTTACTTCACTTCAGTTTCACTTTGCTTATCCTGCTGAGGGTTGTGATGGCAACACACCAAAGTTAGACAAACTGGGCACATAGCCTGCAGACATTTTTTCCAGCTCTTCTTAGAGAATTTCCAGATGCTACCAGGCCAATCAAAATATATAATCCCTCTCGAATCTCCTGGGTCTGCCCCGGGTCTCCTCTTCAGTTTTTAATGTATTTGATATTTGATTCAGGTTGCACCGGCAGTCCATCTCCTGCCATCGCAAGAAGGTTTTCTGTGTCTCTCAGCACAGTCTCAAAAGAATGGAAGAGATAACAGGAGACTGGCTGTTACATGAGGAGAGCTGGACAGGGCCATAGAAGGGCATCAACCCAGCAGATGGATTGGTATCTGCTCCTTTGTGTGAGGAGGATCAAGAGTAAGACTGCCAAAGCCCTACAAAATGACCTCCAGCTGGCTACTGGTGTGCATGTTTCTGACCAAACTGTCAGAAACAAACTCCATTAGGGTGACATGAGGGCCCAACGTCATCTAGTGGGACATGTGCTCATAGCCCATCAGCATGCAGCTTGAATGGCATTTGTCAGAGAATACCACAGTTGGCAGCTCCACCATTGGTGCCCAATTCTCTTCACAGATGAGAGCATGTTCAGACTGAGCACATGTGACAGATGTAAAAGTGTCTGGAGACGCTGTGGTGAACATTATGCAGTCTGCAACATCATCCAGCATGACCAATTTGGTGGTGGGTCAGTGGTGGTCTGTGAAGGCATATCTTTGGAGGGTCGCACCAACCTCTGCATGCTAGGCAATGGTACCTGACTGCTCTTGGGTACTAGAATGAAATCCTCAGAACCATTGTCAGACCTTATGTTGGTGCAGTGGACCATGGGTTCCTCCTGGTTCAAGACAGTGCCTGACTTCATGTGGCCAGAGTGTAAGGCAGTTTCTGGATGACAAAGGTATTGATGTCAATGATTGACCTGCACATTCCCCAGACCTGAATCCAATTGAGAATCTCTGGGACATTATCTAAGGGACATTGAGAATCTATGGGACAGTGCATTTAAGTAGCACCATAGACTACTTAGGAGCTCCTGGAAGCCTTGGTCCAGGTCTGGGAGGAGATCGGCAATCGCCATCTCATGTGGAAAATGCACAAACGTTTTTGGGAGTACATACAGGCACGTGGGGGCCACACACACTACTGAATCACATTGTGAGTTATGAAATTCCGCAAGTTCGATCAGTGTATGACTTCAATTTTTGACTTTGATTTTTGGTGTTATGTTGAATGCAGCTCACCCTGGGTGATTTTAGTTTCTATTGACCATTGTTACATCATTTTGTTATCAACAAATTACACAGTATTACTCAGTAAAGATTTTCCACTTAAATATTTTGTTGATTGAGATCTGTTGTGTGATTTAAGTGTTACCATATTTTTTTTGAGCAGTGTATTAATTCTTAACTTTCTTCTGCCATTCATCGTATGTTTCCTGCTGCCCGCACTGGCAGTCCAGAGCCATAATAATGTGCATTAATATGGCCAGTGCATTATGAACTAATTTTATTCATTTTAATTATCATTATTATGTTGGACATGATAGTAGTCCTATTTTAAACACTTGTTTTTTAAACACTTGTTGTCAGAGTAGATGTACCAATAGGTAGTGTACATGGCGGTGTTATATTACAACCAGAGTTTCATTCCTGGCTTATTTTTGTTTTCTTTTAATTTAAGTATTTTATCATTCTTTGATGGATTATACGTCTAGAAATGCCTTTGTCTTCTTTTTCCTATTTCTATTATAAGTATTTTGTATATTTATGTTCATGAACTTACTTTATACCACTATTTAATTATTATGAGTTACATTACTTCTCTTTTGATTGCTGAGCCTGAGGTCTTGGGGGGGGCGGCCTCCTGAAACCATAGCTCACATATGATGGGGATTTACACAATTCTAGAGCTGGAATGTTGGAGTATTCTTCTTCTTCTACCTGTCTCCCTCTCTCTTTTGGATTTAAGTTTTTTGCTTTTCTGAATTTTGCGAGTATTTAGTTTTTTTCACGTAGTAGAACTTGAGTTTTGGGGTTTTTGTATTTTGATTTTTGGATTTTGAACTGGTTTTGTTTGCCTTTTTAGGCAACACCTTTTCGCACCTCCTTTGCCATTTCTTTTTTTTTGTAGAGATTTTGTGATTTTTGGAACATTTTTACTTTCAAAGTGCATCAGAATATCCCTGAAATGTCACTACGTAATCATTAGAGTACAAGAGTCATTGTTGTCCATTTTCCTTTTTACAGTTGATTCTTTATTTCTAAAAGTCTACTTTTTGAGAGCATATGTTATTGTTCTTTCAAAAGTAGTGGAAGCTACTGTACAGTTTGGCTTAAACAGTAATTAGACTAAGGCAGATAGTAACAGGTAGTAAAACATCATCTTTGGTTTTATCCTCTTTCACCCCATATCAGCCCTTTTACCATTACATTTGGTTTTGGGCACTAGTGGTAGACTGAAAGACTATAGGTGTCACTTTCTGTCATAGCAACACCAACTCCACCCTTTCTACTTCCTCCTCTAATTAATCCACCATCCAATAGGATGGCAGTGTTTATTTGGGACCTGACTTCACACCAGGAGAGATCACCTCTGTTATTAAAAGTCATGCACAGTGCCATCCGAATGTCAATTGTGATGTATTTCTTTACTAAATCGGTAACACTGTAGTTTAGGTACTGCAAAAATGCATCTACTACTCCTTTAAGATTATGTAATAATACCTTAACAAATGATATTTTTGGTGTTAATTATATCTATAAAGCATCAGTTAAGTGTTTATTCATCCATGTGCAGCATGGCATATTAAGAACCTGTGATACACTGGTAAATTTACTCATGAACATGAAGGATTTACAGGCCTTATACTTAAAGTATGTATGAAATATCTAGAGAAATATGTCTCACTTAAGTCACTTATTACCTTTCCAAAGTGACATTATTTTAGTAGGCCATATTGCACAAATGAATAGCCACTTTACTGATGCTTTGCAAGTTTGATTATCACCAAAAATGCCTTTATTCATGTCTGGTTACATAACACTATATGAGAAACAAGATGTATTTTTGCAGTATCTGTACTGAAGTGTTACTGCTAAATCTTCTATTCTTGATTTTATTCTCTCAGATATTAAATGGGGTGTCCTTTGGGGCCCCAAGCCATCCTTTTCAATTTATTCACAATATATGCAATAGAAAATATTATGACAGGGCTGAAATTTCAGCTTTCAGTTTTCAACTAATTTTCAAGTTTTCCTCAGCCTTGAATATGATTTTTTCACTATTGGAGTGATGTCTGTGTCTGTCATGGTAAAATCATAGAACCCTGTTTATCCTGAGCAAAGGTTTCTAGTAGATTTTTTCCCTACATAGATATACACTATCTATTAATATGGAAAAAATATTGCGGCTAGGGATGGATCCAAAATATTTGGCCAGACATGGCACATTCGATATTCAGCCAGATGAGTAAAATGCATAATTTTTTAGCAGAATTTCTGATGCTGTTCCTGTTGCTTTCCTGGCAGCTTTAAAGAAGTGAACTTCTAACAGGAATGAGCGATAGATAACACTGCATTGCACTATGGGTTGTGGGGACCATCTTTAGAGAATTATACTAGTTTGTTTGCAACAAAGTATAACAGTAGTAGTAACAGACTGAGAGAAACCATATTTTTTTGACAAAGAAAAATGGAAATGGGCAAAGTAAGTGAGAAGAAGAACTGATCATACTGGGAGGAACTGAATAGGGATACAAAGCAACACTATTCATAGAAGTTGAGCTTAATACACAATGTGGATATGTATGACTTAAGAATCAAGGAACAGACAAAATACTTGTCTGCCCCATCCACAAGCACAGACTGTGACACACTGTTAAGCTTTCTCTTGTGTCGTTGTAAAGGAACTATCTGCCATTTGAAAAGGCAGAGAAGCTGCCATTTTTAAATTACAGCCTGAGGCTTTTCCTAAAGAAATAGAAGTAAGCTTGAGCTATTTTATACACGGGCAATCATTAGGCTATAATTATTGTTGTTTATCCTTATGTGATTGTTGCTGTACCAAAATGAATGTTCTTGTAAATATTGGGAAATGACATGTTAGTTCTTACATTTTCTAAACATAATGGCATGATGATATATGAGAAAACCCAAATCTATTCCAAACTGACTTTTTTTTTTTTTGGAGGTCAAAAATCATATTGATCAAGACTGAGACTTTTGTTGAGCTCAGCCAGGTGTACTCATTCAGCCAGCTAAAGTTCTATTTACTTTAGAAATGAATTAAAAAGGCAAACAAACTAGTAGAGAGGTTTGACCATTTTAAACATTAACCGGCTCTGCGCCTCATTTTGGCGAATTTCTCTCCCATCTCTAGCTCATGGCGTGAACGTCACACAGCCTTTAGATGTGAGCAGGGACAGTGAGGTCCTTGAGGTTCATTCATTGTGCTTTGGAGCCTAAGTGAGTATTCCTGTTTCTTTGTTTGTATTTCTTCTTTTATGATTTTTTTCTACTTATTTCTGGATTATGATTTGCGGATTTATTATTGGATTTGGTTTCTTTGGATTGTCTTCAAGGCAACTTCTTGTCTTACTTTTTTTGAGCCTTGTGCTATTTTATTGCTAACATATATTTTAATTTTTTTATAAAGATTCTAGGAGGATGATTTATTCCTCAATCCAACTGTATTTGAATGGTTTCTCCCCGTCCCTTGGGAGATGCTTTGATTTATTGGGATATTAATGTGTAATGTACACATTTTGAACCCAAAGCCCCACTCTTTAGGGGGAGGCCAAAGCCAGCCTGTTGAGTATTCCCTCTGGGTGTTGTGAATTGAGTCTTTTCTGGGCAGGTTAGGTGGGATTACTATTTTGGAAGCCACACATCTTTGTCATTTCAGAGAGTCATAACACCTTCTAGTCATCCAAGCATAGCAACATGATGACAGCCATAAACAAACTGTCCACAAATTGGAGGCACCAATGAAAAACAAAATGGCGTCATGAGTAAACAAAAACAGGAACTATTTAGAAATGAAAGTGAAAGTATAAATGCATAATCAAATTAGTTTCTACATAGTTTCCCCAAGTTGAAAAACACATAAAAATTGACAAAAATGTGTAAAAGAAACAATTTAAACAGAACATAATTATAACACATTAGAATAAATGGACATTCTAATTGTCCCTACGTGAATGAGTGTGTGTGAGTGTGCCCTACAATGGACTAACACCTTCTCCAGAGCTGTCCCACCTTACACCCAATGCTGATAGGTAAACTATGGCTTCCCACAATCTTGAATTGAATAAGCAGGTTTATGAACAAAATAATGGAAATCTTGTTGTGAATTTCTGAATTTTGGATAACTTGACCTAAGACGTACCATTAATGATGAATTTGTTGCTACAGCGGTCCCCAGTGGGAGCTCCATTTCCCCAAGCTCCGGACACAAGTTCTCGAATGAACAATAGGGTTTTTATTGTGTGAAACAATTTACAAAAAAGCATTTAATACAGCACAGCCACAACTACAACTCTATTGCTCTCTGCAACACTGTCATCTCTCTTGTCAGCTCCCTTTCCTTCTCTCCGCTGCTCCTCCAGGCAAGCTTTGTCTTCCTCCTCCTGACTCTGGTTTCCTGAGTTGAGGCAGGCTGCTCCTCTTATATAAAACCCAAAAGTACTTCCGGTGTCCTGAGACTACAGCTTGGAAATACTTCTGGGTGAGGTTAGAGCCTGACACAGGAGGGCTCACTAGTCCCCTCAGTGTCCCCGGGTGGCACCCACGTAATCCAACAGGGCTGAGCCAATGAACTCCAGTTCCCAGTGTGCCCTGTGGGAACCTGTGGTGGTATCATAATCATTCCATCAAGTGTTCTGGGGGAGTCAATGTCCTGTCCAAGCTGTCTTCCCTTGTCCTTCCACATCATGGGTGTTCCGACTAGGATGCCAGTTGCCGCGTGGTGTCCCTCACACTACACTGTTATCATTCTTTGAGAGCAAAGCATTGACATTAGATTCTGTATTAATCATAACAGAGAAAAATGAGAGAAAGAAAACAACTCTTTTTTTTAATTGATTTTATTATCTGTCTGCACTGTTCTGCAGTAATCTTGATGAACCAATCACATACTGTACATGTACATCTCTTATCTGTATCATACTGAGATACTTCAGAACCTTAACACGAAATGAGGATGAATGGAATATAAAGAACCATCATCATAAATAACCTTTCATACATTTATGGCCTCTTCTCTATAAGTATACTTTACTTAATTTATTTCAAACTTCAACAGAGGACCAAACTAGGCAGATTTCAGAGGCGTGGAGGGTGAATGATTTATTTTATCTAAGCATTATTGTTGTGCTAAAATGACTTGATTTGGCTGGATTTTATTTTATTCCGTGTATATGAATGCTGATTGAAAGGTTTTGAGATGCAGCGTCATACATGTATCCCCTGTGTGCTGCAGATGGGTGGTGGTGTGAGAGTGAAGTTCAAGTCCTTGTGACCGTTAAGCAGTAGTAAGAT
The DNA here is from genome assembly GCA_026402145.1 of Polypterus bichir lapradei. Classification (NCBI taxonomy): domain Eukaryota; kingdom Metazoa; phylum Chordata; class Cladistia; order Polypteriformes; family Polypteridae; genus Polypterus; species Polypterus bichir. Next base: position 56,409,932 of record JANRMT010028174.1, on the reverse strand, counting down.
CACAATTTCCCTTGATGTGAATTTTCCCTTGGGATTGATAAAGTATCTATCTATCTATCTATCTATCTATCTATCTATCTATCTATCTAT